>BSBM01000625.1:9220000-9757500 GCA_027924585.1 Larix kaempferi | reverse complement strand
TCTATAACTTCTTCTGTTTCGAGCATGATTCTGCATATGCTACACTTTTCCACTACTAATGAAATTGCACACACTTGTAGAACTATGTGTGCAGATTCCGAATATGTAATTTTTTATTAAAACTATTATTTGTTCGTTTTTTTTAGTTAATTTCAATTACACTAACGTCAATCTTACACAAAAAGTAGGTTATTTCTTCTGTCTATAACTTTTTATTGGCTCACCTATTTTGAAAACGAAAAAGAACTCGCACAAGTACACACAGAAACATACATCCTAGAAAAAAAAAATGTTGATTGATTATGTTAAGACCATGATATCGAGGGCTAACGCTCAACCTAGTCATTTTAGGGATGGGTTGACTTCCTTAATTAAAAATAAAAATAAAATTAACATAAATAAATATGGAAAAATAATACCGCACTAGAATGACCTATTATCTATGACTGTATATAATTTTTTTAACAAAAATCTACCATTTGAATACCAAACCAGGGGGCTAACGTAAACATATTCATTATGTTTTCTTAAAAAAATAACATACCAACCTTAGGAGAACCCCATTTTTTTGGAGTTATACTTAATTTCCATAAATAATATTTATATATTCCGGAAGGTAATCCGATTTTCTACGTTTGATATTCTTGCGCCATATTCCAAAAAGTTGTGTAGGTAGCTCTAATATTGCTTTTTGACGTTCAGATTTCTATTTTTCCAGAAGTCCATTGCGACTAACGTGTCATGAGTGGCCAGCATTAGCTTGCACCAACCCTTAAAGAATATCATGACATATTTTATTTGTCTTATGAATATATTCCGTGAATCAACCCTAGTATTTTTTAATATGAGATTAAGACATACCCCAATGCAAAAATTGTTTGACAAAATCTATGACCAATTAATCCACGAAAGGATGCTACTATTAAAGTAAAGGTAGAAAAAGATGCTACTATTAAAGTAAAGGTAGAAAAACTACTTCATGCAGGTTTTATCTACTGAGTTCTCCTGACTGAATGGGTGTCTAATTTGGGACTCATCGATAAGAAACAGGGAAATATTAGATTTTGTACTTACTTTAGGGACGTGAACCTAGCTTGTCCAAAAGAAAACTATCCTACCCCTTTTAACAACCAAATTATCGATGAATGTGCAGGGAATCATATTTTCTCATTCATGGATGGGTTTTAAAGCTATAATCAATTTCATATCCATCTTAAGGATCAACATAAAACTACATTTATATGTACTTGGGGAACATTTGTGTATAGAAAAATTCCTTTTGTTATAAATAATGCTAAATACACATTTCAGTGGGCCATGATGTATGTGTTTCATGACATAAAACACATTGTCGAAGCATACCTTGATGACTTGATGGATTAATATGCAAGGAGGTCTGATCATCCTAAGAAACTTAGGGAAGTTTTTGATATATCTTTCTACTATAAGATTCACTTGAATACTAATAAGTGTATATTTTATGTCATACCTTGGTGATTTCTATGTTTCATTGTGTCCAAGCATGGGATTCCGGTGGATCTATGTAAGGTTGAGGCAATAGTTTAGTTTCCTCCCCCACGTAACATTCGTCAACTACAAATATTCCAAGGTAAGGTTAATTTATTTCCTTGCTTCATTCCTAACTACAACGAAGTGAAAAATGATTCAGGTGCCTTTTCAGGAAAAGGGTCCCATTCATTTAGGATGATCACACTCAATGATCGTTTGATGCATTGAAAAAACATTAATGTCCTCCCCTATATTAAGTCCTATGGATTATAGTAAGGATTTTATTTTCTACTTAGCAACATTTGAATCAACCATTGGTATGGTTTTGGTTCTCGAAGATGAGATGCATCAGAAACATGTGGTGTACTGGGACCACATGTGGTATACTAGGTATCAAATAAAATAGTTGTATGTAATAAATAAAAATAAATGAGCACAAACCAATTTATATAAATATCATAAGTTAATATAAGCTTTCTAGGATAATGTAAACCTTCATTTTTTTTGAAATTTTACAAAAAAACATTTTTACAATTAAGCATTAAATTGAACAAATTTATACAAATGTTTTACAAATAATGATGATGATAAATATATCCTTAGAATGGGTGATAATGACATGCGATCTCTACTTTGCACTAAGATCCATTGCTCATAATGAATTTCAAGAGAATAACTATGAATATATAATGAATTTCAGGAGAGCAAAATTTTGGAGGAGGAAGTGTCGAGTGAACCGTCTAGTGGATACTAAGGGAAGGATCGATCGATAATTCCACTAAACAATACTCTATAGGAATACCATAATTTGGGAAATTATGCCCATACTTTTCTATTGTATGCCTTGATATCGTAACACCATCATCGAGGTAGTGTTGTATGACCCTTCTCCATGGTCTCCCTCCATGAGTAGACAACACTGGAATAATTTTCAACAGACCCTTCTATGGGATTTCTATGATGGAGGAAGCATTAGTTGAAAATTTTGTATTCACCATGCAGTCACCCTTGGAGGAGAATACAATTTTAGAGGAGGAAGTGTCAGGATACTTAGTACTATATACCAATGGAAGGGCTGGTCAAACCTTCTTATAGATACCAATAGATGGGAATGCCATTATTCAAGGAAGGATTCACTAACCTTTCCAATGGATATCTTAAGAAGTTGACACCATAATTGAGGAAGTGTTGGATGACCCTTGTATGTGATATCCATTTGTGAGAAAATTTTGCTGGAGGAAGGGGAGTCTGATCCCTTTAAAGGAATTCTATGAAAGAGGAAGTGTCATTCAAACCTTATACATACTCTCCATCGATGAAAAAAATATTATAGAGGAAGTGTTGGATGACACTTCTAAAGGAATTATCCAATGGAGGAAAAAATGACCGATCCTTCCTTGATCTCCCCTTCAAAATATACAATCATGGACAATGAAATTTCTTGTGACAAACTATTGGATACAATTGGAAGTATAAACCGACCCTTCTAATTGATACCCCTTGATGATAATACCATCATTTGAGAAAGGGTCAGTGATTGTTTCCACTAGATACCTTGATATTCTAGGACCATCATTGAGGATGTGTCATCCAACCCTTCTTCGTGGTCTCTCTAAGTGAGAACAAAATGCTGGAGGAAGTGTCGACTGACCCTTCTATGGGAATTATATGATAGAGGAAGGATCGACCGATAATTCCAAGGTCCCCTTGAGGGGGATACAATTCTAGAATATGAAGTGTCGGGAAACCCATCTACTTTATACCAAGGGAAGGGGTTTCCAACCCTTCCAATGGATACCCCTAGACACGAATATCATCCTTTGGGAAAGGGTTGGTCAATATTTACATTAGATAACTTGAGGTGTTGAGACATTGAGACCATCTTTGAGGAGGTGTTGACCGAACTTACTAAGTGATCTCCCTCTATGAGAAAACTATGCTACAGGAAGGGTTGGCCAATCCCTCTAATGGAATTCTATGATAGAGGAAGGATTGACTCACCCTTCCATGGCCTCCCCTCGACAAGAATACCATCCTTTGGGAAAGGGTGAGATAATATTTCTAATGGATATCTCTAGATGTTGAAACCATCATTAAGGATATGTCTTCCAACCCTTTTGTGGGAATTCTATGGTGTAGGAAGTATCAACTGACCCTTCAGTGGCATCCCCTCTTTCAAGGAGAATATAATTTTGGAGGAGGATGGTTGGGGGGACCCATATACTAGATACCAAGGAAAGTATTTACCGGACCTTACACTGTATTCCCATCAATAGAAAATCCAATAGTATAGAAGTATCATTATGCCATTCCAGTGTATACCTTAAGGATTTGACACCCGCATTTAGGAAATGCTGTCCAACCCTTATCCACTTCCTCCCTCCGTGAGAAACCTATGCTAGAGGAAGTGACTGGAAATAAACTACAATTAGTAATGTGACTGAAAATTGTCATTTATATACAAGTTTTAGTAGTATATTTCTCTTTTTCTACTAGTGTGTCTACAGATTGTTCATTGGCGGAATAATGTCTCAAGCGGAATGTCTTGGCCTCCACATTATATCGAATCAAATGGTATTTCGTGCTTATATGCTTGGTCGATTATGGAATCTGATATTCTTGGACAAATTGAATGGTAGAAATATTGTCAATTAGTAGAAGAGTATAATTCACATGTTTCTCCTGCAAATATTCAAGTATTTTCCTAAGCCACACAATCTGTTGCTTCTCTCACAACCACATATTCTACCTTTGTTGTGGAATCTAAGGGAACTGACTATTTGCATGATATCTAGGAGACAGTTGTTGATCCAAGATCCATCAGGTATCCTAAAGTGTACACTCTAATCTATTTGTTTCCATCAAAATTTGGATCAAAATACCTAATCAGTTTGAAGCACAAAAAATTTTAGTGGTGAAATTTATCCCATGTGCTAATTTTTGAGGTTTTTTTACAAAAAAATATTCACCATTTTCCATTTTTTCTAATATGATTCTCCCAAATTCCCTAGGATTAAAATGTTTTACTCTAAAATTCACCAAAATTGTCCAAAAACTATATAAAATCCTTATAAATTTGAATATTTTTTTTAAATATCGCCAAACATTTTATGGTTGGCTATTTGATAATTAGTAAGATTTTCCAGGGTTTCTATACTAAAGAAATTTATGGATCCTTAAAATTTTCCTTGTTTTGAAGTCACCACCTTAGAGTAGTTGAGTCCAAAATATTGAGTCCCCTTCAAGTAGTTTAGAACTCTTTTGGTAGTAGACCAATTTCCTTCACAAGGTTTTTGCATGGACTTGGGAAAGATCTCAACAATGAATGAAATATTTAGTTTGGTTGTGGTAAGGTAGATAAGATCAATCCCTACAAGAGGTATGTACTTGATTTCATCCTCAAATTCATTCCCATATTTTGATGTGAACTTAAAGTTATGTTCCATTGGAGTGAAGAGAGGATTACATTATGTCATGTCGAACCTATTCAACAATCCTCCAATGTATTTGTTCTGGGAGATGAATATGTACTTAGGATTTTGAGTCACTTCAATTCCCAAGTAGTAGTGAAGGTGTCTCAAATATGTCATCTTAAATCCTTTCTTAAATTATTTATTTATGGATGCTATATATATTTCATTTTTCCCTGTCATTAAAAGATCGCCTACATACACCACAAGATATACAACAAATCTTCCAATTTTCTTTACAAACAATGATGCATCATCAAGATTAAAATTTTGAAATTTAACTTTAGATGATGTTCGATTAAATTTTTGTACCATGCATAAGGTGCTTATTTCTAGGCCATATAATGACTTGATGAGTTTGCATACCTTTTGTTCATGTCCCTTCACAACAAATTATTCTGGTTGAGAGATGAAGACATTCTCTTTCAAGTCTCCATTCAAGAAACCAGTCTTCACATCCATATGAAGAACTTTCCCCCCATTATATGTAGCCAAAGTCAATAAAGTGTGGATGGTATCCCATTTTGTTGTGGGGGAGGAATTCTCCTCATAGTCAATGCCTTCCTTTTGTGCAATTATTTTTTCTACAAGCCTCTCCTTGTGCTTTGCAAGTGAGCCACTTGATATGTACTTTTTCTTGTAGACCCACTTGCATCCAATCAAGGAAATTTTTAAGGATCCATAATTTTCTTAAAGTGTATAAACCTTGGAGAATGTTACTAATTCTTAAATTTCCAACCATAAAATGTTGGCCAATAATTTTCTAAAAATATTCAAATTTCAAAGGGTTTATTATAGTTTCTAGACAACTTTGAATATTTTTAGAGTAAACAAGGTTTATCCCATGGAATTTGGGTGAATCAATTTAGAAAAAAATGGAAAATGGAAAATCGTTTTTTGGAAAAAAGGTCAAAATTACTTCATGGGTTAAACTTTTCCCCTAAAAGTTTTCTTGCAACCAATTGGTTTGGTTCCAAATGGAGAGTCCACCAACTTCCAAGTCCCCATTTTAATGAGAGCGTCATACTCATTTTCCATGGATTCTTTCCACTCATTACAAGCAACAAATTCTTCAAAGGAAGTTGGTTCAAGGTTAGCATATAAATTTAATTCACAATCATATGAGACATCCATATCTTCTACATCACCTAAATTTGAATTACCTACATCGCCTTGTCTGGTCTAACTTCTCGTTCCCATATTTCCGACTTCATTAGGATGGACACTTTCAAGTGTCTTTGTTACCCATTTCAAAAATTTATGTGAAGGTCTGGGTTTCTAAGTTGGTGGCTCTCTATTTTCTTTAAGATTAAGTTTTTCAATCCTCTCAATCACATCATCCAATTTAACCTCCTGTTTTGGCTAAGTGGTGGGAACTTCTTCATGAGGGGGAGATGGTGCTACAAAAGGAGATTCCATATATTGATCCAAGATAGGAATCCCCCCTTAAATATGTGGAATCTCATTATCAACTTCATGAAAGGTATATACATGGGTAAATTTTTCCAAATGATCAAGATGTCTATCAATAGACTTGTCATTTTTATTCATTTCAAGAAAAATGACATATCTGGAAAGTTTTTATTTATTTATTTACCTCATCATAAAGACGATATGTCTTGGTGGTGTTTGAGTATCCCAATAAGATGCAATTCTAACTCCATGCACCTATCTTTTTTCTCTTTTCCTTTGGAGTTAAGGCATAATAGGTGGAACCAAAAACCATGAGATGCCTCACTGAAAGAATACGGCCATACCACATTTCGTGTGGAATTTTGTTTCCAAGAGCATGAGTTGGACTTATGTTTCTCAAATAAACTACACATAAATCTTCATCACCCCAAGGAATCAATTTGACAATCTTGAAAAATAGCATGGGGCATACCATATTGAAGAGAGTTCTATTAATTCTTTCTACCACAAAAATTAAAATTTTGTTGAGGATTGTATGGAACTATATTTTTATGCCCATGTTGACAAAGATAATTTTCAAAATAATTGGAAGTGTATTCTTTTCCATTATTAGTACAAAGTGTGCCAATGTGAGATTGTGCTTCATTTCAATCCATACATGAAATTTTTTAAATGTTTCATATGCTCTATATTTTTTCTTTAATAAATAGTCCCAACACATCCTGATGTAATAATTAATGAAGGTCATGATATATTTATTGCCATTTGTAGAATAAATGGGCATGGGGCCACACAAATCAAAGTGTATCAACTCTAACTTTCTACATGCTCTAAAATTTGATTCATGAAATTGTTGCTTACTATGTTTGCCAAGATTACAAGAATCACATCGTTTCATCTTCTTTGGAATGGTGGGAAAACAAAAAAAACCATTATTTTTCAACAATTAGAGACTATTATAATTGATGTGTCCATATATAGCATGCCATAAAAGTATGGAATACAATGTACCTTTTTAATGTTGAGAGAGGCAGGAAAAAAATGAGCTCTTGCAGATGTTCCTTTCAGAGTCAACAACTTCCCATATTCACATATGGTCATGCTGACTAGGTTGTCAGAGAACCTCCTTGTCTTTACTATGCCATCAAACATCTTTCTCGAATAGCCTTGATGTTGAATGTCCACCAGGGAAAACAAGTTTCTTCGAAAATATGGAAGATAGAGAACATTATGCAACAAAAAATCAAGGAATACAGTTGGTTTGAGATTGATGGAGCCAATTCCCTTGGGCTTGAGGATAGAGTTATATGTAAAATACACTGCCCCATCTACATTGTCATTTAGTTCTTCAAAAAAATATTTTCTAAAGGTCATGTGGGAGGTTGCACCAGTGTCCAACAACCATGTATCTCTCCAAGTAGAAAATGAAGTATTGAGTAGAACTTCATTTAGTCCGACATTACAATGTGCAACAATAAAGTGAGGAGATTCAGGAGCTTTACTAGTCTCTTGAGTTTTACCTTTGTCTTCTTTCTTATGGTCATGCTTATCTTTGATCTTTTCCCATGGAGCTAAACAATGATCTACATCATGTCCATCATTGCCACATTGAGTACAATGATGATCATACTTCTTAGCTTGATTATGTCTTACCCCCTTCCTCTAAAATTCTTTCGTCCACATCCTCTTTTACTACATTCTCCTCTAGATGAGTCATTAGATTATTTATTCTCCTTTTGAGAAAGACAAATAATCTCTCTAGTAGGATAGTAAGTTGTATTCTTTCCAAATGCTTTCTCACGTTCTGCAATATTCTCCACCAACGTGTCAAATGTGAGGGACCTCATTTGACCACTATATTGGAGGGACTCAAGGTAGTGTGAATATGAAGGGTAGAGGCACTTAATAAAGGTTGTGAGTGGAAGGTCTATATTTACTCAAGTGGCATCAATGTCATGCATGATGGCTTTGATTTTAGATGCTAAATCCATGGGATCATTGTTTTTCAACTCAAGGTTGAAGAGATTTACCAATAGTTATATGAGTTCCAATTATGCATGTGAGTCATATACATCCTTCATTTTTTTCAAAGCACCATAAGCTTCTTTAATAGATCATATATGACGACTCACATTTTCACTTACAGTAGCAATGATCAAGAAATATGATTTCTTGTTTTTTTTTCTTCTATATGGTGAGCTCTTTGTCTGTTGTAGGTGGTTTTGGTGCATTAAATATAGGTCCATCTGTTGTTTAAATTCTTCTTCTTCACAGATTCCCTCCCACATATCGTTGAATATGACCATGTTCTTGATCTTCCTCAACCATTCTAGGTAGTTGTCCTTTTTGGTGAGCACTTCTCCGATGATGGAAGCCAAAGAATGCATCTTTGAAGATTCACTCTTAAATGAAAAATTAGTACTGTATATAATACTAGGTACATGTTTGAGTCTCTTCCTCCATTTACATTCTAGTACTATAAAAAAAAGATAATCTCTTATTACAACAAAGTCTCTAGAATTCTAAGTCTCCACAACATCATTTTTGGTTCTTTCAAACAGTACAATAATGATAATATCTATACCATCCAAAATTGCACTACTAGCTCAACATCATTCACATCATATCGAATAAGTGTGTCTGTCTTAAAAAAAATAGATCTAAATATTCCTACAACAAATTGCACACACCACTCCGACAATAGAGACAAGAGAGGTACAAAAGTGTGGAGAGGCCTCATCAAGCCTTTAATGTGACATGCATTTCCATATACACTAGAATACAAATAGAATATTAATTAGATGGAGGTTTCAAGTACAATACATCCACAATTATGTGGAAAAGAAACACAAAGATTGTAATTTAGGATGGGCAACTACTATCAATGCTAAATCCATGAATTGCAGCTATCTTGTTACTGTCTGTTCTTTAATGGCCTTTCGGTAATTTTGCAGCTAGAAATGCCACACTGGAATCTATAGATATTTTCAGAACTCATGAATGGTTTCATGAATTTCCAACAATTTATTTCTAAAGTCAAGGGAAAAACAAGACCTTTTTTCCATATGTGAGAGAAAATAATAATTTGTATTCTTTTAGAGGAGAAAGGTCACAACAGCCTCTTACAACACTTCCAACAAGAATATGAAAGAGACCACTATCACAGTAGTCACCAATATGATGCCTCGCTACCAAATAACAAGTTTACAACAACACCAATAGTGGGGTAGTTGTCACCGTCACAATAGTCATGACTATGATAGCACTCAACAAGATTGGGTGGTGAAGGCCTATTAGGGGAGGTGTATTTGTGGGTGTGTGGATGGAGGAGATGTAGAGATTATTTAAGTAGAGATGTATCCACATAGAGATGTATTAATGGTAACCAATTTTTGAAGAATACTACGAGGCCTGCATAACATCATAGGGATTCAACCTTTTCTTAACACAAAAATATATAAGAAATTAGGTTTGGAGGTCCACGCATGGAAAAAATTCCAATGTAGAGAGGAACCATGTAGAAGGAAATTCCTAGTAAGAGAGTACGTCAAATGGAAGACTAGGGAGATAGTGCTATACCGAGGGAATATGCCATACTGAAGCAGAGGGTAGCACGCATATCTCAATATTGACGAGAGGCAGAGTTATAGAGCCCAACTCTGATACCACTGAATGTGGAATAAATCTCAGGATGAATATTTCATTGAGAAATTCCTTATTTATACAACCAGGAGTGACCTTTCGCCTTTTGGATCCAAAGGTACTTGTGTATCATCTACGTAACCGAAAAGACATATGAAACATATGAGCTAGGTTTCCAACAAATAGAACTGATCAGAAGGAAGAAAGAGGTTGTAAAATGGGAAAGACAATGGGAAGTTGAAGTTGTAGAATGAAAAAGAAAGTAAGAGGTAGAGGAACATGTAGAGGAAAAAATGGGACAAAGAGGGTTGAAAATTTGTTGCACTTGCCATCATCGAAGCATGAACCTGTCTAGTGTGGCTAGATCAAATAAAGGTAAATATTCACTCACTATGAGTAAAGTCACAAAATCTAAAGGAAACCATATAACCTATGAAAAGCTAGACATTTTCCACATCAAGTATGATCAAGTGTACCAAGAAGATGGAAAGACTGCTTCTGAAGAGGAAAATGCAAACAACATAGAAGTTTTCCCTATAACTAGGTAGACTAAACTATTTTAAGAAGTTGCTATGAAATATTGCTAGATAATTATGTTTGTTGTAATTTCCCACGTAACTTTATTTTTCTTTAAATATTTTACTATGATATTTTTTTGTTAATTATTATCAATGATGAACATGTGACACTAATTCAATGGTGTTGTCAGTAGATTTCAAGGATAGTGACAAGAAATCAATGGGTTATTTTCTAAGATAAATTCTATAATATTTATATAAATATGATTTGATTGTGAAACAATTTGATTAGTTATAAGTTACGTTGTTTGGAAAAATAAACATTGATTACTGCCACTTGACAACCAGTGGAAGGAACAAGGAGAGGTCAGTAGGATCAATAAACATTAGAACCTGGAAGGAAGAAAAAATTTGTAAAATGGGAAAGACAATGGGAAATCAAAGTTGTAGAATGAAAAATAAAGTAATAGTTAGATGAACATGTAGACTAGTATAAATGAGAAAAAGTAGGATTAATAATCTAGTTACACTTTCCATCATCGAACCACAAACTTGTTTAGAGTGGCTAGATCATGTAATGGTAAAGAGTCACTCAATATGGTTAAAGTTCCAAAATCCAAAGAAGATGATAACACCTCATGAGAAGCTAATAGATGAAGAGTTAGACAATGTATGCATTAAGTATGATCAAGTGTACTAGGAAACTGTCGCAAGATTGTTAGCAGAGAAAAATGCAAAGAGCATACTGTTTTTCCTTATTACTACATAATTTGAACAAACATAAGAAGTTCCTAAGAAATTGATTCAAACTTGGATCCAAATGAAGAATGTATTCACTATTGGCTCAATATGATTGGTAAAATTATTCTCATGGTTCATGATGAGGAAAAGGACTTAGTGGAGGTGTGAAGGGCCCCATGTCTCCACTAGCATAGTTTGCCTTGCTTCAAGCAATTACTCCATCAATAATATTACTGTAAAAGCTGAAATGTTTATTTGATTCATTTTTTTATGTAAGTCACGTGAATGTATCTAATAGTTAAATGAAGAAGAGAAAAAAATGAAGGAGCTTAAATGCTTAGGCGAAGCTGAAGGGTTGAGGATTCTTGACCTTCTAGTTATCCCCCCAATCCAACCATCCATCTATTTACCCCTTTATCAATCAAGAGAAAGGGCCTTTGGTTGAGATTGATCAAATGTTTCTCAAAATGATCCATGGGAAGTTGATGCTACGCCAAAGAGCTTGTAACTGCACCATTTCCAACAATAAAGAGAGCTATGTGAATCTTTGAATGTTGGTTTTCCCATTTGATTTTCCAAGGTAAACTATGTATCCACAAGCAATACATTCTCATGTGTGTTCATTTTTCTGTATTACTTTTTTATTATATGAATTGATAGATTCCAGTGTCATTAAATGGTTGTCATTAAGCTATGAAAACTATTGTGTGAGCTATAAGTAGATTAAATGGTGTTATTGTGGTATATCTCTTATGTTTCTTGAACTAGGGGAGTTCCAACAACTATAATACTTCATCAGTTTGATGCCCAATTGATCTTAGAGATCAATGGTCTAAATTTAATAGTTGTTGCGGTTGAGTATTATTTTTCTAAATCAATTTTTATGAGTTATTTGTGCCTAGGGGAAACTCAAAAGTGCCAAGGAAAATTTAAGCTTGTTGGGGCAAATGTAAATTGCCAAAGATAAATAAATAAAAACGTTTTAGGAGATCCGTTCTAGTGAGATGGGTAGGCTATGAGCTTCTAGTTTAAGGATCACATGGTATCAGAGCCCATGTTCGAATACATATAGTGATACCTATATGGTTAATACCCATAGTGATTATAAAAGGAGTGGAGAGGAACTATTGATAGGATTGGAAAGAAGCAGAGCATCAACAATGACATGAGATTTTCATGAAGAAGAAGAAGAAGACCCCAAGCTTAGATAGGGCCAGTTAGAGCAGAGATTAAGTAGAATCACAAATATGGTAGTACAACTACTGATATCAAATGGCATATATTCCACCTCAGAGCATGATATTAACACAAAGAATTGGAATATAGATGAAGCTAATATGGAGTTAGAGGGAAAAGTGGAGATGGATGCCATAGAGTGTCTCTATAGCAAGCCACATGTGCCTCTTTGTGTGGAGGCCAAATTAGACATCAAATGTTATGCAGGTGAAGTGGATGCCATCAAGTTGAATCAATGTCTACAACAAATGGAAGTGTACTTCAGTGTATGTGAGGTCACTAGAAGACAATGGATTGCATTTGTCTACTTAAAGATTGAAGGCCATGCTTTGGCTTGGTTGGAGACTGATGTGGCAAGTAAGCATTGAAGAATGAGCCACCAGTGAATGATTGGGAAGTGTTCAAAGAGATAATCAATGCATAGTTCTATCCAACTAGGTACGAAGAGTAGAAACAAATAGTGTGGCACTACTTTCAGAAAAGATAAGGACAAAGATGTAAGAGTTCACTATTGAGTTCAGGAAGAGAGCTATTCAACTTGGAGTATCTTTGAAGAGTCCAGAGATGTTGATTAAATATCTAGGTGAATTGCTACCTAAAATTCAACACCAATTAGTGTTGTTTCGACCTAAGAAAATTAATGGTGCTGGCCTTCAAGCACAATACCTTGAGGGAAGCAAGGGGAAACAACAACCCGCTACACACAAGAATCTAGATTCCCTTGAACAAAAGAAACAAAAAGGAAAGAAGAAATGGAATGGGAAAAATATTATAGTAACAACACAGGAGGCCAACCCCTCTTCCAAACAATGTAAAGCTTGTGAAAAGATTGGGCATACAGAGGAGAATCGTTGGGAAATACATCCCAAAAAGCACCCCAAAAAAATTCAGGGAAGGAATAAGAAGAAGGCCTTCATTATTGTGGATGCCAATGAAAAGGTGGACAACACCTCAGACTAGGAAGGAAAGGTGAGTTGCACCACTCTACATAGGGAATTAGCCACGGTTGGTTGCAGTCAACAAGAGGACAAGGAGATGACAGAGTTATTCAGTATCAAAATCCCCATGAAACAAAGTGCGGTGGATTACTTGTTTTATGTAGGTTCCCAATACAACTTGATCTCATCACAGTTGGTTGAGAAGCTTGGCTTAGAAACCCAAGACCATCCACGGCCATATCCCCTAGGTTGGGTGAGACAAGATGTGGAGATGAAGGTAAATAAACAATGCAGGTTAAAATTTTCCATTAACCGGAACTTTGTGGATGAGTTAGTTGCAAATTTGGTTCCTTTGGGCGTTTTTGGGGTTATATTGGGAAGCCTATACCTATATGTGAGATATTACATCTTCAGAAGGAGATCAAACCAATATAGGATTGTTAAGGACGGGAATGCATATGCTATCAATGCACACAAGGAAAAAACCAAACTCTCTCTAATCAATGCTCAACAGGCTAGGAGGATCATAGGTAGCACAAATAAATATGTTGTATTGTTCCTCGGAGAAGGGAAGAAGAAACAAGAATCCAATGAAGTGGAGATGGAAGCATCTTTGAAGGGATGAAATGGAAAGCATTGTCAACAACTACAACAATTGATTGAATCCTACAAGGAGGTGTTTCAGGAGTCTAAGAGACTTCCACCCAAACAAGATGTGGAGATTGAAATCCAATTGTTTCCAGAATCACCAGTACCCAATATTTGATTGTATAGGAAATCGATCATTGAAGAAAATGAAGTGAAGAAGAAAATACAACAATTGTTGGAGCGAGGAGTAATTAAACCTAGTACATCACCATGTGGATCACCCATCATCACAGTGCCAAAGAAAGATGGGATTTGGAGAATATGCATTCACTATCGATCCTTGAACGAGATTACCATAAAAAACAGATACCCCTTCCCAAGGATTGATGACTTGTTGGATCAATTGCAGCAATCCAAGTTCTTCACCAAGCTAGACCTAAAGTTTGGATATCATCAAGTGAATATCAAATATAAATATGTATGTAACACTACATTTAAAACAAGGAAATTTTTGTAAGGATAGTTAGTAATGCCTTTCGGTTTATGCAATGCACTCACAAATTTCATGAAATTAATGAATTGTCACCTACCCAAATTTCTGAAAATTATTATTTTATTTGCAAAATACTTTATGTTAAATTTAATTACAAAGTTTTGTAATTATGATCAGTTTTGATCAAGGATGAATGTAATTACTGAATATTATTATTTAAATAAATTAATTAGGAGACAAACACCCAAGGGGACTGTTAAATGAGTATTCACTGACCCACTAGGAGGAATGGAAGTTGTTGAAAGGTATGGGACAGATGGCAGCAGTTGCATCACACCACTAGCTATTGGTTATGGGAAAACTACCCGTAAAAATGTGGCATTATCCCCCAGGTGGAGGGAGTGAGCAGGCAGCTCATTTAATGACTCAGTAACATCTGAAAAGGCCTAGGCAGCCTACAAAGGGCAAATTCGAATTGAGCAGGCAGCTCTTACACAATATTTTCTGCAGAAATATTTCCTCATGTGCATCAGGTGATCACTGAGAGATTCGAATAGGGAGGCTAGTTGTGAGTGCAATCTTAAGTCTGCATATTGCTGAGAAGAACCAAAGATGCTGGTGCAGGTCTATTGGACCGCTAGTTCTTGAATATTCAACAGTTAGTGCTACTGTAAGTGGAGATCCTAATTCCTAGAGTTTCTTCCTCCTAGTGGTTCAGTGAATAGGCTCGGGGGTCCTAAGGCAAGTACTTGACCGCTTTCAGGAATTGGTTGGGTGGAACAGTCTTCTTGGGATGTTTGTCCCCTACAGATTTTATCCAGGTTTTACAGTTTCTACTTTATTTCAATTATTAGTTATGTATAGTTAGTAATTTCTATTTTCTATTTTGAAAAAGAATCTAATTCTAAATCTATTTAAAGTCTGAATGTTAAAGTTTAATGATGAATTGGAATTGATAAACCAATATCTATATTTTACCACATGATGTTTATGCATCGTACTCTAGTATAGATACGCAAATTAAGAATAGATTACAGGATAGGAAATTTGCCATTGAATTCGATAGATAAAGATAGTAATTATATGTTTATCAGTTTCTGTCCTATAGATAGTAATAGTAGAAAGTTATGTACAAAAATTAATTATTATAGATTATTTCATTATTTCCAATTTCTGTCCTATAGATAGTAATAGTAGAAATTTTTGTACAAGTATTGTTTATTTCCTGTACAATATATTCTAAACTCTTATTTTTTTTTATGCACATAAGAAACAAATGAAATTCAAGTTTCCTTACATCATATCATGTCTGCATGGTAAATAGTTTTTCTATAAATAGATAAAGGTGTAGACAAGTAATGTAAATTATAAATCTCAGTCAATACACTTTTCAAATACACATTGACGTTTTCATCACTAAATAACAGGTAGAATAATTCCTATATTCATACAAGTATTAACAGAACTAAAATCAAAGCAAATGTATGTATTATTCATTTATCATTCACTTTACAAAAAATATGTATTATTCATTCTGAAGTATTGTAATATCTATTATATTACAAACTGCATATATGCACAAAAATGTAGCATCATATTAACTGTAAAAACCCTAGATTACATTTCCAGGTTTCTATTATTATTATCAACAGAAACATGACACGATTGTACATCCACATTTAAATTACAATGCAAACCCTAGTCAACACCAGAGTTTCTCTTTAGAGTGACATAGATATTATCTTTTACGATTCTAGAATGAAACTAGAATTCAGCATGGCCCTATTCTATTTCTTTTCAAACACCAAAACAATTACATCGTTACAGATTTACAGAGTTACCATCCACAGAAATATTTTAAACCCTGACCTAGCTCGAAAGTTCCATTATCTACTTACAACACTCAAACCCATGACATAGACGTTTTACACAGAATTAAATAGCTTACATTTTCACTGTCAAGAAGAAAAAGATTGTTTTCACTGTAAACGAGCCTCGGCTCTACTCATATTTTTTTGAACAGCAGGATGTGTTCATTTGTTTACACCATCACAGGTTCCAACTTAAAGAAGGAATAACGATGTTCTCGAAAGAAAAACGATTACAACTTGTTTCCAAATGAAAACGCATAGGGTTTCAAACCCAAACTTTAAATATTGCCAAAACAAATAACATAACCCTCAGTTCAACGAGTTAAACAACAGAGTTTAAAAACCAAGTATCATACATTTAAACGAAGGTTACAACCCTGCACATGCATCACTCGAATAACATGAGAGTTTTCAAGTTTTCCAACTGACAGATGATGCCGAGGCACGGTGAAATACTGTTACTCATCCCTTGAAACCACTTCAACACACATGGAGAGCACCTACAAGGGTTGTGGAAGACCCGGAGCTTACTAGTTTGGAAGCACGCCTCTCTTTCCAAACCCTTGCTCGAACCATTCCTTCATAACCTGCAACTGCCAAGAAAATCGTTTGGATTTAGACAACTGATACTTTTCAAACTGAAAGACGAAATGCAACAAAGGAATGTTACTAATCTTTACAAGGATGATTACCTTGTTGTAAGCGACCAAAGATTTCCACTTTCACCAGTTAAACGATGATTCCATGCTGCAGATGAGACATGAAACCCTCTGTCCATTTTTCACCAAGGTGTATCTTTCACTCATTTTAAAACGAAAGGTTCCAAAAAATATCAACCTTGGACACTTCAAAACTAGAGACTCAAGCTGTTAACTGACGCCATTACAGAAGGAAGGAACCTGCAACCTTTCCAAAATAGCAGGTATCAAGGTCGAAACCTCATATAACTATCTAAACCAAAATTTCGGCAGCCTGTCGGCCCTAACAGACCAAAATAATAACAATAACTTCTATCAACCCAACACTCGTTGCAACACTAGGGTTAGATCTGACGATCAATATCAAAGATGATCGACGACTGTAAACATGCTAGCACTCTTCGCATTGGAATGAGCAACAATCCCATTTATTGCTCATTCAATGTCGTAGCACAACCTTACCAACCCGTGTACATGGTGGATAATCTTTCAGCCAGCTCGGAGGACTATCAACGAGGAGTGTTACATGGCAGTGTATATATTCACCTTTTTGCATTAGTTACATTCACGTGGAGCTTAAAGTTCCTCATCATATAGCACACGATGGATGGCCATTATTGTAGGAATGAAACACAATAACCAATGCCGATTCGTATCACTTACCTGTCCATCACAATTTATTGCATGTCAGTGCTCTCTTATTCCAATGTTATGATTTCAAAACTTGATACATAACATTATAACATTATAAGTTATGTTTAGTTGATTCCAAAGATCGTATAGGTTCCAAGTTACATTATAGTGTTATTTTGACCAACGTCGATACATTTATTCATATAGTCCAAAGCCTAGGTCGTATTTTAGATTGGTGATATTAGATAGACTCCATGGTAGTTGCTTTTGTGTATATTATATCAAAAGGTAAGCCTAGTAGTCTTAAAAATTAATTATATAGTTTTTGTATTAGTTGCAATGATAACTATAGTCACTAGGTTGACATAGTTCTCATTCACATGAGATTCACAAAATAAATGATACTGTACATAATCCTTAAATACTTATAAGTTATCACATCTAGTTCGACATTGCAAAATTACGATTTAAAATAGTCCATACATGAGAAAATTACACACTATCCTGGTAACATTGGTGCTTTCATATAAATTCTATTATTGCAACTATAGATAGACTGTATGGTAGACGTTTCAATAAATCCTTTGATAAAATTATCATAATAGCTAACTAAATGTTAGGTGTATTCTCTCACTGCAAACATTTAAACGATTTTTACGATACAATTATTACATCAGTAATGGGAAGATAATCAATTATCTGAAAGACAATGACAAAGCCAGCTATGACAACGACAGGAATTACAACGACAAAAGTATCAGTATAGTGACATACATAGATGACTCTGTTTAAACATTGTGGAGTTGTAAGACAACATTTGAAAAACAATAATTATAGCTATGAAATCCATACCTGCATACTTATGGTGGATCGCAACAGAATTCTAATATTTTATTTAATTACGACGTTGAATTTGAACTTTACCCGTACTTGTTTCTACGTAGCCATGAAACTTCTTACCTGTCGTCTGAACATAGGACATTCATTATGATTTAGCATTACAACTAAGTAAGCTCCAGGGTACCTCTTAGGACACCCTTATGCATCAAAAGTCAAACTGTCAGTAACTTTGCAAAAGAAAAATGTCACATCATATTTCCGACCTTTTAAGCTCATTTGTGATCATAATCACATTTGCTAATTATGTGTTACATCTGTCACTGTCATATTGCTGCTAAACAGAAATTAAAACATGTTTAGTACTAACAACTTTACAATTAATGCTGTCGTAATCTCAATTATTATTTCCACAATTATTATTATCATAATTAATGCTGTTATCAAAAAATTTAAATTTTTATGAAAATTTGGGATGTTACATGAATGATGTGCTAAGCCCATTTATTGATTCATTTGTAATATTATATCTAGATGACATACTAATATTCTATTAGAGTTTTCACTTTAATTAAATTTAACGAGGATCTTTAACTGAAAGAAAGACAAGCACAACAAAACACAATAGACACAATAATTTTTCCTCACGGAAACCATAAAGGAGAAAACCACGCAACTACCTCAAAGATAGATTCGTCACTAATACAATATCACAAAATGGAAAACCCAAGAATAAGAAGTCTTCTGCAACTCTCTCTCTTTCTTCTCCTCTCTCTCTTTCTCCTCCAACGAAATTGTCTTCTCTCTCTTTCTCATGTGACCTTGAGTGAGTGAGCGGTATGTCCAAATGAGAGAGAAAAGTTCTCTATTTATACTTTATGTTTGGGTGACCTTTTTCCTAATTAGTTTGGCTTGACTAACTTGATTGGGACGACCTGTCTTATGGAAACTCAATAATACATTTTACATTTATTCTTTGGTGTGTTATTTCCCCGAATTACAATGGAGGTTTTACCTCAATGACCTTGCATGACCAAACATAATAATGACATCCCCGAATGGAGGAAAAACATCTCCATCGGAGGTACAAGTAAAATAAAATTAATAATATAAATATAAAATACAAATGAATATCTTCCGAAGTTACATTTACAACAACACTCCCTCTTAACTAGGAAGGTATTCTCTTGCCACAGTCATCATCATTCTAGACACAAATTCTGGACAACGTCATCATCATTGGATCATCTTCAATGATGGAACATCATCATCAACACTGGATCATCATCGTCGTTGCTACAACAATCCTCATCTCGTTTATCATTGATTAGTGACATCTCTCGAATCTATTTGTCATAAGAAGTTTTGTAACATCCTGAAAAATACCAATTTTTTTTTTTATAATAGCAATAATTATCGAAGTAGTTAATGCGGAACATATAAAATAATTAGATTTCTTAACTAGGATAATTAATAATGATGACACGTCATAATTTTCAAATAAAATATGATATAATTGTATTTTCTATTTCAGATTTAAACGGATGCTAATCTCCTTAACAAAAGATCTTTTTATGATTATGCATAAGAATACAATTTACAGTTCTGCTTGAGTTCTAAATATAATTACATGCTGTACATAGTCTGTACTATTATGATGTTCTTGATGATGTGCGGATAGTTTGCTTGTTATGATGATCACGGGGTCGTACGAGGTACCCTGGAGTTTACTTAGCTACGTTTAGCTAAGGCATTTGAATCCTGTTTCCATGTGTAGACCGTAGGTAAGAAATTCTACGACAACATGTGTCTTTCAAATCAACGCCAATGTAAAATTAGAATGCTAAGTACTTTCTTGCGAAACAAGTTACTGGAGGTAAGGATACATGGTTCTAATTATAGTTTATGTGTTGACTTACAAAGCTCTTCAGTGTTATAATTTCAGATCGTCCAAGTGTTCTGTTATAATGCTACATATATTATCATATGACTACTATCATTATTATTAAAACAATGATACTAATATCTATTGATAATGCTATTAGGAAGCTTGTAGAAAATAATGTTTATAGTTTTGAACTATCATTATATTTCGCTTCTACAGAACTTAGACTACTCTAAGTCCTGAATTTATCATTTGAAAACACAGTTAATATATGTAAAGTATAGTGACTAGTACTTGTACTAAAAACTTAGCTTTAGAGTGTATCTTGTCAACACTTAAACTATAACTATGGTGATACCTTGATTAAAAGTCTTTGCACTACATGGCTAATCATATGGAATTTATTGTGAATATGGTGTTAATGCTATGAACTAGCATTACAAAACTTCATCCTATTGCTTATAAAAAACTATAGAAATAAAATAGAAATATTTTATAGTTACTATGCATCCACAATAATATATTGGTATGTAATTCAAATGTTACGATACCTAAGTTCAAACTTTGAATTATATAAGATGTGCACTAATATTGCAATGATATGATTTACAAGATGCAATGATATGATTTACAATATGCAACCCTAGCTATACTTTAACATTATAAGATATTACCCTATGCATACAATTGAATATGATGTAAACAATGTAAATTCTGGCTATTCTCTAACTTTAGCATATGACTTGTATTCATTTAAGTAATGTAACCAAACCTTTGAAAGGATAAGACTTTAGCAATAGAATGAACTATGCTATACGACCTAGCTCTTGTTCTAAGTATTGATAATGTATGTTATTTCATTTCACAATGATCTCGTTAATGAGGTGATGAGTTGACAGGTATTAAATTTGCTATTGGCAGGTTGACAGTGTCCCGTTCAGGTATTAATGGTCCTGACCAAACTCCATATTGGAAAGTGCTGCTGTCAACCAACGTAATCCACCCACGTGAAGCTTGGTTGATAAAATAACTAGGAATCCTAGCTGTGCATGGTTACCATATCACTTCTCCTTTGAGTTGTATACGGTGTTGTCACTTAGCATGCAGTGTTGGTATCATCGTGGTTGTTGTAATTAATGAGATATCAATGCAATAGTTGCCCGAATTTCAACGTAGCTGGTTGGAACCTTCTTGCTCGTTGATCTCACCCGATCTTGATCATTGAAAATGAAACCCTAAACCTCGTTGTATGTAGTGGTGGAGAGTTTCCCGATCTTCATTTTTATGTTAGAGTTGGAGTTATGAGGTCGACAAGCTACTAACATGTAGGGTTGGAGAGAGTAACTCTCGGGAGGTTTCGATCCCGTGACCTGTGGGATGTAGTTTTAAAAGTTACAGGCTTAAGCTCTCTGCACTTAACCCACGATACGCCAATATGTTAGTTTTTCAGAATTTACTTCAATCTGATCTAGGATTTTAACTGAGAGAACAACATGTACAACATATCTACAGTATATTAATCATGGACACAATAATGCAAGCATAGAAGATACACAGAGTTTACTTGGGGAAAACCATCAAGGTGAAAAACCCCAATAAATTCCTCAGAGATAGATAGAGCAATGATACAACCCAAGCATAAGAGATATACATCTCCTGGTAGCAGCTTCTCCTCCTCCACAAGTGCGCCACTCTCCAAAGAGTGTGTGTGAGAATAGAATGATGAAATAGAGTGCCTCCCGCACTCTATTTATACTTGACTTGACTTGCCTAAATAAACTTTACTAGGTCGGCCTTAACTTAACCACATAACATAATGCTGACTGGGATGACACCCAATAGGGTGGTCTAATAACCCTTTGACCCACATGGCCGACCCCCAATAGGGTGGTCTAATAACCCTTTGACCCACATGAATTATACAGGGCCGACCCCAACAAGGTGGTCTAATAACCCATCAAGAATAAGTTACGACATTTACAATATAAATGACGACACTTCCGTATAGAGGAATAATACCATCTCTATAGGAGTACAATATACATATATGAAATACATTCCGAAGTTACATATACATCAACACGCCCTCTTAACTATGAAGGTATTTCTCGACACAGGTCTTCTAGCACAAGTTTTCTTCTCTAGATCATCATCACTGGATAATCGTCATCGTCACTACTATTGCTATCTCAACCAATATCTAAATCTACTCGTCATAGGAAGTTCTACAGAGCCAGTCCTTTTTCATACTGGATGTAGGCCCACCACCTGCAGGTTTTCATCATCACTAGCCATACTATGGAATCCTCAGGACTTATTATGTGTGTCACAAACCCTAAAGAGCATCTGAGGCCTTTTTCATCCTGTCCAAATCTCCAGGACTTATTACATGTGACTGTCACAAAACCTTAAAAGAGTGTCCCAGGAACGTTTATGTGCATAGCACGATCGGAAAGAACTCTAAAGAGCATCCCAAGAACATTTATGTGCCTAAGCACGACCGGCAAGATCCCCAGGACTGATTACATGTGACCTCTTCTACAAACCCTCGAAAGAGCATCCCAGGACTTATTACGGGCACACAACCCAACCTATCAGATCTCCCAGGTCTTACATGTAGCATCCCACCACAAACCCTCGAAAGAGCATCCCAGGACTTATTACGAGCACACAGCCCAACCTATCGGATCTCCCAGGTCTTACATGTGGCCCATTATCACAAACCCTCGAAAGAGCATCCCATGACTTATTACGGGCACACAGCCCAACCTATTGGATCTACCAGGTCTTACATGTGATACATAGTGCCATTCCTTTTTCATACTGGATGTGACCTAGAACAAATCTAGTATTTCCTTTGCACAACCTGTCCACGGCCACAAAGTATCAACCTGATACTCACCATACATCATCCTGATGTACACATGATCATCCTGATCATCATCACTACATCGTCATGATGCAAGTCATCTGGAGCAACATCCTGAAGCTCGTCATCCATGATCATCCTGATCGTACAATGCATCTACCTGATGCATATACAAATACATATAAATGATCCAACTGATCATATCCAGCATCCAACATGATGCATACATACAAATACATATAAATGATCCAACTGATCATATCCAGCATCCAACATGATGTGTACATACATATACAAATAAATGATCCAACTGATCATATCCAACATCATCCTGATGCATATACAGAGCAATAACTGGAGCATTGTCCTGATGCTCATCATTCAGTTCTTACATCCACAGCCATGTGAAGGATCCTCCTTCCAACATGCTTGGAATGGATTCAACAAATGTGTCCATCACTTCTTCCTCGAAGTGTCATCAATCTAAGGAACTCCAAGCCTCTCTATGAAGTACTCAAACTTCACTCTGGCTAGTGGCTTCGTCAGTACATCTACTCATCCGTCGCAACATACAGGAGCTTTACTGCTCCTCTCTGTACCATATCCCTGATATATTGGTATTTGATCTCTGTGTGTTTCGACCTATTGTGGAACACCAGGTTCTCAGATAGCTTCACATAACTCTGGTTGCCACAAAAGATACCAGTAGCCTCCAGCGGGAGATCAAATAACTCTGACAGTAGCTTCCGTAGCCATACTACCTCACAACTAGCCGCACAAGCTGCAACATACTCTGCCTCTGCTATACTCAGTGCTATGCAGGACTGCTTCCTGCTAAACCAAGAGATCACACCTGATCCCATACTGAAGTAGCACCCAGAAGTGATCTTCCTATCTGTAGCACTGCCTGCCCAATCTGAATCAACATAACCCTGTAGGTTAAACTTTTGATTTGCATCATACTTGAGCCCATAATCAACTGTACCCTTCAGGTACCTCATAATATGCTTTACAACAACCAAGTGAACACTCCTCGGATCTGTCAGGAACTGGCTCAATCTGTTCACCACAAAGAAAATATCTGGTCTCGTGTTCGTCAGGTACATCAAGGACCCAATCATCTGACGATACATAGTGATATCAACCAGCTCAGATGAAGCATCACACAGAAGCTTTAGATTTGATGCCATAGGTGTGGCCATGGCCTTGCATTCCATCATCCCGAACCTCTTCAGGATCTCTACTGCATACTTCCCTTGTCCAAGGAAGATTCCATTTGCACTCTGCCACACCTCCATACCTAGAAAATAGTGCATCATCCACAAGTTCTTCATCTCGAACTCGGCAGCAAGATTCCGCTGTGTGTCGACAATCAAGAGGTTGCTGAGTGAAAGATTGGAGAATGGAAATGCTGCTACTGCTTCCTGGTAAGCTTCGGTGGTTTTCGAAACCTCGTAGGTGCCTTTGGCATGGTTTTGATGGTGATTTCCGTGTGCCGAGAGTTGGAACCATTCGACTTTGTTTCGATGATGGCCGAGTGTGAAGTTTTAAGTCTTGTTTTGTTAATAGTTGTACAGAGGATAATCTTTAGTTCTTTTAAGATGCAAATCGACTCTTTAATACCTGGCTGCGTTGTTTGAAAGGACCTTCGAACTTTTGTTTGTTTTGGTAGATGTTAAGGGTAAAACCCTATGTAGCTTGTTTCTCCACGACCTTGTTTTAATGGTTTTGGTTGATAAGGGGTAAGCCCTGTGTATTGTGGAACCTTAACAGGTCCGTAATTTAATCTCCGTTATAAACTTTAAATGGAAAACCAAGAACCGAGGCTTCTCTTACACTTAAAAACAATGGCTCATTTTTGCAATGGAAAGTTGCGTTTTTAAAATAATGGTTGAGAAAACTGTGTAAATAATTGTTAAGGTGTGCTGAGCAACGATGGTTGACTGTAGATAGTTGTTTCTATACTTCGTCATCGTTGATGATAATTATGTTTTGAAAATGTGATGAGATAAGTTCGGCTATCAAGTGTTTTTGGTTTGGCTATGCTACAGTGTTCTATTTTATTTCACGATTGAAACCCTACCTGTAGCTTTCGTTGGTAATCTTGTTTGTACAGATGCAATCGAACCCACGAACTGGTCCTTAGCTCGTACATGTGAATCTTTCAACACTGTGTATGCTTTCTTACTCGAGTAGTAAACTATCGTTAGGTATTGATACTGAATTGTGCTTTCTGCTAAGTGATGCTTACTGTCTTGTAGTAGTCTCGAAATGTTAGTTAGGGTTTGGAAATCCATAACTGTTAGGCTCAGAAAAGAAATGTCTAAAGTTTTCCATGAATGGCTTGAGGAGAAAATTATGAACTATATAAACAGAAACTAGGGTCTGTAATATCTTACGGTTTGATACTACTGTGTAGATATTTAATAAATGAAATCAAAAGTGATAGTTAGTGAAGAAATAAAATGTGTATAATTGTAACAAATCTGTACAGAGATTAATTTTTGCAGCTACTATAATTCTTGAAAATATAATTGCTTGAAAAACATGAAATGTATAATATTGAAATGCATTTGCTTACTATCTGAACTACATAGAGTTAAAAAGAGATATAAAGAACCGTGCAGAAACAAAATGTGTTTTTATTTTATCTAAGAATTGTATGAAGTCTATGCAGTTGTTTATACTATACTGTAAGGTTTACTGTGTTTAAGAATATGACAAAATTTGACAAGAACACTACTGTATTCATTTTTCCAATCAATGGCATTCTACCTATCTCTCATCTTTCTTAATTTACTTCTCTATACTGGAGTACGATGCAGAGAAAAGCATCGGGAAAAATATAGAGATGGCTATCGATTCAATTATTTCACAAAGCTTTTTCATTCAGAATCATACTTAGAACAGAAAATGAAATAATTTCTTTTACATGACTGAGTTTAATAATTCTACTATGCAGAAACATTTAACTGTAAACAAAAGTAAGAACAATAAAACCTAGTTGACTGTAGGAGAAAGAAACAACCCAAGGAACCTGTTCCACCCAACCTATTCTTGAATACAGCCAGGTTACTTGCCTTAGGACCCCTGAGCCTGTTCACTGGACCACTAAAAGGAAGATTCTGTAGAAGCCTTAGTACATCAACTTGCAATAGAATGTAGATTGTCCAGTCATTAAGACTCAGCAGTCAAAGAGACCTGTACCAGCACCAGCACCTCTGGTTTGCCTTCTCAGTATAATTAGCAGACTCACAATTGCACTCTCACATAGCCTCCCTATTCGAATCTCTCAGTGATCACCTGATGCACTTGAGGAATATTTCTGCAAAAAATATTGTAAGGGTGCCTGCCCAATTCAAATTGCCTTATGTAGGATACCTAGGCCTTTTAGTGGTTAACTGGTCAGTAATGAGCTTCCTGCTCTCTTCCACCCACCTAGGAGATAATGCCACATTTTTAGGGGTAGTTGTCACATAACCAACAACTAGTGGTGAAGTGAAAATGCTGCCATCTGTCCCATACCTTCTAACAACTTCCATTCCTCCTAGTGGGTCAGTGAACACTCATTTAACAGTTCCCTTCAGTGTTTGTCTCCTACTTTAATTTATTAAATAATAATAATCAATAATTACAATTATCCTTGACCAAACTTGGTCATAATTACAAAACTTTGTAATTAAAATTTAACATAAAGTATTTTGCAAAGAAAATAATATTCTCAGAATTTGGGTAGGTGACATACAACCCCCCTTAAGTCTCAACATTGTCCTCGATGTTGGTTAATCACTCTCTGAGTGTTCCTGAAACAGAGTTGGGTATGTTACCCACATACTACTCTCCAACTCCCAGGTTGCCTCTTCTGGGCTAAGGTGCCTCCATTGCACCTTTACTTGCCCAATGGTGCGATTCTGGAGTAGAGTCTCCCTCCTTTGGAGGATACAGTCCAGTTCTACATGGAAATCACCATCTTGTCCCACCTGTACATCATTCCAATTTACAACATGAGTAGCATCGTGTATATACTTCTTTAAAAATGATATATGAAAAACATTATGTATCTTTAAATTTGGTGGCAAATCCAGTTGGCATGCCACTGGCCAACCCTTGACAATATTTCGAAAGGACCACAATACCTGGGTACCAACTTGGCACGGCTTCCCAATTTTAATAAACTCTTTTTCGGTCTTACCTTGAGAAAAACATGTTCACCAACCTGGAACTCTTTATGAGTCCTTTTCAGATCTTCTTGAGTCTTTTTCCTATCTTGGGCAGCTTTAAGATTTCTTTGTACCAGTTTCAGAATTAGTTCTAACTCCTACAACAATTCAGGTCCTAAAATAACTCTATTTACTGGATCATTCCAAGAAATAGGTGTGTCACATTTCCTACCATAAAGAATTTCAAAAGGGCTAAGTCTGGCTGATGCATGATAATGGTTATTATATGCAAATTCTGCTAAATGCAAGTAGCCTTCCCACTTACTAGGTTGATCCTTAACATACATTCTCAGCAAGTCTTCCAAAACCTAATTCACTCTTTCTGTCTGTCCATCCGTTTGTGGATGAAATGCTGTACTAAAGTTTAAGGTTGTATTCAACCCTTTAAATAAAGACTTCCAGAAGTTTCCAGTAAACTTAGAATCACGATCTGAAATTATCACTTTCGGTATATCATGTAATCGAAAAATCTGCTTCATGAAGATTTCTGCAATTTCTGGAGCCTTATGAGTAGTCTTCATAGGTATAAAGTGTGTTTCTTTGCTGATTTTATCCACTACCACCATGATAGAGTCATTTTGTTTTTTATTTTTTGGTAGTCGGGTAATAAAATATATTCTTATGACGTCCCATTTTCAGCTAGGTATAGGAAATGGATGCAACAGTCCAGCCGGATGTTGATGTTCAACCTTTACATTTTGACAGTCCAAACACTTAGCTATGTACTCTGCTACTTCATCTTTCATTCTGGGCCAATAGTACTCTTCCCGTAGCATAGTGATTGTTTTTTGATAACCTGGATGACCAGAGTAATGGCTTTTGTGCATCTCATTTAAAATCAGAATTTTTACTTCTGGTATGTTGGGTACATACAATCTGTTTTTGTATAATAACAGTCCACTTTCCTTTAAACTGTAATCTACCATAGAATTTTAAGAATTGTTATTTGTTGTCTTTTCTTGTAATTTTTTGTATTCTTCATCCATTTCACTCCTTTCAAGGATCCGATCTTCTAAATTTGTTGAGTAAGTACTGATGGTTGAAATAAAATTCAGTTTTGCTTTACGACTTAATTCATCAGCAACCTTGTTCTCTTTCCCTTTAATATGCTAAATTTCGAAATCATATTCACTTAGAAAAGTTAACCATCTAGCTTGTCTAGCGTTCAGATTTGTCTGATCTAATAAATATTTCAGACCCCTGTTATCTGTCAACAAGGTAAATTTTCTACCAATAAGGTGGTGATGCCACATTTTTAAAGCGTCAGTTACTGCTAATAACTCTAAATCATAAGTAGAGTATTTATTCTCATGTATTTTAAGCTTTCTAGATTCGTATGCAACAGCATGTCCCTCTTGTGTTAGGACTCCACCGATTCTGTCATTACATGCATCAGTACATACTATAAAATCCTTATTAGGATCTACTATCCTCAGAATAGGTGTTGTAGTTAATAATTCCTTTAGCTTCTTAAAACTGTCTAAACATTTCTGATCCCACACAAATTTCTTCCCTTTCTTCTGTAAGGAGGTTATGGGGTTTGCAATCTCTGAAAAACTCTCTATAAATTTTTTGTAATATCCAGTAATACCCATAAATGATCTTACATATGACACATCCTTAGGAACCGGTCAATCATTAATGGCTTTTATCTTATCAGGGTCAACCGAGATTCCTTCCTTAGAAATTATGTGTCCTAAATACTGAATTTTATCCTTGTGAAAATCAAACTTACTAAACTTAGCATATAGTTGATTATCTCTCAGAACTTGTAAGATAATACATAGATGTTCGTCATGCTCTTCTTTGCTTTTAGAATACAGTAAAATGTCATCTATAAACACAATAGCAAACCTATCCAAATATTTGTGCAGAATATTGTTCATTAAACACATAAATACAGTCGGGGCATTAGTCAAGCCAAATGGCATGACTACGAACTCATAATGTCCATATCTAGTTCTAAAGGCTGTTTTAAAAATATCCTCATCCTTCACATGAACTTGATGATATCCTGACCTTAACTCAATCTTTTAAAATATTGTTGCTCCACGCAGCTGATCAAATAGATCGTCTATGCGGGGCAACGGATATCAATTCTTGATTGTCATCTTATTCAGCTCGCGATAATCTATGCACAGTCTTAGGGTACCATCTTTCTTCTTAACAAATATAACAGGTGCTCCCCAAGGAGACACACTGGGTCTTATATAATTTTTATCAACCAGTTCCTTCAACTGTGATTTCAACTCAATTAATTCCAGTATATTTATCCTATATGTAGCTTTAGATTTCGATACTGATCCTGGTATTAACTTGATGGTAAAGTCTAAATCTCTCTTAGGGGGTAATCCTGGAATCTCCTCACGAAAAACATCTTTGAAATATCTTAGGACAGGTATGTCTTCTAGTCTCAGTTTGTCCTCTTTACAAATAAAATCATCATTTACTACATTTACTGCAAACAATTGACATCCTTTTCTAACTGCCCTCTTTACTTGCATGGCTGAAATCTGTCTAAGGGATGTCTTTCTTGGAATACCTTTTACTTCTACAGTTTCTCCTTCATCATTTAAACATGTAAAACTTTTCTCATAACAATTCAGAATGACATGATGGGCTTCTAACCAGTCCATTCCGATTATAATATCATAGGATCCTAAAGGTAAAACATTCAACTTGGTTTGTGTCTTTAACTGATTCATGAATAAATCACAACTTTCAATAAAATCAGATACTTTCCTTTTTGTTCTTGTTGCTAGTCTAACTAACCAAGATTTACTGAATTTTTCTGTTTTCAATTTAAAACTTTCTACAATATCTGGTGATATATAACTTAAGCTAGCACCTGGATCAATCAAAATAGTAACAGGATGGTTTTGTAGCATACCTTCAATATCTACCATAGAGACTTGATGATCTGCTTGACACGTCATAATTTTCAAATAAAATATGATATAATTGTATTTTCTATTTCAGATTTAAATAGATGCTAATCTCAACAAAATATCTTTTTATGATTATGCATAAGAATACAATTTACAGTTCTGCTTGAGTTCTAAATATAATTACATGTTGTAAATAGTCTATATTGTTATGATGTTCTTGATGATGTGCTGACAGTTTGTTTGTTATGATGATGAAGGGGTCCTACGAGGTACCCTGGAGTTTACTTAGCTACGTTTAGCTAAAGCATTTGAATCATGTTTCCATGTGCAGACCGCAGGTAAGAAATTCTACGACAACATGTGTTAAGAGTACATGTGTCTTTCAATTCAACGTCAATGTAAAATTAGAATGCTAAGTACTTTCTTGCGAAACAAGTTACTGGAGGTAAGGATACATGGTTCTAATTCTAGTTTATGTGCTGACTTACAAAGCTCTTCAGTGTTATAATTTCACGTCGTCCAAGTGTTCTGTTATAATGCTACATATATTATCATATGACTACTATCATTATTATTAAAACAGTGATACTAATATGTATTGATAATGCTATTAGGAAGCTTGTAGAAAACAGTGTTTATACTTTTGAACTATCATTATATTTTGTGTCTACAGAACTTAGACTACTCTAAGTCCGGAATTTATCATTTGAAAACACAGTTAATATATGTAAAGTATAGTGACTAGTACTTGTACTAGGAACTTAGCTTTAGAGTGTATATCGTCAACACTTAAACTATACTTGTGCAGAATATTGTTCATTAAACACATAAATACAGTCGGGGCATTAGTCAAGCCAAATGGCATGACTACGAACTCATAATGTCCATATCTAGTTCTAAAGGCTGTTTTAAAAATATCCTCATCCTTCACATGAACTTGATGATATCCTAACCTTAACTCAATCTTTTAAAATATTGTTGCTCCACGCAGCTGATCAAATAGATCGTCTATGCGGGGCAACGGATATCAATTCTTGATTGTCATCTTATTCAGCTGGCGATAATCTATGCACAGTCTTAGGGTACCATCTTTCTTCTTAACAAATATAACAGGTGCTCCCCAAGGAGACACACTGGGTCTTATATAATTTTTATCAACCAGTTCCTTCAACTGTGATTTCAACTCAATTAATTCCAGTATATTTATCCTATATGTAGCTTTAGATTTCGATACTGATCCTGGTATTAACTTGATGGTAAAGTCTAAATCTCTCTTAGGGGGTAATCCTGGAATCTCCTCACGAAAAACATCTTTGAAATATCTTAGGACAGGTATGTCTTCTAGTCTCAGTTTGTCCTCTTTACAAATAAAATCATCATTTACTACATTTACTGCAAACAATTGACATCCTTTTCTAACTGCCCTCTTTACTTGCATGGCTGAAATCTGTCTAAGGGATGTCTTTCTTGGAATACCTTTTACTTCTACAGTTTCTCCTTCATCATTTAAACATGTAAGACTTTTCTCATAACAATTCAGAATGACATGATGGGCTTCTAACCAGTCCATTCCGATTATAATATCATAGGATCCTAAAGGTAAAACATTCAACTTGGTTTGTGTCTTTAACTGATTCATGAATAAATCACAACTTTCAATAAAATCAGATACTTTCCTTTTTGTTCTTGTTGCTAGTCTAACTAACCAAGATTTACTGAATTTTTCTGTTTTCAATTTAAAACTTTCTACAATATCTGGTGATATATAACTTAAGCTAGCACCTGGATCAATCAAAATAGTAACAGGATGGTTTTGTAGCATACCTTCAATATCTACCATAGAGACTTGATGATCTGCTTGACACGTCATAATTTTCAAATAAAATATGATATAATTGTATTTTCTATTTCAGATTTAAATAGATGCTAATCTCAACAAAATATCTTTTTATGATTATGCATAAGAATACAATTTACAGTTCTGCTTGAGTTCTAAATATAATTACATGTTGTAAATAGTCTATATTGTTATGATGTTCTTGATGATGTGCTGACAGTTTGTTTGTTATGATGATGAAGGGGTCCTACGAGGTACCCTGGAGTTTACTTAGCTACGTTTAGCTAAGGCATTTGAATCATGTTTCCATGTGCAGACCGCAGGTAAGAAATTCTACGACAACATGTGTTAAGAGTACATGTGTCTTTCAATTCAACGTCAATGTAAAATTAGAATGCTAAGTACTTTCTTGCGAAACAAGTTACTGGAGGTAAGGATACATGGTTCTAATTCTAGTTTATGTGCTGACTTACAAAGCTCTTCAGTGTTATAATTTCACGTCGTCCAAGTGTTCTGTTATAATGCTACATATATTATCATATGACTACTATCATTATTATTAAAACAGTGATACTAATATGTATTGATAATGCTATTAGGAAGCTTGTAGAAAACAGTGTTTATACTTTTGAACTATCATTATATTTTGTGTCTACAGAACTTAGACTACTCTAAGTCCGGAATTTATCATTTGAAAACACAGTTAATATATGTAAAGTATAGTGACTAGTACTTGTACTAGGAACTTAGCTTTAGAGTGTATATCGTCAACACTTAAACTATACCTATGGTGATACCTTGATTAATAGTCTTTGCACTACATGGCTAATCATATGGAATTTATTGTGAATATGGTGTTGATGCTATGAACTAGCATTATAAAACTTCATCCTATTGCTTATACAAAACTATAGAAATGAAATAGAAACATTTTGTAGTTACTATGCATCCACAATAATATATTGGTATGTAATTCAAATGTTACGATACTTAAGTTCAAACTTTGAAGTATATAAAATGTGCACTAATATTGCAATGATATGATTTACAATATGCAATTTTATGATTTACAAGATGCATAGATATGATTTTCAATATGCAACCCTAGCTATTCTTTAACATTATAAGATATTACCCTATGCATACAATTGAAAACGATGTAAACAATGTAAATTTTGGTTATTCTCTAACTTTAGCTTATGACTTGTATTCATTTTAGTAATGTAACCAAACCTTTGAAAAGCTAAGACTTTAGCAATAGAATGAACTATGCTATACGACCTAGCTCTTGTTCTAAGTATTGATAATGTATGTTATTGCATTTCACAATGAACTCTTTAATGAGGTGATGAGTTGACAGCTATTAAATTTGCTATTGGCAGGCTGACAGTGTCCCATTCAGGTATTAATTGTCCTGACCAAACTCCATAGTGGAAAGTGCTGCTGTCAACCCACGTAATTCACCCACGTGAAGCTTGGTTGATAAAATAACTAGGAATCCTAGCTGTGCATGGTTACCATATCGCTTCTCCTCTGAGTTGTACACGGTATTGTCACTTAGCATGTAGTGTTGGCATCGTCATGGTTGTTGTAATTAATGAGATATCAATGCAATAGTTGCCCAACTTTCAACGTAGCTGGTTGGCACCTTCTTGCTCGTTGATCTCACCAGATCTTGATCGTTGAAAATGAAACCCTAAACCTCGTTGTATGTAGTGGTGGAGAGTTTCTCGGTATTCATTTTTATGTTAGAGTTGGAATTATGAGGGAGACAGGCTGCTAACATGTAGGGTTGGAGAGAGTATTTCTCAGGAGGTTTCGATCCTGTGACCTATGGGAGGTATTTTTAAAAGTTACAGGCTTAAGCTCTCTGCACTTAACCCACGATACGCTAATATAGTGATGGGGTTTCTCCTACCAGTGTAATGAATGTAATTCGGACTAAATTCGATTCTCCTATTTGTGAGAATCGCCGTCTATGTTAGCTTGTGGTTGCTGTCAAATAACACCATGCATTCGGCGTCTGATGGTGTAGTGTGTAAAAATTCATGAGTTTCATTTATAAGGTAAGTGTTTTAAGACACTGAATGCATTACTGTGATACTTAAATTTATAATCGTGTTTTTCTTGATTTAACCCTTCAAACTGTGTTTTGGCAGGTACCCAAATCATAAGAGGTTTCTAAGTGAAAGATTGGAGAATGGAAATGTTGCTACTACTTCCTGGTAAGCTTTGGTGGTTCTCGAAACCTCGTAGGTTCCTTTGGCATGGTTTTGATGGTAATTTCTGTGTGCTGAGAGTTGGAACCATTTGACATTGTTTCGGTGATGGCCGAGTGTGAAGTTTTAAGTCTTATTTTATTAATAGTTGTACAGAGGATCATCTTTAGTTATTTTAAGATGCCAATCGGCTCTTTAATGCCTAGCTGCGTTGTTTGAAAGGAACTTCGAACTTTTGTTTGTTCTGCTAGATGTTAAGGGTAAAACCCTGTGTAGTTTGTTGCTCCACAGCCTTGTTTTAATGGTTTTGGTTGATAAGGGGTAAGCCCTGTGTATTGTAGAACATTGACATGTCCATAGTGTAATCTTTATTATAAACTTTAAATGGAAAACCAAGAACTGAGGCTTCTCTTGCACATAAAAACAATGGCTCGTTTTTGCAATGGAAAGTTGTGTTTTTAAAATAATGGTTGAGAAAACTGTGTAAATAATTGTTAAGGTGTACTGAGCAATGATGGTTGATTATAGATAGTTGTTTCTGTACTTCATCATCGTTGTTGATAATTATGTTTTGAAAATGTGATGAGATAAGTTCGGCTGTCAAGTGTTTTTGGTTTTGCTATGCTACAGTGTTCTATTTTATTTCACGATTGAAACCCTACTTGTAGCTTTCGTTGGTAATCTTGTTTGTACAGATGCAGTCGAACCTACAAACTAGTCCTTAACTCGTACATGTGAATGTTTCGACACTGTGTATGCTTTCTTACTAGAGTTGTAAACTATTGTTAGGTATTGATACTGAATTGTCCTTTCTGCTAAGAGATGCTTACTGTCTTGTAGTAGTCTCGAAATGTTAGTTAGGGTTTGGAAATCCATAACTGTTAGGCTCAGAAAAGAAATGTCTAAAGTTTGCCATGAATGTCTTGAGGAGAAAATTATGAACTGTGTAAACAAAAACTAGGGTCTGTAATATCTTACAGTTTGATACTACTGTGCAGATATTTAATAAATGAAATCAAAAGTGATAGTTAGTGAAGAAATAAAATGTGTATAATTCTAACAAATCTGTACATAGATTAATTTTTGCAGCTGCTATAATTCTTGAAAATGTAATTGCTTGAAAAACATGAAATGTATAATATTGAAATGCATTTGCTTACTATCTGAACTAGATAGAGCTAAAAAAAAATATAAAGAACTGTGCAGAAACAAAATGTGTTTTTCTTTTATCTAAGAATTGTATGAATTTTATGCAGCTGTTTATACTATATTGTAATGTTTACTGTGTTTAAACATATGACAGAATTTGACAAGAATACTACTGTATTGATTTTTTGAATCAATGGCATTCTGCCTATCTCTCATCTTTCTTAATTTACTTCTCTATACTGGAGTACGATGCAGAGAACAACATCGGGAAAAATATAGAGATGGTTATCGATTCAATTATTTCACAAAGCTTTTTCATTCAGAATCATACTTAGATTAGAAAATGAAATAATTTCTTTTACATGACTGAGTTTAATAATTCTACTATGCAGAAACATTTAACTGTAAACAAAAGTAAGAACAATAAAACCTGGTTGACTGTAGGAGAAATAAACAACCCAATGAACTTGTTCCACCCAACCTATTCTTGAAGACAACCAAGTTACTTTCCTTAGGACCCCCAAGCATGTTCACTAAACCATTAGGAGGAAGATTCTATAGAATCCTTAATACATCAACTTGCAATAGAATGTAGATTGTCTAGTCATCAAGACCCAGCAGTCAAAGAAACCTGCACCAGCACCTCTAGTTTGCCTTCTCAGCATAATTAGCAGACTCACAATTGCACTCTCACGTAGCCTCCCTATTCTAATCTCTCAGTGATCACCTAATGCACTTGAGGAATATTTCTGCAAAAAATATTGTAAGGGCTACCTTCCCAATTCAAATTTTCTTATGTAGGATGCCTAGGCCTTTTAGTGGTTAACTGGTCATTAATGAGCTACCTGCTCTCTTCCACCCAGCTGGGGGATAATGCCCCTTTTGGGTAGTTGTCCCATAACCAACAGCTAGTGGTGAAGTGAAAATGCTGCCATCTATCCCATACCTTCTAACAGCTTCCATTCCTCCTAGTGGGTTAGTGAACACTCATTTAACAGTTCCCTTGGGTGTTTGTCTCCTACTTTAATTTATTAAATAATAATAATCAGTAATTACAATTATCCTTGACCAAACTTGGTCATAATTACAAAACTTTGTAATTAAAGTTTAAAATAAAGTATTTTGCAAATAAAATAATATTCTTAGAATTTGGGTAGGTGACATACACCCCCCCTTAAGTCTCAACATCGTACTCGATGTTGGTTAATCACTCTCTGAGTGTTCCTGAAACAGAGTTGGGTATGCTTCCCACATACTACTCTCCAACTCCCAGGTTGCTTCTTCTGGGCTAAGGTGCTTCCATTGCACCTTTACCTGCCCAATGGTGCGATTCCGGAGTAGAGTTTCCCTCCTTTCGAGGATACAGTCTGGTTCTACCTGAAAATCGCTATCTTGTCCCACCTATAAATCATTCCAATTTACAACATGAGTAGCATTGTGTACATATTTCTTTAAAAATGATATATGAAAAACATTATGTATCTTTAAATTTGGTGGCAAAGCCAGTTGGTATGCCACTGGTCCAACCATTGACAATATTTCGAAAGGACCACAATAACTGGGTGCCAACTTGGAATAGCTTCGTAATTTCAATGAACTTTTTTTCGGTCTTACCTTGAGGAAAACATGTTCACCAACCTGGAACTCTTTATGAGTCATTTTAAGATCTGCTTGGCTCTTTTTCCTATCTTGGGAAGCTTTAAGATTTCTTTGTAGCTGTTTCACAATTAGTTCTAATTCCTGCAACAATTTAGGTCCTAAAATAACTCTATTTACTAGATCATTCCAAGAAACAGGTGTATCACATTTCCTACCATAAAGAATTTCAAAAGGGCTAAGTCTGGTTGATGCATGATAATGGTTATTATATTCAAATTCTACTAAATGCAAGTAGTCTTCCCACTTACCAAGCTGATCCTTAACATACATTCTCAGCAAGTCTTCCAATACCTGATTCACTCTTTCTGTCTGTCCATCCGTTTGTGGATGAAATGTTGTACTGAACTTTAAGGTTGTATTCAACCCTTTAAATAAAGACTTCCAGAAGTTTCCAGTAAACTTAGAATCACGCTATGAAATTATCACTTTTGGTATATCATGTAATCGAAAAATCTGCTTTATGAAGATTTCTGCAATGTTTGGAGCCTTATGAGTAGTCTTCATAGGTATAAAGTGTGTTGCCTTGCTGAGTTTATCCACTACCGCCATGATAGAGTCATTTTGTTTCTAATTTTTGGGTAGTCTGGTAATCAAATCTATGCTTATCACTTCCCATTTCCAGCTAGGTATAGGAAATGGATGCAACAGTCCAGCCGGATGTTGATGTTCAACCTTCACTTTTTGACAGTCTAAACACTTAGCTATGTACTTTGCTACTTCATATTTCATTATGGGCCAATAGTACTCTTCCCGTAGCATAGTGATGGTTTTCTGATAACCTGGATGACCAGAGTAATGGCTTTTGTGCATCTCATTTAAAATCAGAATTTTTACTTCTGGTATGTTGGGTACATACAATCTGTTTTTGTATAATAACAGTCCATTTTCCTTTAAACTGTAATCTGCCATAGAATTTTCAGAACTGTTATTTGTTGTCTTTTCTTGTAATTTATTGTATTCTTCATCCGTTTCACTCCTTTCAAGGATCTGATTTTCTAAATCTGTTGAGCAAGTACTGATGGCTGAAATAAAATTCAGTTTTGCTTTACGACTTAATGCATCAGCAACCTTGTTCTCTTACACTTTAATATGTTGAATTTCGAAATCATATTCACTTAGAAAAGTTAACCATCTAGCTTGTCTAGCATTCAGATTTGTCTTATCTAATAAATATTTCAGACCCATGCTATTTGTCAACATGATAAATTTTCTGCCAATAAGGTGGTGACGCCACATTTTTAAAGTGTGAATTACTGCTAATAACTCTAAATCATAAGTAGAGTAGTTCTTCTCATGTATTTTCAGCTTTCTAGATTTGTATACAACAGCATGTCCCTCTTGTGTTAGGACTCCACCAAGTCCGTCATTACATGCATCAGTACATACTATAAAATCATTATTAGGATCAGTTATCCTCAGAATAGGTACTATAGTTAATAATTCCTTTAGCTTCTTAAAACTGTCTGAACATTTCTGATCCCACACAAATTTCTTCCCTTTCTTCTGTAAGGAGGTTATGGGGTTTGCAATCTTTGAAAAATCCTTTATAAATTTTCTTTAATATCCAGTAATACCCATAAATGATCTTACATCCAACACATCGTTAGGAACTGGCCAATCATTAATGGCTTTTAGCTTATCGGGGTCAACCGAGATTCCTTCCTTAGAAATTAAGTGTCATAAATACTAAATTTTATCCTTGTGAAAATCACACTTACTAAACTTAGCATATAGTTGATGATCTCTCAGAACTTGTAATATAATACGCAGATGGTCATCATGCTCTTCTTTGCTTTTAGAATACACTAAAATGTCATCTATGAACACAATAGCAAACTTATCCAAATATTTGTGTAGAATATTGTTCATTAAACACATAAATACATTTGGGGCATTCATCAAGCCAAATGGCATGACTATGAACTCATAATGTCCATATCAAGTTCTAAAGGCTGTTTTAAAAATATCATCATCCTTCACACGAACTTGATGATATCCTGACCTTAAATCAATCTTTGAAAATATCGTTGCTCCACGCAGCTGATCAAATAGATCATCTATGTGGGTCAACAGATATCAATTCTTGATTGTCATCTTATTCAGTTGGCGATAATCTATGCACAGTCTTAGGGTACCATCTTTCTTCTTAACAAATATAACAGGTGCTCCCTAAGGAGACTCGCTGGGTCTTATAGAGTCTTCATCAATCAGTTCCTTCAACTGTGATTTCAACTCATTTAATTCTAGTATATTCATCCTATATGGAGCTTTAGAATTCGGTACTGATCCTGGTATTAACTTGATGGTAAAGTCTAAATCTCTCTTAGGGGGTAATCCTGGGATCTCCTCAGGAAAAACATCTTTGAAATCTTTTAGGACAGGTATGTTGTCTAGTTTCAGTTTGTCCTCTTTACAAATAAACTCATCATTTACTACATTTACTGCAAACAATTGACATCCTTTTCTAACTGCCCTCTTTACTTGCATGGCTGAAATCTGTCTAAGGGATGTCTTTCTTGGAATACCTTTTACTTCTATAGTTTCTCCTTCATCATTTAAACATGTAAAAAAAATTTCATTACAATTCAGAATGACATGATGGGCTTCTAACCAGTCCATTCCGATTATAATATCATAGGATCCTAAAGGTAAAACATTCAACTTTTTTTGTGTCTTTAACTGATTCATGGATAAAGCACAACTTTCAATAAAATCAGATACTTTCCTTTTTGTTCCTGTTGCTAGACTAACTAACCAAGATTTACTGAATTTTTCTGTTTTCAATTTAAAACTTTCTATAATATCTGGTGATATATAACTTAAGCTAGCACCTGGATCAATCAAAATAGTAACAGGATGGTTTTCTAGCATACCTTCAATCTCTACCATAGAGACTTGATGATCTGCTTGCCTGTTGTCGAGTGCTGCATTAATTATGGGCATCTCCCTTGCCAAGTCTCCAACAGTAGGTTCATTCTGTATGGAATGAATATTGTTAGCTGTCCACTTCCTCTTGGGGCATTCTGATGCATAATGAGGACCTTGACACTCAAAACATTTGATAGGTGCCTTTTGATCATTAGTTCTGGTAGCATTGGGAGTGTTTCTAGGAGCTGTAAAATTCTGCTGCTGACTGTTTCTGGGATTATTTCCTTGAAAATTCCGATTCTGAAATTTTTTCTTTTGGAAACCAGAATTTCCACTAAACCTGAAAATTTTCTTTTTCAGCTCAAAATTGCTGGGTTTATGACTTTTCCAGTTTGATATCCCTTCTCTTTTCCGATTAGTGTCATAACAGAAAGTTGCTTTCCTCATGGCCTCTTCTAAGGTCTTTGGATTGTCATACTCGATTCTTTCCTTGGTGTTGAAAGGTAGACAAATCAGGTATCTTTGAATCTTCGATTTTTCTTCCACGAGGTATGGCACATACCTCAGTAAATTCAGAAATTTAATGTTCGTCTCTTTCATGTTCATAGTTCCTAGCTTTAAATCATAGAACTCCTTTGATTTTTATTCATAGTATTGTTCAGATAAGAAATTCTTTTTGAAGTACTGTTTGAAAGTACTCCAATTCACATCCTTGTCCTTGATGCCCTTCACTCTTTTGATGTCCTGCCACCAAATATCTGCCTTCCCATTCAAGTTGTATATTGCCATCTTTGCCTTCAATGATTCTGCGTAATCCTAAATTTGGAAGTACTTCTTCATGCCGGATAGCCAAGCTTCTTCTATCTCTCCCTTCTCAGTTTCACCATTGAAGGTTGGGGGTTTGATTTTCTTGAACTCCCCAGAAATCTGCCCATACTATTTATGAATTTTTCTTTTGGGTTTGTGGTCTCCTTCCCTGTTGTCACTTGAATAATTCCATTTCTTTTTGTGTTTGTCATGGGAAGCTTCTGATGATGTTGAAATGTTGTTTGCATCATCAGTTTTCATTTTCTTACCCCTATCTCGATGAGGTAAATCTTCAATCTTGGAGGTATTTTCAATTTCTCTATCTTGTTCGTCAGTTGGGCATTGTTCGAACAGTACTTGATTTAGTTTTTCTTGTGCCTTCAGAATTTTCTCATTGTCTTGTTTTACAGATCTGATTTATGCCTTTAACTCTTGAAATGCTTGTAATAATTATGATGAATTGTCATTTAATTCGCCATGGACTTCTTCTTCATAATGTTGTCTCGTGCTATGATTGTTGGGTCCAAATCTGTCTTCTAAATGTTCAGCTGATCCTTGCATACCTGTAACTTAAAATAATTTCTGTATAACACAAATAGTTTAAATTTTTGAATTAGTAAGATTTGTGCTGTAAATAAATTTTCTGTTGCATGTTCTTGGACCTTTTTCATGCCTAGAGTTCGAATGTGAGCTCTGATACCACATGTCAAATCCCGAAAAATAACAATTTTTTTATTTTTATTTTATAATAGCAATAATTATCGAAGTCGTTAATGCAGACTATATAAAATAATTAGATTTCTTAACTAGGATAATTAATAACGATGACACGTCATAATTTTCAAATAAAATATGATATAATTGTATTTGCTTTTCCATATTTAAATGGATGCTACTCTCCTTAACAAAAGATATTTTTATGATTATGCATAAGAATACAATTTACAGTTCTGCTTGAGTTCTAAATATAATTACATGATGTACATAGTCTGTACTGTTATGATGTTCTTGATGATGTGTTGACAGTTTGTTTGTTATGATGATGAAGGGGTCCTATGAGGTACCATGGAGTTTACTTAGCTACGTTTAGCTAAGGCATTTGAATCATGTTTACATGTGCATACCGCAGGTAAAAAATTCTACGACAACATGTGTTAAGAGTACATGTGTCTTTCAATTCAATGTCAATGTAAAATTAGAATGCTAAGTACTTTCTTGCGAAACAAGTTACTGGAGGTAAGGATACATGGTTCTAATTCTAGTTTATGTGCTGACTTACAAAGCTCTTCAGCATTATAATTTCACATCGTCCAAGTGTTCTGTTATAATGCTACATATATTATCATATGACTACTGTCATTATTATTAAAACAATGATACTAATATGTATTGATAATGCTATTAGGAAGCTTGTAGAAAATAGTGTTTATACTTTTGAATTATCATTATATTTTGCGTCTACAGAACTTAGACTACTCTAAGTCCTGAATTTATCATTTGAAAACACAGTTAATATATGTAAAGTATAGTGACTAGTACTTGTACTAAGAAATTAACTTTAGAGTGTATCTTGTCAACACTTAAACTATACCTATGGTGATACCTTGATTAATTTTTTTTGCACTACATGGCTAATCATATGGAATTTATTGTGAATATGGTGTTTATGCTATGAACTAGCATTATAAAACTTCATCCTATTGCTTATACAAAACTATAGAAATGAAATAGAAATATTTTATAGTTACTATGTATCCACAATAATATATTGATATGTAATTCAAATGTTATGATACCTAAGTTCAACCTTTGAAGTATATAAAATGTGCACTAATATTGCAATGATATGATTTACAATATGCAACCCTAGCTATACTTTAACATTGTAAGATATTACCCTATGCATACAATTGAATACGATGTAAACAATGTAAATTCTGGCTATTCTCTAACTTTAGAAAATGACTTGTATTCATTTAAGTAATGTAACCAAACCTTTGAAAGGCTAAGACTTTAGCAATAGAATGAACTATGCTATACGACCTAGCTCTTGTTCTAAGTATTGATAATGTATGTTATTGCATTTCACAATGAACTCGTTAATGAGGTGATTAGTTGACAAGTATTAAATTTTCTATTGGCAGGTTGACAGTGTCTCGTTCAAGTATTAATGGTCTTGACCAAACTCCATAGTGGAAAGTGTTGTTGTCAACCCACATAATCCACCCACGTGAAGCTTGGTTGATAAAATAACTAGGAATCCTAGCTATGCATGGTTACCATATCGCTTCTCCTCTGAGCTGTACACGGTATTGTCACTTAGTATGTAGTGTTGGCATCATCGTGGTTGTTGTAATTAATGAGATATCAATGCAATAGTTTCCCGAATTTCAACGTAGCTGGTAGGCACCTTCTTGCTTGTTGATTTCACTAGATCTTGATCGTTGAAAATGAAACCCTAAACCTCGTTGTATGTAGTGGTGGAGAGTTTCTCGGTCTTCATTTTTACGTTAGAGTTGGAGTTATGAGGCCAACAGGATGCTAACATGTAGGGTTGGAAAGAGTATCTCTCAGGAGGTTTCGATCCTGTGACCTGTGGGAGGTAGTTTCAAAAGTTACACGCTTAAGCTCTCTGCACTTAACCCATGATATGCCAATATAGGGATGGGGTTTCTCCTGCTAATGTAATGAATGTAATTTGGACTGGATTCGATTCTCCTGTTTGTGAGAATGGTCTTCTATGTTAGCTTGTGGTTGCTGTCAAATACCACCATGCATTCGGCGTCTGATGGTGTACTGTGTCAAAATTCATGAGTTTCATTTCTAAGGTAAGTGTTTTAAGATAGTGAATTCATTACTGTGATACTTAACTTTATAATCGCATTTTTCTTGATTTAACCCTTCAAACTGTGTTTTGGCAGGTACCCAAATCGTAAGAGGTTGCTAAGTGAAAGATTGGAGAATGGAAATGATGCTACTGCTTCCTTGTAAGCTCCAGTGGTTCTCGAAACCTTGTAGGTGCCTTTGGCATGGTTTTGATGGTGATTTTTGTGTGCCGAGAGTTGGAACCATTCGACTTTGTTTCGGTGATGGCCAAGTGTGAAGTTTTAAGTCTTGTTTTGTTAATAGTTGTACAAAGGATAATCTTCAGTTCTTTTAAGATGCCAATCGGCTCTTTAATGCTTGGTTGCGTTGTTTGAAAGGAACTTCGAACTTTTGTTTGTTTTGCTAGATGTTAAGGGTAAAACCCTGTGTATTTTGTTGCTCCATGGCCTTGTTTTAATGGTTTGGGTTCATAAGGGGTAAGCCCTGTGTATTGTGGAACCTTGATAGGTCCGTAATGTAATCTCTGTTATAAACTTTAAATGGAAAACCAAGAAACGAGGGTTCTCTTGCACTTAAAAACAATGGCTCGTTTTTGCAATGGAAAGTTGTGTTTTTAAAATAATGGTTGAGAAAACTGTGTAAATAATTGTTAAGGTGTGCCGAGCAACGATGGTTGACTGTAGATAGTTGTTTGTGTACTTCGTCATCGTTGTAGATAATTATGTTTTGAAAATGTGATGAGATAAGTTCAGCTATCAAGTGTTTTTGGTTTGGATATGCTATAGTGTTCTATTTTATTTCACGATTGAAACCCTACCTATAGATTTCGTTGGTAATGTTGTTTGTACAGATGCAGTCGAACCAACGAACTGGTCCTTAACTCGTACATGTGAATGTTTCGACACTGTGTATGTTTTCTTACTAGAGTCGTAAACTATCGTTAGGTATTGATACTGAATTGTGCTTTCTGCTAAGTGATGCTTACTGTCTTGTAGTAGTCTCGAAATGTTAGTTAGGGTTTGGAAATCCATAACTGTTAGGCTCAGAAAAGAAATGTCTAAAGTTTGCCATGAATGGCTTGAGGAGAAAATTTTGAACTGTGTAAACAGAAACTAGGGTCTGTAATATCTTAGGGTTTGATACTACTGTGCGGATATTTAATAAATGAAATAAAAAGTGATAGTTAGTGAAGAAATAAAATGTGTATAATTGTAACAAATCTGTACATAGATTAATTTTTGCAGCTGCTATAATCCTTGAAAATATAATTGCTTGAAAAACATGAAATGTATAATATTGAAATGCATTTGCTTACTATCTGAACTAGAAAGAGTTAAAAAGAAATATAAAGAACCATGCAGAAACAAAATGTGTTTTTCTTTTATCTAAGAATTGTATGAATTCTATGCAATTGTTTATACTATACTGTAATGTTTACTGTGTTTAAACATATGTCAGAATTTGACAAGAACACTACTGTATTCATTTTTCCAATCAATGGCACTCTGCCTATCTCTCATCTTTCTTAATTTACTTCTCTATACTGGAGTACGATGCAGAGAACAACATGGGGAAAAATATAGAGATGGTTATGGATTCAATTATTTCACAAAGCTTTTTCATTCAGAATCATACTTAGATCAGAAAATGAAATAATTTCTTTTACATGACTGAATTTAATAATTCTACTATGCATAAACATTTAACTGTAAACAAAAGTAAGAACAATAAAACCTGGTTGACTGTAGGAGAAACAAACAGCCCAAGGAACCTGTTCCACCCAACCTATTCTTGAAGACAGCCAAGTTACTTGCCTTAGGACCCCCGAGCCTGTTCACTGAACCACCAGGAGCAAGATTCTGTAGAAGCCTTAGTACATCAACTTGCAATAGAATGTAGATTGTCTAGTCATCAAAACTGAGTAGTCAAAGAGACCTGCACCAACACCTCTAGTTTTCCTTCTCAGTATAATTAGCAGACTCACAGTTGCACTCTCACATAGCCTCCCTATTCGAATCTCTCAGTGATCACCTGATGCACTTGAGGAATATTTCTATAGAAAATATTGTAAGGGCTGCCTGCCCAATTCGAAATGCCTTATGTAGGTTGCCTAGGCCTTTTAGTGGTTAAATGGTCATTAATGAGCTACCTGCTCTCTTCCACCTAGCTAAGGGATAATTCCACATTTTTAGGGGTATTTGTCCCATAACCAACAACTAGTGGTGAAGTGCAAATGCTTCCATCTGTCCCATACCTTCTAATAGCTTCCATTCCTCCCCGTGGGTCAGTGAATACTCATTTAACAGATCCCTTGGGTGTTTGTCTCCTACTTTAATTTATTAAATAATAATAATCAGTAATTACAATTATCCTTGACCAAACTTGGTCATAATTACACAACTTTGTAATTAAAATTTAACATAAAGTATTTTGCAAATAAAATAATATTCTCAGAATTTGGGTAGGTGACATTTTTATAGAGCCATACCTTTTTCATGTTGGATGTAGGCCTATCTCTCATCTAGGTGTTCATAATCTCTACGAGCAAGCCATCAATTAAGTACATCCCAGGGCCACACATTACATTGCCACAGCAATCACCTGCGTCTCCTACTATCATGTCATCTTACCCAGATCATCTCATCATCACACACGGAGCACATCCCAGATGCACACCTCATTCCCAACAAACCGCCCGAGTCTCCCACCCAGTGGGTACATCCCAGGACAAACCTAGGTGCATTATGTCTCCCAAAAGTCATCCTGCGTCTACTAGCATGGGATCACAGCCAGGAGCACCCCAGGTGCATTACGTCCCAAGGACCACCTGCGTCTTCTACCATGTGAGAACAAGCCTAGGCACACACAAAGTGTCTTTCTGACCGGTGGACCTCTCAACATCTCTAGCATGGGAGTACATCTAGGAGAACCCCATGTGCATTACGTCCCAAGGACCACCTGCGTCTTCCACCATGTGAGAACCAACTCTAGTGCATCTACGTCTTCTGGTCTCATCACTCCCTCTTTCGAGGAACCTCGATTTGGATAACACCAAGCCTCTCTCTAAAGTATTCAAACTTCACTCTAGCTAATAGCTTGGTCAACACATTGACTATCTGATCATCTTTCGCCACATACTGGAGCTTCACTGCTCCTCTCTACACCATATCCCAGATATAGTGGTACTTGATCTCAATATCCTTCGACTTGTCATGGAACACCGGGTTCTCAGACAGCTTCACACAACTCTGGTTGTCACAGAAAATACAAGTCACCTCGAGCTAGATATCCAACAAATATGGCAGTATCTTCTGAAGCCATACTGCCTCGCAACTAGTCAAACAAGTTGCAACATACTCTGCTTCGGCTATACTCAGCGCCATGCATGACTGCTTCTTGCTAAACCATAAGATAATACCAAATCCCATACTAAAGCATCATCCCGAAGTGCTCTTCCTATCTATGGCACTTCCTGCCCAATCTGAATCAACCTAACCATGCAGGTTAATCCTTTGATTTGCCTCATACTTGAGCCCATACTAAACTGTACCCTTCAGGTACTTCAATGTATGCTTTGCAGCAATTAGGTGAACATGTATCGGATCCGCAAGGAATTGGATCATGGTGTTCACAACAAAGCATATGTAAGGTCTTGTGTTCATCAAATACATCAATGAACCAATCATCTGCCGGTACATTGTGGCATAAACTATCTCTGATGGAGCATAACACAGTAGCTTCAAGTTCGATGCCATTGGTGTGGCCATAGCCTTGCAGTCCATCATTTTGAACCTCTTCAAAATCTCCACTACATACTTTCCTTGACCAAGGAAGATTCCATCGGCACTCTACCACACCTCCATGCCTAAGAAGTAATGCATCATCCCCAGGTACTTCATCTCGAACTCTGTGGAAATCCTCCTTTTTGAAACTGCAATGAGATCATCCTCACTTGTCAGAAACAAGTCATATACATATAGCAGAAGTATCACTAGTATTCCTCCTTCAACCTTGAAGTAAAGGTTGGAATCTGATTTACTCTTGGTAAATCCTAAGCTCATCAGGAAGTTGTCCATCCTGCAATACCACATCCTAGGTTACTACTTCAAACTGTTGATGTATATGTAACTTCGGAATGTATTTCACCTATGTATATTGTATTCCTATAGAGATGTTATTTTTCCTCTATACGGAAGTGTTTGTATTCATATAGAGATTTTATTATTCCTCTATACAGAAGTGTCGTCATTTATATTGTAAGTGTCGTAACTTATACTTGATGGGTTATTAGACCATCGTGTTGGGGTCGGCCCTGTATAAGTCATGTGGGTTAAAGGGTTATTAGACCACCCTATTGGGGGTCGGCCCTGTCAGCATTATGTTATGTGGTTAAGTTAAGGCCAACCTAGTAAAGGTTATTAAGCAAGTCAAGTCAAGTATAAATAGAGTGTGGGAGGCACTCTATTTGATCATTCTATTTCTCACTCACACACTCATTGGAGAGTGCCACACTAGTGGAGGAGGAGAAGCTGCTACTAGGAGAAGACTATCTCTTATTCTTGGGTTGTATCATTGCTCTATCTATCTCTGAGGAAGTTGCGGGGTTTTTCACCTTCTTGGTTTTCCTCGATGAAACTCTGTGTCTCTTGTGTGCTTGTATTATTGTGTCCATGATTGATATGCTGTAGATATGCTATACATGTTGTTCTCTCAATAACATCCTAGATCATATTGAAGTAAATTATGAAAAACTAACATGGTATCAGAGCTAGCCTGAAAGAAGGCATGGTATGGCATTTATGACACTCGTTGCACTTGAAAGCTAGGGATTGATATAGAAAAAACCAGTCATCGTAGCACTTTCTCTATAAATATATTTTGGTGAGGTTTCAGGATTTGAAACTCTTACAGGTCGAAGATAAGATCCCCATGTACCTTGTGTCGAAAGGACAACCTCTAATGCATTGTACTTTGCGATTTATGATTTGTACAATATAGGGTTTCTGCCTCTTCTAGATCTGAGTCATAAATAGGTGACCTTGGAAAAAAGGTCAAAAGTTGGGCTAGGAAGATCCAAATGAAATTTCATAAAACGTGGAAGGTAGGGCACGGATTGTACTATCTCAGGTAAGTTTTTAAGAGGCTGAAACTGAACCAGTGACATGTGGCATGCCGTACAAGTTCGCTCTCCTGTTTTATCCCATAAACAGGTCACGTTGCAACACTTGGAATAATTCTCTCTCAGAGAATCCAATTGAGGTCAGACCTATGGGGTTGGAAAGATAACAGGTCAGGATACTACAAAAAGAATTTTTAGATCATGTAGATCTGAAATTTCGGAGTTACACAAGAAACAATCAGGTGCATATTTCTGTCAAAACAGAATTGGATTTTGAGCACCTTCATTCATGGCTCCGGGAATTTAGGGTTTCAGAGAATGTTGGAATTTTTGTATCGGAGACCACGGCTGGATGCTTCTCATCAAAATCAAAATTTAAAGATCAAGATCGAATTTTTTGGCTAGGCAGAAGGCCGGGCTTTATCAAACCCTAGTTCAGGATCCTGTCCGGAAGATCCGGAAGTTTCAAAGACAATTTTGAGGGGTGAAACTTTGTAGTTTTCAAATTCTGAGTATACCAGCTTGATCAGCTCACCAAGGTGCATCTTTCTATCCTTTCAGAAGTTTGAAATTCAAAGTTTGAATTATTAGTGTCTCTCTGACAAACCCTAATCCAGCTCCAGATCCAGTTTCTATAAATCAAGTGGATTGGGTTAATCTTAGAAGAGAATGGTTTGGTCACTTGCATAAGTGAAGAAGTTCTTGTTTCATAGGGAGATGAGGCTAAGGCCTTACATAAGAAGATTACAAGCAATCTCGATAGGTATGAATTATCGAGGTATGTTTCGAGATCTGTTCATGATTAAGTTTATGGTATGTTTGTCTTCATTAAGGTTAGTACAATCTTGATTAACTTTAGACTTGTCGTATCACCTTAATAAAATTATGAATGCAGATATTCATTGATTAGGGTTTTGACACTTATGATTGTACTAATGCTTTGTGGTGTTGTATGAGGTTGATGTTGTCCGCTAACATGAAAGGTACATCAAGAAAGACAAATCATGTTCTAGTTTAAGAACATATGACCATGGTGACATGAAGGCAAAGATTCATCCATTGTCATGGATCACATAAAAGATCTACTTATGAGGTATGTATACTTTGGTTCTACAATGCTTAACTTATGAGATATGCAGGTTACTACCACAAGTTATTGAAGAGAACAAGAAGACATTGCTAGACATAACTAGTAAGTATGATAACCGGGTATGTTTTTCCTATAACAAGTTAGAATCCTACCTTGTGTTAGGATCTTATACTGTTGTATGGTTGATAATGATTATTCATAAAGTTAGAAATATAAGTAATCAAGGGTTTATGCATATTATGTCTCTTACATTGATTGATGATATGACTAACCAAAAAAGTCTTTTGGTCAAATAAAGAATATGCATGAGTAAAAGAAGTATTCCCTGAAACCTTGAATACTAATGTTTATTATCTATGTATGAAATGATCTTGACCATACATGTTTAAGATTACTTAGAATCATAATGTTTTTGATACTATTAAGATTATACTAATGAATGTATGTATGAGATCTCGAGGATAACACAATGATGCTTAGTGATCCAGGATGGATATAAGTTCAAAGACAGGTAATACAGGAAGCAAAGATCAAGAGGGAGCACACTCCAGTAGTTCCTGCAAGGAAGCAAATATTGAGAGGGAGTCCACCCTACAAACCAAACAAAGATAAGTATTTGAATTGTCATTTCTTGCATATTTGTTTTTTTAAATAATATTGTTCAATGATGTATATGCTTATGTTTCTAGACTCAGGGTGTGTATTATGCATATTAGAATAATTGCATTGATGACAGTATACTACTAATATACATGTGATGGGTAAGTGGCCTATGGCACTCTACAACACTCCATTGCTACTTATTTAGAATGAAACCTCTTTGCTGACATGTTGGGAGTAGTGCAAACTCTTAACAATGTTCTGGTAGAGATTGGAAGGCATCTAGAAAGTTATGGGATATGGATAAATGTTGTATTGAAGCATTGGCTAAAATAATCGCATGACTGTATGACATATTTTTTTATATGTAAGAATTTGTTCTGAAAACTATGAGAAGTTTATAATCATGCAATTTAACTTGTTTTGTAGGAAAGATCGTATACGAGCACCTACAAAAGAAGGACTACAACATTTGTTCCAGCAACAAATCTATCTATTGAAGATATTGAAGTTCCCAGGATTCGGGAAAAATGCCATGATCGAGGAGTACCAGTCAATCATAATGTTTGGGATGTAGTCCCAAGACCTGAGGGAAAGTCTGTTGTGACTTCCAAATGGATCTATAAGATCAAGCATGCTGCAGATGGCAGCATAGAAAAGTACAAAGCGAGATTTGTAGCTCATGGCTTCTCTCAGAAAGAGGGAATAGACTATGAAGAAACTTTTGCTCCTGTAGCCAAGTACACTTCCATCAGGTCAGTACTTTCTCTGGCTATAGTGATGAAATGGAAGATACACCAGATGGATTTCAAGACAGCTTTCTTGAATGGTGTAGCCGAAGAGGAAGTGTATGTGGAGCATCCACTTGGTTTTGAGACACATGACAGAGAGTCATATGTGTGTAGGTTGAAGAAAGCCTTGTATGGCTTGAAGCAAGCTCCTAGGACTTGGTATGGTAGGATAGATAGCTTTCTATCCAGTTTGGGATTTACTAAGAGTAAAGCAGATTCCAACCTTTACTACAAGGTTAAGGAAGGCAATCTTGTGATACCACTTTTGTATGTGGATGACCTGTTTGTAATAGGTGAGGATGGGTTGATTGTCGATACCAAGAGGAAGCTTGCTGCCGAGTTCTAGATGAAGAACTTGGGGATGATGCACTATTTCCTAGGCATAGAGGTGTGGCAGAGTGCAGATGGGATCTTCCTTGGACAAGGGAAGTATGCAATAGAGATCCTGAAGAGGTTTGGGATGATGGAATGCAAGGCCATGGCCACACCTATGGCATCGAACCTAAAGCTTATGTGTGATGCTTCATCTGATCCGGTTGATGTCACTGTGTATCGTCAGATCATTGGGTCCTTGATGTACCTAACGAACACTAGACCAAATATTTGCTTTGCGGTGAACACATTGAGCTAGTTCTGACGAATCCAAGAGGTGTCCACCTGATTACTGTAAAGCATATTGTGAGGTACCTGAAGGATACAATTGATTATGGGCTCAAGTATGATGCAAGTCAAAAGTTTAACCTGCAGGGTTATGTTGATTCAGATTGGGCAGGCAGTGCTGCAGATAGGAAGAGATCATCTGGGTGTTGCTTCAGTATGGGATCAGGTGTGATCTCTTGGTTTAGAAAGAAGCAATCCTGCGTAGCACTGAGTATAGCCGAGGCAGAGTATGTTGTAGCATGTTCGGCTAGTTGTGAGGCAGTATGGCTCTGGAAGCTACTATCCGAGTTATTTGATCTCCCGCTAGAGGCTATTGGTATCTTTTGTGACAACCAGAATTGTGTGAAGTTGTCTGAGAACCCAATGTTCTACGACAGGTCGAAGCACATTGAGATCAAATATCACTATATCAGGGATATGGTGCAGAGAGGAGCATTGAAGCTCCTATATGTTGCGACGAATGAGCAGGTTGTAGATGTGCTGATGAAACCACTAGCCAGAGTGAAGTTTGAGTACTTCAGAGAGAGGCTTGGTGTTCTTCAGATTGACGACACTTCGAGGAAGAAGTGATGGACACATTTGCTGGAATCCATTCCAAACATGGTAAGAGGAGGATCCTTCCCATGGATGTGGATGTAAGCATTGGATGATGAGCATCAGGACGATGCTCCAGTTACTGCTCTGTATATGCATCATGTTGGATGCTTGTTATGATCAGTTGGATCATGTATATGTATATGCATCATGTTGGATGCTTGTTATGATAAGTTGGATCATGTGTATGTATATGCATCATGTTGGAGGCTTATTATGACCAGTTGGATCATATATATGTATATGCATCATGTTGGATGCTTGGACCATGTATCTGTATATGTATCAGGTGGATACATTGTATGATTAGGTAGATCATGTATGTTGATATACATCAGGTGGGTCATGTATGATAATATGTATTAGGTAGATACTTGGTATGCATCACGTGGATGCATTTTATGATCACGATGATCATGGATGACGAGCTTCAGGATGTTGCTCCAGATAACATGCATCAGGACGATGCAGCGATGATGATCAGGATGATGTATGGTGAGTATCAGGTTGATACTCTATGGCTGTGGACAGGTTGTGCAAGGGTAGAATGTAATAAGTCCTGGAGATCTGGATAGGATGAAAAATCCCTCAGATTCTCTTTAGATATCTTGCTTGGCAAGACACTCTTTTAAGGTTTTGTGGGACCACATGTAATAATTTTTGGAGATCTGGACATGATGAAAAAGGCCTCAGATGCTCTTTAGAGATCTTGCTTGGAAAGACACTCTTTTAAGGTTTTGTGGTAGGGGTCACATGTAATAAGTCCTGGAGATCTGGATAGGATGAAAAAGGCCTCAGATGCTCTTTAGAGATCTTGCTTGGTAAGACACTCTTTTAAGGTTTTGTGACAGTCACATGTAAAAGATCTTGGGAGATCCGATAGGTTGAGCTGTGTGCTCGTAAAAATCCTAGGATGCTCTTTCGAGGTTTTGTTTACGCACATAATCAGTTCTGAGGATTCTACAATATGGCCGATGATGATGAAGACCTACAGGTGGTGGGCCTACATCCAGTATGAAAAAGGACTGGCTCTGTAGAACTTCTTATGACGAGTATATCGGAGATTGATTGAGATAGCGGCAGCAGTGACGATGACGATGATTCATTGATGATGATATAGAGAAGAAGACTTGTGCTAGTAGATCTGTGTCGATAAATACCTCCCTAGTTAAGAGGGAGTGTTGATGTATATGTAACTTCGGAATGTATTTCACCTATGTATATTGTATTCCTATAGAGATGTTATTATTCCTCTATACGGAAGTGTCATCATTTATATTGTAAGTGTCATAACTTATACTTGATGGGTTATTAGACCACCCTATTGGGGGTCGGTCCTGTTAGCATTATGTTATGTGGTTAAGTTAAGGCCGACCTAGTAAAGGTTATTAGGCAAGTCAAGTCAAGTATAAATAGAGTGCGGGAGGCACTCTATTTGATCATTCTATTTCCACTCACACACTCATTAGAGAGTGGCACACTAGTGAAGGAGGAGAAGCTGCTTCTAGGAGAAGACTATCTCTTATGCTTGGGTTGTATCATTGCTTTATCTATCTCTGAGGAAGTTGTGGGGTTTTTCACCTTCTTGGTTTTCCTCGGTGAAACTCTGTCTCTTGTGTTCTTGCATTATTGTGTCCATGATTGATATACTGTAGATATACTGTACATGTTGTTCTCTTAGTTAAGATCCTAGATCAGATTGAAGTAAATTCTAAAAAAACTAACACAATCCATACAAGTCTTTCTTTAACTTGCACACATGAGTCTATATGTCATGTGTCTCAGATCCTAGTGGCTTCTCTACGTACACTTCCTCTTCAACTACACCATTCAAGAATGTTGTCTTGACGTCCATCTGGTGTACCTTCCATTTTATTACTGTAGCCAATGCAAGTATAGATCTGATGGAAGTGTATCTTGCTATAGGTGCAAATGTTTGCTCGTAGTCTATGCCTTCTTTTTGGGAGAAGCCACATGCCACAAATATTGCCTTGTGTTTTTCAATGCTACCTTCTGCAGCATGATTGATCTTGTAGATCCTCTTCGATGTCACAATAGACTTCCCCTCTGGTCTTGGAACTAGAAACAAACATCATTCTTTCTTCTCTGCATGGCATCCTTCCATTCTTTCTTCTCTGCTGCTTCTTCGTAGTTGGAAGGTTCTTTATCAATGATGTCACATAGCAGGGCCACATAGTCGGACTATGGTCCAAGTATCTTGCTTTCTCTATACAACCCATCTAGAGTGCCATACTTATCTGCATCTTGTATTGCTTCACCTGCCCATGCTAGTCTTCTCTTGTGGGAGTTCATCTCACGAGGTGGATCTATAGATTTTTGTGGTTATGTTATGTCGTGGTCTTCATGATCTTCTTGGATTGTCTCCTAAACCATCGTCACTTGATCTATGGAACAAGTCTCATCATTATTCTCTTGTAGGTGATGGTGCACGATCTTTCCTACAAGTCAAATTCAGTTGTATGATTAGAAACATTTCATAATTTTCAGAACAAATTCTTATGAATAAATACATAGGTCACATAGTTATGAAACTATCTTAGCCAAGGATTCAACACAACATTCATCTATATCACGCATTTATACGATAACTTTCTAGATTCCTTCCATCTCTACTAGGACATTATTAAGAGCGTGCGCTAATCCCAACATGTTAGCAAAGAGGTTTGATTCTAGATAAGTATCAATGGAATGTTGTATAGTAACATAGGCCACTTACCTATCAGATGCATATTAGTAGTGTATTGTTCATTAATGAAAACATTCTAATATGCATATACACATTCTAAATCTAGGAACATAAGTATGTACACCACCGAACAATACCATTTAAGTAATTAGAATGACAATTCAAATACTTATCTTTGTTTGGTTGTTGGGTGGACTCCCTCTTGATCTTTTCTTCCTTGAAGGAACTACTGGAGTCTCTGACGATGTGTTTTTACTTCATCATCTTAACCAATGCTGAAAGGATTCCATAGAGCATTGATCTTTTTTTTTTTTTTTTTCTGGAGTCCAACTCTATAGAAGCTTCTCCTACTCCTTTCATGTAATAATGAAAGTCATCTCTAGCTTCACCTTATGAGGTGGAACCTTCTGAATGAACCCTTGTTACTAACTGGTTACCTTCATTACAATACATATTCCTCATCACTTGAAGAATCTTCTTTTGTTCTTTTGCTTGCGGGTTCATCGTCTTCAAAAGCGTGAGAATGATGCCTCTTCTTGTTGGTCTTCTTGGAGGATCCTTAATTTCTAGGACAATTTCTTGAGTAATGTCCCTTCTCATCACATTTGTAACATCTGATATTGGAGAGATCCCTTCTGGATTCATGATACCTATTGGGCCTTCTGGATCTTTTGTGATGATGGTCCTCCCTCTTGTTATGATTCTTCTTAGTATGAGCAGTTAGGGCTTGGTCATCATCAGCTCCCATCTTCTCTTCTCTTGCTACTAGTCGAGCTTCTTCTTGGGTGCATTCTTCTCATAGTTTGTTGAACGTGATCAACTTCTTCTTGGAACATATTCCTTGAATGAATGAGTCCCATGATCTTGGGAGACCATTCAAGGTGGTCATAATGATCTCTCCTTCTTGTACTTTTTATTCAACTGCTTCAAGTTGTTCCTTGATCTGAGAGACCCTTGTGAAGTAGGATTGCATGGTCTCTGAGTTTAGGATCTTCACATTCTTGATATGGTTCCTTAATGTCATCTTCTGATTGATGTTCTTCCTTTTGAATAACTTTGTCAAAGCATCGAACATCTCCTTAGGTGTCTTCAAGGATGACACATGGGGGATGAGATGATATTTAATGGAGTCTACAATAATCCTCTTGGCTTTGACCAAGTTATTCTTGTGGATAGCCTTTGCCTCATCTCCCTCTGGTGCTGGAACCTCCTCATTAACATATTTGTCCTAATCATTTTCTTCAAGGACAAGAGAAATCCTATACTTCCATGCTTGAAAGTTGTCAGCTCCCTCAAGCATATCCTCAAGCTTGGTGTGGTGAGTCATTTTGAAATGAGAACCTAAAATGGAAATAACAAATATTTGAGTCTTACAAATTTGAGATGCCCAACCTGGTTCTAGAGCTGGCTGGCCTAGGGTTTGTTAGAGAAACCCTAATTTTTCAAAGTTGGAATTTTGAACTTCTGATTGGACAGGAAGACGTGTCTCCTCAAGGAGAGTTGATAAATGTATTCCTTTTCCCAAATATGTGGACATAATTGAAAAATAGTTGATGCCCTAGTTTTCCTCTCGACAGTAGTGACGGGGCCCAAAATGAAAATTCTCAGTTTTGAATTCTGCTTTCACAAGAAGATGCTACCTCCTAGGCAAGTTGTCCAATGTACTCCTTTTTTTGGATTGATGGAGGAAAACCCCCAAAACTCGATGCCCTAGTTTTCTCTCAGCACTAGTTTCTAGGTCAAAAATGAAAATTCTCCGAACTTGACTCTGCTTCATCCAAAATATGCGCCCTTTTAGGGCGAGTTATCCGAGCCCTGTTGTTATATGATCCATGGAGAGAATACCTTGAACTAGGAATCCCTAGTTTCCCGTTGTTGCACAATGCCTTTTTTTCAGGTCAGCTTTGATACCATGTTAGAGTTTTCCATTTAATTCAATTTAACTAAGATCTTTAACTAAAAGAAAGACAAGCACATCAAAACACAATAGACACAATAATTTTTCCTCGAGGAAACCTTAAAGGAGAAAACCCCGCAAGTTCCTCAACGATAGATTCGTCACTAATACAATATCACAAAATGGAAAACCCAAGAATAAGAAGTCTTCTGCAGCTCTCTCTTGCTTATGCGAACTTGAGTGAGTGAGTAGTATGTCCAAATGAGAGAGCAAAGCTCTCTATTTATACTTTATGTTTGGGTGACCTTTTTCCTAATTAGGTCGGCTTGACTAACTTGACTGGGATGACCTGTCCTATGGACACTCGATATTACATTTTACATTTATTCTTTGGGGTACTATTGCCCCAACTTACAATGGAGGTTTTACTTCAATGACCTTCCATGGCCAAACATAATAATGACATCCCAGAACGAAGGAAAAAAATCCTTTTCGGATGTACAAGTAAAATACAATTAATAATATAAATATAAAATACAAATGAGTATCTCCTGAAGATACATTTACAACAACATCTTCAACAACACATGGCAAGAACACCTTTCACATGTGACACATGGTTTGGAGACCTTGAAAAAGAACCAATTGATTTCCAACCTCAAGAAATTTGATTTTGGAAAGGATTCATTGGTATGCTTGGGGAATATGATTGGTGGAGGAGAGTTGAGAGTAGACCTAGAGAATATTGCAGCCACCAATCAATGGCCTAAACCAACTAGCTTGACTGAGGTTAGAAGCTTCATGGGAGAAACCCAATACTTAAGGAAATTTATTGCCAAATTCTCCATGGTTGCAACACCCTTGCACTCTATGACTGCCAAAGGGAAGAGCTTCCATTGGGGACATCCACAACATAAGGAATTTGAAGAACTAAAGAGAAGGATAAGTAATGCTCCATTGTTGGCCATGCCCAACTTGCAACGACTATTCGAATTGGATACTGACGCTAGTGGTTATGCATTGGGAACAATTCTTATGCAAGGGAGAGACCCATATGCTACCATTCTGAGTTGTTTCATGGAGCGGTGTGGGATTATCCCACCTATGGTAAAGAACTATTCACAATTGTTTAAGTAGTAAATAAATGGAAGCAATACCTCTTTGGAAAGGAGACAATAATCCATACATATCACCAACAATTACAGTACCATCAAATCCAAAACAAAATGTAACAAGTCATGAATTACAAATGCTTTGGATTCTTAAAACAATGCCACCTATTGATTAAGTATAAAACAAGAATCACAAATAAACTTGTAGACATGTTCTCACGACATCCAATGTCAAAGATTTCAGCAATAGGTGTGATTATGTAGCTTGATCCATTCACACATGATCTTCTTAATGAGGACTATGAAGAAGATGAATATTTTGGAGGAATCTACAGGAAGTTGAAGGAGAAAACAATCACAACCATTGAAGGTAATGAATTCCACCTCCAAGAAGGACTGTTATACAAGTTAGATAAGCTATGCATTCCCTAAGGTAGAAGGATTTTGTTGATAAGGTAAGCTCACACCTCAAATATTGTTGGACATTTTGGAGTGACACAGATAGTGGAAAATTTGTAGAGGTATGTGTATTGGTCGAAGATGCAGGAGCAAGTAGAAAAATGTGTTAGAGGATGTGTATTGTGCAGCACCAACGAACCAAGAAATCGAATGCTTGGGCTATATATGTCACTAACAGTACCAAGCAATCCTTGGGAGAACATCTCCATGGACTTTGTGGGAGATTCTCCATGTCATGAAGAGGCCATGAATATATGTTTGTTTTGGTTGATTGCTTCAACAATATGTGTGTATTGATACCATGCAAAGGGACGATATTTGTACGAGAGGCGGCTGAGCTAATTTTCAATCATGTCTGAGTTTATTTTGGCTTGCCTAGCTCCATCATCTCTGAGAGAGATAGCAAGTTCTTGGGAAATTTTTGGATATCCATTTGGGAGATAATGGATACCATTTTAAAGTATTCCACTACATTCCATCCATGAAATGATGGACAAACCAAGGTTTTCAATTAGACATTCGTACAACTAATAATAGGGTATAATAGCAGGCATCCTAAGACATGGGATGAATGGTTGGTCTACATTCAACATTCCTACAACTGGGCATTACATTCTTCCATAAACAGATCTCCTTTTGAGACCTTATTTGGATACCTAACTCCTTCGCTATTCGATATGACCCATGGGTAGCAGAAGGATGACGTTGAGCCACACAGAGATAAGAAGAGGGAAAGCATATTCATGGATAAGATTAGGAAGATACATTTAAAGGTTTAGGATTATCTTGAAATAAGTCAACAATAGTACAAAGAAAGGCATGACCAACATCGAAAAGACCATCAATTCCATGTTGGAGACAAGGTATTGCTTCACCTACGCAAGGAAAGGCTACAAGGACCAACAAAGAAGCTCAAGCCTCTCATGTATGGACCATTCGACATTGTTGAACAAGTGAATGAGAACACCTTTAGATTGAGGCTTCCATCATATATGCAACTAAGTTTGGTGGTGAATGTAGAATATTTGAATTTGTTTCAGCCATCCATGTTGGATGGAGATGGAGATCAACAAATTCTTCCCACTGTTGAAGTCCTAGCATCACATTCATTGACAGAGCTGAAAGAGGACACAATACACTAGCATAAGGATCCAATAACTCGAAGAAGATGAAAAGAAGTATGGAAAATCGGTCTAAAAGGACAAAATCCAAAGAGGGAAAAATGGTATGAGAGGAACTGGATTAAAAGCATTTTCCCTCATCTCTCTTTGGAAGCTTTTGGGGACCAAAATCCTCCCAATGGGGAAGTGTGATTCGAATTTGCTTCCAAATGAAGAATGGATTCACTATTAGTTTAGTATGATTGGTAAATGGTTGATCATGGTTAAGGATGAGCAAAGGACATAGTGTAGGTGTGAAAGGACCCATGTCTCCACTAGCATAATCTTCCCTACATCAAGCCATTATTCCATCAATAATATTACTATAAAAGATGAAATGTTTATTTGATTCATTTTTTTATGTAAGTCGCATGAATGTATCTCATAGATAAATGAAGAAGAGAAAAAAAAGAAACTTAAATGATTGGGGGAAGCTGAAGGGTTGGGGACGCTTAACTTTCTAGCTATACACCCAAGCCAACCATCCATCTATTTACCCCTTTCTCCATCAAGAGAAAGGGATTTTGGATGAGATTGATGCAATGCTGCCCAAAATGTTCCATGGGAAGCTGATGCTACTCCAGGGAGCCTGTAACTGCACCATTTCCAACAATAAAGAGCGCTATGTGAATATTTGAATGTTGGTTTTCTCATTTGGGTTTCCAACATAAAATCTATGTCCATATGCAATACATTCTCGTGTGTGTTCCTTTTTCTGCATTACTAGTTTATTGTGTGGATTGATAGATTCCCCGTGTCATTAAATGGTTGTCATTAAGCTATGAAAACTATTGTGTGAGCTACAAGTATCTTAAATGGTGTTATTGTGGTATATCTCTTATATTTCCTAAACTAGGGGAATTCCAACAGTTATAAGATCTCATCCATTGGATGCCCAATTGATCTTAGAGATTAATGGACTAAATTTAATAGTTGTTGTAGTTTGTAGTAGTTTTCAAATTGATTTTTATGAGTTATTAGTGCCTAGGGAAAACTCAAAAGTGCCAAGATGAATTTAAGCTTGTTGGGGCAAATGTAAATTGCTGAAGATAAATATATATGAAAAAAATGTTTTAGAAGATATGTGTTGGTGAGATTGGTAGGCTCCAAGCCTATAGTTTACAGATAAAAAATATAACTAAAAAACTATGTTAAAAGGCTAAAAAACAATTTATTTTTGAAAAAACATGAAATAGATGCTCTATGTTGAAATACAAACATCTACCCTTATGTTTAGGTAGAATACAACATCACTTTTTCACAATGTCAGCAAACCTCAATCCCAAAACAAACTAGTGCATAGCTTCAATCCCAAAGTCCTTTGTGGTTTGTGGGGTTGGGATACCTGAAGCTCTAAGCGAATTGGGAACGAATGGTTAAATTTGGTTTAAAGGTTATGAGATTTCTTGAAGGGTTTGTTCAACCAGGTCCTCCACAAAATCAACCAGAAGCAAATATTTGGATTGAATAGGTTTCCTATGTACTGATCATCTTCTAGGCATAGTCAAGTTTCCCAATCTGTTTAGCATAGGCTCAGGTGATTTGATGGAATCTATATACTTATTGGTTAGGAACCCCGTAATGTGGCTCTGTATTAGAGGACTCAGTTGTGAGCTCAAAGTATGGGTGCCTAATGAGGGCAGCTAGACTAGGAGCTTTACTTTAATTATCAAACCAGGGGATGTACAAACTTTAGAGACACTGGCACTATATGTTCTCTTCTAGGATAGTCTTTGTCGAAGTTAGGTGTTTGTATCAATGTTCTTAAAGAGATGCCTAAGAAATATTAAATGAACTATAAACAGGATTCTTAATCTATGGAAGAGAAATTCCTATGCTAAGAAATCAAATACTGAAAGCAGGAAATCTATGGATAAGAATTTGAATGTAGGAAATAGTCAATCTAATTTTAAGAATTAATTTGCTGAAAACAATAAAACTTATCCTATGAAATTGAATGCTGAAATTATAACAGATCTGTTTGAAAGGAATGAAAGCTTGACCTTTAATCTTACTGTAAATTGAATGCATAAAACTCAAAGTCTGATCTAACATAATCTAAGGCTAAAGCTAAATTCGGAATGTCATTATCTAATGCTGCAATCTTTAATCAAATCATGTAACCAATAAATACTGAAAGGAATCGATCTCTATAAGTAGTTCTAATAATGAATCGAATACACAGGATGAAGATCTAGATTGCTGCTTCAGAAATAAATGCAAGTACATAGAGAAATGGGTGTTTAATTATGTCTCAACGGAATGTTGCTACAGGACTATAGACACAACATTATCATACTACAGAATGTGTTGTAATGAACTATGGAATCATAAGTGATCAACCACTACAGAATTTAAATCGTATTATTTAGATGCTATTTAGAATACTCTCATCTGCAATATAAATTCAATCAATGCACAACACATAATGAGAAATACCTGTACTGCAAGATCTCCTGACTTACGTGTTGGAGGGGCCCTCTCCAACCTGTACTCAGGAGTGAAAAGAACTTATAAACGCTGAATCGTAGATAACATCAAGTCTTTATTTAAAATAGAAACTTCATCGTTTAAAAACCAGGTCTGTAACACAACTGTCTTGATAGTCTGAAACTTAAACAATAATTCTTCGAAATAGCAGCAGAGGCCTCTCGCTACCCGAGAGGTCCATATTTATAAAATCCTAATGCTTAACCTAACAAAAATGTCTAACTGTCGATTCTCTTTTGAACAGGAGTTTGTTCTCTACAGATCAGGAAAAAGGCGCTAAGTTTGGTGATGTTCTTCCAGTTCTTCACTTGATTCACGCGTTATCCTTGAGTACACCTACACCTACTCATTCAACCTCTTTTTTCATGCAATTAGCTCATAGCAACGCTTTTCAAAACATAACAGAAATAATATTTTAAACACTTCATTAAATAATTAAGATAAATCATTTTCCCACGAATGAGTGTATCTTTTCAACCTCTCTTGTGTTTTCTAGTGGGAAAAGAAACTATCAGATACTTGAAATGGGGACTCATCATCTCCCCCATGCTTGAAGGATTCACCCATCCTCGGGTGACATATTCTGCTCTCTGATGACGTCTCTCATGTCCCATACTACCACCTTGGGGGTCCCTGCCTGTCTATGGTAGCCCATACTTTGATCTTCCTTGACCCATGCCCCCCTTTCTTTTTCCTCATTGACCTGTTCCTTAATGACCAGAGGGAGGAAGAATGGGGGGTTTAGCGTCATCCCTATCCACCTAAGCTGATTCTTTATTAATGACTCTCTGTAGAGCTTGGCTTTTACGAGAGCATTTTCTAGTCTGACAGGAGAGTGAAGTTCTTTTATTTTCAGATCATTTGCCACTCTGCACCATCTTTCACCAATAGAGTCCTAAACCTCCTTATGTGTGCTCTGAAGAGTAAGATTGAAGTGATCCACAGCTCCCTGTTGTTTCTCAAGGAGAATTGGGATCAGTTCCTCATCTATGGTGAGATTTCTATGGTCATAGATTGTTCTTTCAGGGTGAGATGCTTCTGCCCTGATCCATAATGGGGCCTGCCATTTTGCTGCCACATAAATGTGGTAGTCCTGCGCTCGTTCAATTTCGTTGTTCATCCAAGAACATAATGCCCTTAACTGGAAATCGGCCATGTAAGGGTTTGGCGACCAGTTGGACGAGCTAGGAGCTACAAAATTGTGTAGGAAAAACTCACTGAGCTGGTCCTTCTCCGACTCTGTGGCCGTGAGAGATGCATCCACAAATTCCCTGGGTGTTTTGATTTCTATTGGGAGTCCCTGTGCCAACTTTTGGAGCTGGAATTTGCCCCACTTCTCTTGTAGGTAAACTGCATATATTGCTGAAGGTGGCCCATTCTCCAATAGTTTACTGTATATTTCAGTGGTAGTAGCCAAGACATGCTTTAGTTGAACAATTTCCTGGTCCTTCTTGGCTAGTTCCCCTTGTGCCTCAGCCAACTTTTATTGAAGTACTGAATTTCTCTGTTCTCCTAGTCTTAGCTCCCCTGCATGATGCATTCTTAGAATTTGTGTCTTCTCCGATGAGAATGGGGGTGATTTTGTCTAGCTTCCTGATCCAATTTTCAATGCAGCCAACTCCTTTCTGAGCTCTTCTAATTCTGCCAGCGGCTCTGCCATCTTATTGACAACCCCATGGTTTTCATTATGCTCAGGAGGGTCCCCCCCGGGCGTTGACTTGCTCTTTTGGTTCATTCCGTTCTTCTTCCTCCTCTTGTTGTTCCTATTCATCCTGCATTTCCTATTCATCCTGCTCCTCTTCTGTAGTGGGATCCATCTGATCTACCCACTGATCATCGTCCCCATCCGACACATTTTGAACTATGGGACTGGGTTCCCTACTCTTTTCCTTGGTAACTCGGATTCGGGATGCTTGGGTGAATCTCTTACTTCTTCTTTTCAGCTCTTGATTACTGGCAGGAATCCCTGGGTTTTCCTTGGGCGAGTCCTCTATTGAGTGCTTGATTTTCACCAGGGTCTCGGCCACATGGTCCAGGTCAATTTTCCTCTTCGCCCTTGATGTAGAGGCGGTTTTGTTCATTGCTCCTAGTGGTATGCCAGTTGTGGGTGTCCCCTTCATCCTTTGAACATCTTCGGCGGATACTAAAATGAATTCTTCCCACGAAAGCTGTGGTATCTGCGCCTTTAATTCCTCACAGACGATTAACTTGACCAGCCCATGATGGGCCAAGGCATCCTCCTTACCCTTAGCCACCTTCTTGCTCATTTATGCTAGAGATTGGAGCAGGTAATATGGAATACTAATGTTGTTGTTTGGTGGATGATGGGTTATGTGTCTTAACAGCTCTAAAATCCGAAAATGAAAGATGGGGATGTAGCTTAACCTACTAGAGCATGTGATGTACTTCTGAATGATTGTAGCCACGTCTTCCCATGGTGCTGGCATGGAGAGTCTTTTGACTCCATTTTTGTCTTTGTCATAGACCTCTCATTGCTCGAAGAATGTTGTTTTTGCTTCCTGGTTTGCCTCCCTGTCATGCCTGCTCCAATGCAAACCTCTCTATAGTCCAGTGAATTTGGCAATTACATCCTCATCAATCTTAATACGTAACCCCTTAACTCGGGTGACGAACTGTTCATCCTTGATTTGTTTAATTTTTTTCGCAAACTCTAGAGCTACCCCTGTGTTGTACCCTTTCAGTCCTAGGATGAAGGGCATCCAGCTTGCACTGCAGATGGTTGTTAATATTCGTAGGTTCTGGTAGACAACGTTGTGCTCCTCTGGTTCACTTTTCTTGAATCCTTTTGTCATCTTAAAATCTCTTCTACAATCGACAAAAAGCCAACTTTGAATGTGTCTTTTACCTCACTGGTCTGGATTGACTATAGGCTCGGGGACAGATTGCTTACTGCGCGACACACTAACTTCTGATGGCTTGCTTCCAAGAAGTGCTGAGATGTTATTTTGTTTGAAAAAAATGGTTTTTTTCTTTGACAATCATGCAGTCTTCACTTAAATCTCCTTCCACACTTATCCTTATTATTCTTCGCTGTACTTGCTGATTGATCCATTTCTTTTCATAATCAAGCTCTCCATTTCGCTTTATGCTTGTACTTGCGATTATTGTGAAGTATGGTGGTTGTATGCGGATTCATCATTTTTCGAAATTACGGGTGTGTGCAATCATGATTTTGTAATTTGAACCTTTCCAATCATGATTTTGTAATCTAAACCTTTCCCTCCAACTTTATCGAAAAGATGTCCTCAGCTTAAAATATAACCGTTTTTGGGATAATGATTTGACCTTAAGAATAAAATGAAAATGTTCAGAGATTACCTTGCTATATTTTGTTAGCGTACCTGATTTCATGACCATTGTTGATTTGTGTGCGTGCTGGATGATGTAGTAGATTTGGTGTAATCCGTAGTAATCTTTGGCGTGTCAGTAGTTATGTGTGTTCTGCATTTTCTTTTTTCGTGCCATTTCTGATTTGACTTTGATGATGCTTTGCATGAATTTGATTGCTTGTTGCTGCTTTTGGATGAATGTCTAGCTCGCTCTGGCTCACTTGAATAAATGGCAGCCTCGTTTGAATCAATTGCAGGCTCACTTGAAGTAGGGTCAGGATCTTGTGATCATATGGCAGAGTTGATTGAAGAGTGTGCTTGGATTTCCCTATAGTGGTAGATTATTTTGTTGGTTCTCTTGAATGTATATCTGGCTCGCTTGATTGCTGAAAATGTTTGAGAATTTTCAGGCTCGCTTCAATTGTGCTTGATATTTCTCTTTGCAATAGTAATGTTGGATCTTCATAGTGATATACGTGGCCCTGTTATTTGGCCTGCTATTTTCTCTATCAATTTTTTCTTTCTTTTTTCTTTTTCTTTTTCTTTTTTCTTTTTTCTTTTTTTTTCATTTATCATTTTTGTTTTTTTTTCATTCATTTTTTCAATGCTTTTTCATATTTTCTATCAGCATCAGCTGTTGCTGGTAGAGTACCTGTGTAAACTCTTATTTTGATTGTGGTTTCTTGTAAAGTTTGAGTCGATGTCCATTCACTATCATGGGAAACTGTTGTTCATCTATTGTAATAATCTTGACTGCTCCATTTTCATAGATGTGCCCAATGATGTAAGGTCCTAGCCATCTGGTTGTTAATTTTCCTTTGAATGTGTGAAACCTGGAATCATAGAGTAGTGCCCAGTCACCTTCCTTGAACTTTTTATCTTTTAGGTGCTTGTCATGCCACCTCTTTCCTTGTTGTTGGATGATTCAGTGTGGGCTAGTGCTTGTTGGCGGTGCTCATCTAGTTGATTCAATTTTAGCATGTGTTCTTGTTGTATTTCTGATAGTTCCATGTTTAACTTTGCTGCAATTCTTAGTGTTTTTTATTTCGAATTCAATTGGCAGCATGACTTTCTTTCCATATACTAACTCATAAGGTGTGAATCCAGTTGTTGTCTTCCATATGGTGTTATAGGCCCAAACTGCCTCACTTAATCTGTCAACCCAATCTCTTTTGTGGAGTTGGACTGTCTTTGTTAGAATCCTCTCTAATTATTTGTTGGTGACTTCTGCTTGACCATTTCCTTGAGGGTGATATGAAGAGGACTGTCTATGTTTAACCTTATTCTTTTTCAGTAGGTCCTCTATTAAGTTGGATGTAAATTGTGGTCCTTGATCAGAAACTAGTTCCCTTGGAACACCAAACCTGTGGAAGATTTGCTCAGTGAAAAATTTTGCTACATTGATCTGATTTGCTGCAGCAAGTGCTGCTAGCTCAGTCAATTTTGTGAGGTAATCTGTGCATACTAGAATGTAGCTCTTTTGATTTGATGGTGGGTTGATTGGACCAACGAAGTCAAATCCCCATTTCTCGAATGCTTCTAAGGAGATCTGTGGATGAAGAGGCATTTCTTCTTTTTGTGTAGGCTTCCCCATTCTTTGACAGTCATCACAGTGGGACACATACTCATAAGCAGCTTTGTGGAGTGTTGGCCAATAATACCATGTTTGCAAGATTTTGTAAGCTGTCCTTTTTGCAGCATAGTGTCCTCCACAGGGTTCATTGTGAGTGGCATGCATTATGTCATGTACTTCATCTTCCCTAATGCACCTTCTAAGTATTTGATCTGGTCCCTGTTTAAAAAGCATGCCCTCTATCCATGTGTATGTGGCACTTTGCCTTATTACTTTTTTCCTTTCTTTATAACTGTAATGTTCTGGAAACTTCCCGGATACTAAATAGTTTGCTATGTCAGCAAACCATGGGCTTCTTGTTGATATGGCAAAAACGTGCTCATCAGGGAAGTTATCTTGAACCAATTCATTATCTTTTTCATGTGTGACTCTTGACAAAAGGTCGGCTACAACATTATGCTTGCCTAGTTTATCTATTATAGTAATGTCAAATTCTTGTAGAAGTAGCATCCATCTAATAATTCGTGCACTAGTATTAGGCTTGTTCATAAGATATCTGATTGCTGAGTGGTCAGTGTGGATAAAACTTTGGTATCCTGTGATGTAATGCCTAAATTTATTGATTGCATGTATGACTGCTAAAAATTCCTTCTCTGTGACTGTGTAGTTGAGTTCTTCCCCAGCCAAATTTTTGCTTATATAGTATATGGCATAGGGTTTCTTGTCTTGTTCTTGTCCAAGAACAGATCCGATGGATTTATCTGATGTGTCTATGTGGATGTGAAATGGAATTTCCCAGTTTGGTCCTTGGAGTACTGGTGTTGTGATTGTTTTCTCTTTAAGATTTTCAAATGCTATCATGCAATTGTTTGACCATATGAACTCATTGTCTTTTGTGAGAAGTGCAAACATTGGGGCAACAATTCTACTATAATTTTCAATAAACCTTTTGTAGTACCCTGTTTGTCCAAGGAAACTTCTTACATCCCTTTGTTTGATAGGTGGTGGAAGCGTTTTGATTACTAAGACTTTAGCTTGATCAACCTCTATCCCCCTCTGGGATATATGATGTCCTATAACGATGCCTTCTTCCATTAACATCCTACATTTGTCATTGCTTAGGCACAAACTCATTTCAATACATTTTTTCAGTACTAATTCAAGATTGTTCAATGCCTACTCAAAGTTTTGTCCATAGGGTGTGAAATCATCCATGAAGACTTCCATTTTGTCATTTATAAAATCAGAGAAAATACTCAATATGGCTCTTTGAAATGTTGATGGGACATTACATAAACCAAAAGGTAGGACCCTATAGGCATAAATTCCCCATGGGAATGTAAAGGTTGTCTTATCTTGATCAGTTGGGTGTATTAAAATTTGGTTGTACCCACTGAAACCATCTAAGAATGAAAAATACTTGTTTCCAGATAATGTATCTAGCATCTGATCTATAAATGGAAGAGGAAAGTGATCTTTCTTAGTTGCTTTATTCAGCTCTTTGCAGTCCACACAAATTCTCCATTTGCCTCCTTTTTTCGGTACTATAACTAGTGGTGAGACCCATTCATTGTCAGATATTGGATAGATGAACCCTGCATCTAATAAATTTTGTAGTTCCACTTTGACTATGTCTTTCAATGCAGGGTTTAGCCTTCTTTGTGGTTGCCTGATAGGAATAGAACCTTCTTTGATGTAAATGTAGTGTTTGCAGATATCAAGATGTATTCCTTTCATGTCTACATATGTCCATGCAAATGCTTTACTTTGTTCTTCTAGTATCTTCATCAATTTATTTTCTTGCTCTGGTTTCAAATTGGAATTTATGTTGACTGTTTTGCTAGGCAGAATTTCCAAGATTTTTACTTTTTCAATTTGTTCTTCGAGTAGTTTTGTCCATAATTCATCCACGTTTTGTTTTGAACTATCACCTGTTTCTGTGGAAAAAAAAATCTTGAATAACATGATTGTTAGAAGATACATTTTGTATAAATCTATCTATATGGCCATCTTCGTTTATTGCTTTTAGTGATAGTGCAGCATCAATTGTTAGGATAGGTCAGAGGTTGTGATTTCGTATGTTCTAGTAATCATTAGTCCAATTTTGATATTCTAACTCTGAAGATTTCATTGCTGGTGGGTAGATTGTGATTTTCTTCCTGGCATGTCCACTGGTGATTGTCATATTTCTTGATCGGCAACCTATGTAAGCGTCCGCAGTTGCTAACCAAGGTCTACCTAGTATAATTGGATAACCACTAAGTTTGCTTTTGACTTCAATTATTATAAAATCAGCTGGGTATTCCCAGGATTCAATATTGATCATAATGTCTTCTAGCATCCCTTCGGGTTTCACAGTGGATGTGTCTACTAGTTGGAGTACTGTTGTGGTTGGTCTGGCCATTGATTGGAGTCCCATGTATAGCATGGTTTCCTTAGTCATGACATTGATCGCAGCTCCCAAATCTATTAAGCTTTTATTTATTTGCTTGTTATTGATGGTGACATTTACTACAAAACTACCTGGATCAAGATATTTAGGGTTTATTATGACACCCAACATTAAATCATCCAATTGTCCCACTACATTTATGGTTGGTGGGTCACATTTCCTCCTTCCGGGTTTCTTTAGGCATTATTCCCTTATAAATTTGTTGCAGATGGGCACATCCCTTATGGCTTGTAAAATCGGGATTTGGATGTTTAAGTGCTTGAATTCATTTAAAATTGTATTCTCTTTCTCTTCTTTCGTACTTCGTACCAGTTTTTCTGGAAATGGAGGGTTTCTGGTGCATGGGAGTGGTTGGGTTTCATCCTCAGGAGGGTCTGGTTCATCTGGATGCTGAACATAGGGTTCTGATGTTTGTTCTTGAGCTTCAGGTTGTTGGATATTGTGTGGGGATGTATTCTGCAATGTTTTTCTAGATTGTAGGTTTATTTCATTTATTTCTATGGTGTCTACGACATAGGCAGGGAATTGTGTGATATCAGCGTTATAAGTCTGTTGCTGTTGTGGAGGTCTGTTATTATTAGGATTTGGGATTGGTTGGGATGGAATGGGTGGAGGTTTGGGGGGTGGCTGAGGCTGTGGGGGTGGCATAATAAGTGGTTGTTGTAATGGGGCCCTCCAATTTGATGGATGGTATTGATTTGCATAATTTGTGGTGGATGGAGGAAAAGGTGGGAGGTATTGGGGGTAAGATGGTGGTTAATACGATTGTTGATAGAATGGTTGATATGTTTGTTGATTCTATTGCCATTGGTTTGGATTTGGTTGTGCTTTCCATGAAGTTGGTGCAAAGTTCCAATTTGGTTGTCCTTGATTATAGTAGGCTTGATTTCTCTATTGATATGGTCTGACAAAATTATTCCTCCTCTGATTTATAAAACAGAGTTGTTCTATTGCCACTTCAGATGCTGGGTCTTGAATAGCCGCCTTACATGAGGGTAAGAGGGGACATTTATCAATGGAATGGTCGTTAGTGCAGAGACCACATACTTCTATCGTGTTCAAGGTGCACTGCCCCTTCTCATGTTTTTTTCTACAACGAGGACAGAATACTGCCAAGGCTTGGTTAATTTCATCCTGCTTCTTTTTAATTTGTAGTGCATCAATTTGCATGGCCAGAGATTGTAAGATGTTGGTCTTCATGTCATCTAACAAGTTTCCTAAGTCAGATTTTGTAAGATTGGGTCCTGAAGATGATGAGGATCCTATGGGTAGATGTGTATCTCTTGTCCCATTCTTGCTTTTCCTAGACCTAGAATGGTTCTTGAAGATCTTTAGTATTTGGTCATAAGTCTTCTGAAATATGTCTCCATATCCCAAGAGGTTTAAGATCTCAAAATTGTCCTCTTTAATCCCCCTAAGAAGGACCAGTTTCAACGATTCAGGGTCTAGGGTGCAATGGTTAGCTCGTTTGTAGCTTTGTTGAAATCGTTGGCCGTAATCTTCTAAGGATTCACTGTCTCCCTGCTGCATCCTAAATATTTCATCCCTTGTATCTTTTGCTTTGCAACAGTCCCTATACTTTTCTAGGAATGCCTGTTTCATTTGATCCGAGGTGAAAATACTATTTCCTTCTAAACTCATGAACCACCTAAGTGATAAATATTTCAGTGTGGAGGAAAAAAGCCTCATCTTTTGTGCATCTGTAGTATAATTGAAAGATCTACAAACTACCTCAAACTCAAACAAGAATGTAATATCTTCTGAAGTCAATCCATGGAAGTTTGGCAGATTGTTAGGGTTGATATTCTTCATTCTGGCATCTCCAAGAGGTATGCTAATGGGAAAGGTGAAAATCTCCATGGGTTCTTCTTCTTCCTCAGCTCAATATTTTTAAAATTAACTTTACTATCTTCAAATTTTCACCATTAAAATTATCACTTGAGTATTAAAAATAGTAGGCTAGTGATCCTGTTCTGAATGTCTGGAATGCAAATTATGTGAAGAGCAGGTTTCTTTACCAGCCATAAAAAGTGAATTCGTGTATAGCCTCAAACCTCACTCCTTCACAATGTCATCAAACCTCAATCTAAAACAAACTAGTGCATAGCTTCAATCCCAAAGCGAATTCGTGCATACCCTCGAACAAAGCAATGTGGTTTATGCTTCCCCTTTTGTTGTAGCCAAAGCTGTCACACTAATATTTACACCTACATAAAGACCCTTCCACCTTGCATGATATAGTATTTCTTAGGTCAATTAAGGTGCCTAGAATATATACTCCTCGAAAGTATTTTCGTGGATTCCTTGTGCCATGATAACTTTGTGCCTACTTTCCAATTCCAACATTTGAAAATGACTTATTTTCGATCAGTGAGTGATGTGGATTTCTTGTGCCATGATAACTTTGTGCCTACTTTCCAATGCCAACATTTGAAAATGACTTATTTTCGTCTAGTTAGTGATGTGGATTTCTTGTGCCATGATAACTTTGTGACTACTTTCCACTTCCAACATTTGAAAATGACTTATTTCGTCGAGTGAGTTGATGACAAGGTGGATTTGTTGATGGATGTTGGTACCTTGTTTCTTTCTTTCTATATATAGTGGTATGGTTTTTCAACCTTTGGATAAGTACATGACAACCATCTACTTTGTAATTGAAGGGTTGGTTGGATCATTGATTGATAGGGTGCTTTGTCGTCATCATTTTAAATGATTGTAAGAAGATGTAGTATATGGAATACCCAAAAAGCCATATTTTTATTGGAATTGGAATTGGAATTGGAATTTGGTAGAAAGAATTTTTGAATTGGAATTGAAATTTGGTATAGGAAGAGTAGAAAGAATTGTTGAATTGGAATTGGAATTTGGTATAGGAAGAGTAGAAAGAATTGTTGAAATTGCAATTTTTATTGCTCAAATTACAATTTCGACAATTTAAATAATTCTAAGCATATAGTGTAAAATATTATTTGTGATGGTGTTGGATAAAAGACAACCAAAAGGCCTGTTTTTCCAGCTACTTTGGGATAAAAACCATTTATAGACTAATTGCCCAATTTTAAATTCTTGCTGGAAATTGCTATTTTGGCATTTTTGTAATTTCAGTAATTAGAATTGCCTGTTATAGACTAATTACCCAATTTTAAAACTACTTAGATCAATGGCGGAAATTGCGATCTAACACTCCAAATTGTATCTTCAACAATAATTGCTCTACCAAATTCCAACAAATCGACAGCTTTTTAGTTAGCCCTTATACTGCTCCATTTGTGATCACCAATACGGAACCGGAACCGGAACCGGAACAACTTTGATGTATGATCCTTCCCCTTTTTGCTTACCGCAGGTTAGGTGGAGCATTCGTTCGATTTGGAAGAGTAGTTACGCACTGATTCTCCATTAGTTTTTAGAAGAGCAGGTGAGAATAGCTAACAATTACGTTTTATTGGCAATCCCAAGTGATAGATTAGTGCTCACATTCTCTTGCAAACTATATGGTGTTGGGAGCATTGTGCTGACGCTGAGGTTTTTGGGTTTGGCGCTGGCTTCGGCTTCAGCTCACCTCTGCTCTCAGCATAATTATGGAGTCGTCGTCGTCCTTACCCATCGTATTTGAGGCTGCCGGTTTCCTCAGAATCTACAAAGACGGGAAGGTTGAACGCTTAGTTGGCAATGGAACGGTTCCCCCTTCTTCACAGGATGCTAATTTTGACGAGGAGGAGGAGGGAGTGGCATCTAAGGACGTGCTGTTGGATCCTCAAACAGGCGTCTTCGTTCGTCTCTACCTCCCTCGCCTCCAGGTCGCGGATGGAAAACAAAAAATCCCGGTGCTTGTGTACATTCACGGAGGGGGTTTCTGCATAGAATCCGCTGCCTCGCCAGGTTATCACAGCTATCTTAATAAGATGGCTAGAGAGGCCAAGGTGATTGGTGTGTCGGTGGAATACCAGAGGGCTCCTGAGCATCGTCTCCCTGTGGCTTATGACGATTGTTTTGCTGTTCTTGAATGGCTTGACCTCCAGGCCATGGCACTGCCAGGGGTGTCTGTGGATCCGTGGCTCGCTTCCCACGCAGACTTCAGCAAAGTTTTCTTGGCCGGAGACAGTGCCGGGGCCAACATCGTGCACCAGGTGGGAATCCGTGCGAGTGGAAGGAATTGGGATGGCCTGTGTTTACATGGGGCCATTCTCGTTCACCCCTTCTTTGGTGGAGAAGAACGTATTGAGTGCGAAATGGGCGCGGGACCAGAGGTGGAGAGTTTTGTTAGAGGGGTGGATGGAATCTGGAGCATCACTCTCCCCGTGGGGGCGGATAGAGACCACCCTTTTTGCAACCCAATTGGACCCCGGTCTCCTTCTCTGTCCAGTCTGGTGTATCTTCGAACGCTGGTATTTGTGGCAGAGAAGGATTTTCTGAGAGATCGGGGTATTTTGTATTACGAAGCTCTAAAGAAGGCGGGCAAAGATGTCGACTTCGTTATGACGGAAGGAGAAAACCATGTGTTTCATCTCCTGAATCCGACGTCTGAGAATGCGCCCATAATGATGAAACGCATTTCGGATTTCTTGGATTCCTCCTCCCATCATTGAAACAACTGAGACAGTTTCCTTCTTGTGTATAAGCTAGAGGGTTGGTGCTTGCTTTAGAGTTTTTTTTGGTTATATATATGGCCTTGCAGAACAAATTATGTGGGTAACATTTTTGTTTTGCTGATCTTTTGAGATGTAATACTGAATGTTTATGTACTACCTTCGTTTAGACAAAGAGAGTACTAATGGCTAATAATACTTGGTGTAAGGTTTGCAGCTTTAATGAACAATATGGTTCAGATTTTCAATAAAATTTGGATTGTGATCTTTTTTCCATGAAAAAAAAGTGCTTGTTATTATACTGAAAGAACTTGTAGTTTTAGTTATTTGAGAATAAAAGCATATGACTTTTCTATTAGAACTAAACAACATTTAGGTTGAAACCAACTTTTAAATACATATTTGGGTTGAAACAACATTATAGGTATTGAAATAAAATTTTAAAGTATGAATGATGTTTTTGGCATATTTGGGTCGAAACCAACTTTTAGGTATTGAAGTAAAACCTTAAACTGTGTTTGCATGGGGAAGAGTTTGTTTTCATTGAACATAAGGAAAGAGGATCAAAGAGGGTATTGACAGATCCATAAGCATTGATCATGAGTAAAAAGTATGCCTCCTTATATACCACTAACAAAATATGTATTTACACCATGATGTAACTACTACTATAACAGAGACAATTTCTACTTCAGAAAAAAAGAATCGTATATATTATACATAATGTAATTCACCTTAAGTCTTGGGTACATTGATAAACCCCTCTCATTGAATATAATTGTAGAGTCGTGCTAAAGAGGTATTTGAAGGCCATTAAACCTGAGACGTCGATTCTTTAATGCCTTAATCTAATGCATCATGACGCTTTTGAAGGATTTGCACATGTGGAAATCCCATATTATTCCATAGGGGAATGCCAATATACCATTCTAATCATGAAATCATCCCACATTTTATGGTTCACAAAGTTTCGGTGGTCATTTGTTTGATCTTCTCTCATGAGACCCCGTGGTCTCGAAATGCCCCTATACTTATTATATAATGGTTTGAGAAGGCGTATGTATCATTTAAACCATCATTGGATTTATTTAACCTCGGTAGGGTAGGTGAATTAGGAGGTGTGGCACATGGTTTAAAAGTGAGTAGTCAAAATGTTACAAAATTTGGTCAATTTTCCAATTTTTTCTGACCATTTTTTGTCCAAAATCTGGTTGGAATTGCTGGAATCGTATATATATGTTGTTGAGATTGCATGATCTAGGTGTAACAAAGTATTTAACGGTGCTTAATCCATTTTTGCGATAAAAAATGAAATTTGAACCATGATAATAATTTCACCATGGATTTGTTCACCATATTCCAACCATTTTAGTGGGAAAACTCCAAATCATCTAATATTTAGACAACTCCATTTAAAAGATCCAGATTCATTTTATTACTGGAGCCATTAAAGTATCATAGGTGGAGGATTATTGTTCAATATTTGTTTATTTATTTAGTGGCATGGAGGTAAAGAGGAGAACAGAGGAGGCCACGAAAAGGTTAAGAGAAGAGGAGTGGAAACAAAGTAAAAGAGGAAAGAAAAGAGCACATGAGATAGGCATGAAGGTAAATAAGAGGAAGGTGCAAAATGAAGGTGGGATCAAATGAGAGAATAGTGAGATAGGAGAATGAAGAAGAAAGTGGTGGAACAAGACTTGGAATCATAAGCTCGTGGAAGGAAAAACCGGGTAGAAATGATGTTGCTTAAGTGTCTCTGAAAGCATATATAAGTCTAACTAAGATCGAGATGAGCATGCATAGATTTTAATAAATAAAGATAGGGATTTAAAACCTGGTTATATTTCAATTTCTGAATGTTCATTGAGGTCTTTGAAAAGACTATATAACTTTTTAGGTTTAATGAAATTGTAGCTGAATCCATTGAGGCAACGTGAATGTAATTTATACAAAAAAATGTGGTTTAATGAAAGGCAAATTGAGAAAGTTTGATGTAGGAATTTCCCTCTGTCTATGTTTAATTATGGTGTTTGTGAATTTGATTTGATGTTCCTTTCAGTAATTGTTTATGTAAATTTTAGATCTTGTAGTGTTCACATTTATGTTTTGTTTGTGTGTCAGATGAATTTGAAATATGCAAGCGATTAAGGTTCCCTCCATATTAACTAGTATACGAGAAGATGTACTATCTTGAAGAATTATAGTTGCAACAACTAAGTTTGTTGGGTAGAGTTGTAGGAGAAGGAAAAATAACAACTCCATAAGTGGTTAGTAGACATTGTGAATATTTAAAGGTGCAAACCAATGAAGAAGAAAAATTCCACTATGGGTTTTCCGGATTTAAAGTAGATTTGAAATCTACAAGTAGGTATTTGAAAAGAGCTACAATGATTGGGTTGGGTAGATATGTTAGTTGGAGAAGAAGTTGCACACTGAAATGTGTAGAGATGGCTTATAGAAGAGTAGTAAAGATTGGAAGTATAAGGGCATGTGCACGAAGTTGGTGGACCTTTTAGGTGTAACCAAAGTTCTGCAAAACTTGCTAACATTATGAAAAACAAGATCCTGCTCACATTTATAAGAACTAGGCCCAACAATTTCGAACATGGCCATGTAGACTAGTGAAACACATCACGCATGTAATATGTACATATCGTGCATGCAATTTATGCATATTGTGCACATGATTTATGCATAATGTGCAAGCAGTTTGTACAAATTGTGCACACAATTTATGACTACTTTTGTACATATCAATCATGGTATGTGAACTTTTATAAGAACTACATTATAATGTGAATATTAAGTGTGGTGATGTAGGAAATGTTGTGTCTTCCTAGAAGAGTGTGGTAAGATGGAACATTAAGTGATTGATGTGATTAATGTAATTTGGGTCTATGTTTTGGTAAGGTTCAATAGTTGTTAGTACTAGGACCATAAGTGCATATTGTGTTGGATCAATGAGGTTACATATGTAGAGAGAAAGGGTGGGGTTATGTGTAAAATTAATAAGTACACACTTGAGAGAAGATGAGATGGAAATGTGCATATAGGTAGTGTAACGATGCATATGCTAGTTTGGTTAACTAAACAATATTGAAGAATTCTAGGATCCAAGTGATTGCTCCCTTTGATTCCTGAGGTACTACCAAAACTGTTGTGATACTCCATGGCAAATTGGAGGTAGTCAACAAGCAAATGAAATAAATATGATAGATATTGGAACTAGTCTCCCTTAATGATGAGTGTTGATTTTTCACCAGATATGGTGTGGTGGGAGAATTGACGATGACCCAAAAAGCTAAGTGTCTACTACATGTAGGATCTATGCATTGATCATTTTACATATTTGTTGATGTTGGAAAGATAATGAACCAAAAAAAAAAAATCTTAAGATGGAAGACCATATATTGAAGAAATATATCCCAAGAACAAGAAAGAAAGAATAATAGAAATGAAGCGCCTCTAGGAAAAAAAAATATTCTTATTCGTCTTCACTAGTGGAGTTACATAGATTTGCAATGGGTCCACACAATGATTCACATAGCTAATCATTTGAGATAAATAATAATAAAATCTAATGCACATGACCCAAAGGATTGAAGGGTGCATCTAACTAACAATTAAATGCTCAAACATTAAATAAATGATAATTAAATATACTAGAAACAAGGGGAGTGCTCTCCTAAGAGCTAGGGACTATTGTGGGTGCATCCTCCTTTGGGAGAACATGATAACATTCTGGATATTATCTTGTTATTACAATTTTTTTCTCCAATAATTTTAACATCCTAGTAGGATAGACTCTCTCACTAGAGTCACCTAGGTATTTTTTGGATAGTGTCTAGTGTTGTAGGGCTAGAGAATACTATGGAATGATGAAGGAGATGTATTCTTGTTATGCATTGTGAAATATTTGTTTTTCTCAATGGAGGTTTTGTAGAAGATCGGACACAATATATGTTATCGGGATTAAGTGTCTTTCAGATCTAGGTTAGACTAGTTGGCATTGATCTCTGAGAGAAGCATAAATGAACTAGCTTGGGAAGATTATGTTCTTGAGGTTTCCCTTTGTGTTCTCGCACAAAGCATGTTACATGAAAACGTGTAGATCAATATCTTGTTGTGTGGATATGTATGATTCTTAGAAGTTCAATATAATAATCCCTTGATATGCTCTTATAAGAATATATATTCTTATAGAACCTAAAAAATGACGTAGAAGTGCATATAAATTTGTTATAGCAATTTGAGATTGGATTTGTATGTAAAGTGGTACCTTGCAAGACAATAAGATTGATGGCAGAAATAAGTCGATTATTTTTTAATTGTAATGTGCTTCTTGATTTTAGTTGTGATGAATGCAAGCCTAGAGACACCTACAAGTTGGGTAGAAACACAACTACATAAGTTAAATGTGTGGATCTGTTGTTTTTGCTAGAAAAATTGACCATTAAGGCATGGGATGGATGAAGAAGTATAAAATATCACAAGTGAAAATTTGTGCACGTGATTTGTATATATCATACACATGATTTTTAACTATCACACAGACGTTATTGAGGATATAAAAAATCTACTTGGTCCCACCACAACTTTATTTCTGTTGAACTTTGCTCAAAAATTGCATTCTACATGTTTTTGTTGGGCAAACAATGATAGTAAGTTTTTTGTTTTATTGGCTTATGATTGGTAACACACCCAAAAAAAGATACCAACATCAATTGTTGTAACAATGGGAAACATACGTCATAGAATAAGAAGGTTGGAAATAAAAAAGAAGCCTCTTGAAATTATCCAAGAAATTGGAGAAAAAGCAAGGGAAGATATGTTGAATCAAAGACATGCTTCAATTCCAAGCACAATAGATGATACAAGTCTCCTTACCATTTTACGACAGGATAAGCATAAGCATTCAATAGAGGATCCCTCATTTTCAAGAAAAATGGATGAAGAACCCCTTCATGGTCCTAGTTGAGAAGTAACGTGTAGGTGCTCATCCAAAGATGTTGTAATTCCAACATCAAGCAAGTTCCAAACAAATATGCCACTATTTGAAAGTGATTTGGTGAGGAGAAAATACATGCACTTTTTTCCTATATTGGTTATGCAAAGCATGAAATTTTAGATTTAAATCATGAAGAGCATTATGATGAAGAACAAGTAATTGTTGTTGAGACCACCCATGAGGTCCAACCTACTGTTGAACAAGTAATTGTTTTTGAGACCACCCATGAGGATGTCCAACTTCCTCCATATAGATACCAACAAGGGGATGAACAGCCACAAGCTCTTGTTGAATCATCATGGCCTACTGATGAAGTGTTCCATGGTATAAATGCTACTCCATTACCTCAAATAACACTAGTGTGTCGAAGAACTCCAAAACATATCAATGTTGATGAAAGCATCATTAGTTCTCTTAAAGGTGAGTTACTGTGGTCCTTTCCAAATACTTTCTAGAGTAGGACCTGTTGCTTATCAGTTAGCTCTACCAGCAAAATTTAAATTACATGATGTGTTTCATGTTTCATTGCTAAATAAATATGAATATGATCCTAAGAATATTGTAACTTGGCATGTGATTCAGGTGGAATCAGAAGGAGACTTCTAGACAGATCCTGTATGCATACTGGATAGGAAAGAGGTGGTACTTCGGAATCAAACCCTTGTACAGGTAAAAGTGAAATGGGAGCACTATAATCCTGAGGAGGCTACCTGGGAAATGGAAAAGGAAATGTGAGCAGCATACCCTTTTCTGTTCAAAGAAGTACACGATACAAACTGATTTTGGTTATTATGTTATTTTGTTGTTTTGACATTGTTTAACACCGAGGACAAAGAAAAATTAAGGGGAGGGGAAATGTAATACCCCAAATTTTGGACTTATAACCCCTTTAATATTTTGCTAAGTATTATTTCATTTTACTTAGGTGACATTAGAAATTTGAGAAGTTAATTTTTGTAGACCATGTGGACCAGTACATTAATGAGATGGGGGTCACAGTCCCAATGGTTTGGAGGATAAATACCCAATAAAATAATAATGAGAAATTATTATGGAGACAATTGTAAACCCTAAAGAAATTTTTAGGGAGACAAATGAAATAAAAGAAATAAAAAAAATAAGAGAGGTCACACAAAGGAGAATAAAAAGAGAAAACAGGAACATTTTCATGATTAGAAGAGAGAAATGGGAGTAGGGAAAAAGAACTAGAGCTAATGAAGACAATGAATGGGGGGCGATTTTGGAGCACAAGACTGAACTAGAACAAGAGAAACCATAGCAACTGGGTATAGCTTGGAACACTATTTGTGTTCAAGTAGGAGTACTACCCCAAGCTTGTAGGAGCACTACAATTACTCTGAATAGGCTGTGACTAGGGGATCTCTTAATCTGCAAAGACTTAAAAGTCCCTGGAGCATCCTGGAGCTCAGGAGTACTGAGCTGGATGTTGGGTTGTCTGTTGGAGCAGAACTTTTATAAATAACTTAGGGAACAAGTTAACGGTAAATAAAATATAAACTCTAACCAGAGGGACTGTGAAACCAACTCGGGGGTGACCAAGAGAGAAAGGAGACTTGCTGGTCTAAGCCTGGGAGGTTTGTGGTTGTGATTCTACTAGTCAAGCATAAATTGCAGATAAGTATTATGTCATTGTGTATTAAATGATGTTATTACTATATATTTACAAATGGTTTTAAGTGTACATTTCTGATATGTTTATGGAAGGATTTTATATCATTAGATCTGAACAGGAATGTTGTTAGGACTAAAATAATTATGTACATGTTCTATCAGAATGATATGACATTATATTTAAAAATGAGTTTATCATTTGCACATTTCAGATGGTTTTATTGGTAAAACTTTGATGGGTTTTATGAAGGAATTTGTATATTTAGATCTGGGAAGAAATGGTCTCATAAGTAATAGATTCCTATATGTGCTATTACGATCTTATTTATTATTTCATATCAAGGTTGGAAATGATATGAGTGTTGTGGTCATATCCTATTAGGTTTTAATATGCATCTATTCTGTAAAAAAAAAAAAATACATGGAGTGCTTCTTATATGTATACGAGTCTAGCAGAACTGAACTAGACATGTAAACCCTAAGGTTTACATGTCCAGTGTTTACAATAAATAAAATTATTACTCTATCTTTCACAGATATGCATGATTTCTGTATGTTAGAGTAGTTTATATATCTGCAAAAAAAATTATTTCAGTACTCATAGTTCAGGTATAAACACTGTTCACGAATTTTCCTTTAATGCAAATCGTTCGGCAGGAGAAATGCGAATGCATTTTCTTTAAATGATTATGGAAATACCAGTTAATTGTGGGCATGGGAATGAAACCTCCATGGTCAAAATCGACCTGCATATAAAAAAAATAGTATATAGTTTTTATAAACTAGAATAGACGGAGCATTGAAGACTATCATTAATAATATAGTAGGGTTTTAACACCCACGAAAATATATCCAATTCATAATAAATCTTTTATTATTATTGTGAATTTTAATGTTATATTCTGCCGAGCTAAGTAGAGACAAGTTTTATGCAAAACCCTAAGGTTTTATTTGTTAACATGGGAATTATACCTTGTAGGTTAACTACCTAGTGTTTGCGAACAATTTCATGAAGACACTAACCCTGTATGCAAAAAACAATATACATGTGGGATGGGTTTGTATACCTGAAACACTAATAAGAACACAATTCATTATTTCATACGATTCGAGCAATGAATTTGTTTAAGGGTTATATAATTATCATTTCCTGTTACAGACTTTTTATACAGAAGTAAAAGCGTTGCAACAGTATAAATTTTAGAAGTCTCGAGTTACCTCAACACCACGCTCAAGCAGAGGCCTTCACAACACTAAATTACACAGAGCATTGAACTTCTTTGATACACATTATTCACGATTTGAAACGAGCTGAGTTTCATTTGCATAATTTACAAGCATGCATTATAAACTAAGAAATGACAGGAAGTACAAGAAACTGCAAGTTTATATACTCGTGGTGACAAACAAGATTATAATAGAAGTCCCTTTACAAATGCATTACACTATTAATGCTGAAACGAATACATTTATAACATACATTAATATAGAGCATAGAGCAAGTTTAAAACCACGATTTTAGAGCTTTATTATAACCACATTAATGGAAATATTACAGTTGAGGTTGCAAGGACCCTGTTGGTCATACAAACTTAAAAGAGACAGTTAAGTATATGCTCAGGGCATGAACGAAACACCACGAGTTGGCTCGAATCTGTGTGGTTCTTACTTAAGCATCAAAACAAAAACTATAAGTTGTCGATCCAAAGCTTACAGGCTCGAGAGAGCTCTACCCTTTTTTCAAAACAAACTTTACATATAAGGTGTAGGTCACGAAGACCTTTTGTATTCTTTTCAGAGAAACAATGAACTAAAGGGGCAGGTGGCACCTTCCTATCCAACTCATCACCAAACCAACTAAAACCCTAGACGTTAAGTAACCCATCGAATTCTTCGGGGTAAACATGCCCGAGACTAACATATGGACGAGTTACCTAGATGTCATGGAGCGTAACTTCTTCCTAGTGTCATGGAAGTCTTGCGGTGGATACCCTGAATGCCTTAACCTCCCCTTCACCTACAATGTAAAACAACCTGAGCATTAGTTTCGCTCATAAGTTTTTACAACGAAAAGCACATGGAAAATAACACAAGTATATTTACTACTTCAAACCCAACACTTAACTAAATTCTGATTTTAACTGAATGCGTGTATGCATTTCTTACCTGTGGTGGTAAACCATGGCTTTGCTTCCCAGAGATTTCTCCTGGTCTTTAATGAGTGAACAGAACTGAGTGGAACTATCCCACAGCATGCAATAGGGTGAACTTCTCCATAGAGACGAAGGTTCTCTGCGAGGAGCTTGGGACTGTAAAAATGATGAGTCACAAACATAGCAAGTGTTTCAAGTGCCATGGTACCGGTTGGAGGAGGAGCTTACCTTTGAAACCGGTTACTAACTCCCATTAATGTGAATAACAGTGAAGCGTTGGGAGCCAAAAAACAACATAAAAAATCAACGGTGACAAAAGTCACGCATTCTCCAACTGTAAGTCTCAGATCGTCATCCACGGTGGATATTACAAGTGAATTTAATATGCAGTAGGTAACATTGAGGGCTTGTTCACCGTGGCTCCAACTTGGCGTATTAGCTGGAGTCTACATGCTGGAAATGGATGAGGGGTTCACTAGGATGCTGCAATTCCTTTTCGTGTTTCCAATGTATTCTCACCTGCCAAGTGGACGTCAAACCCCAGGGTTTAAAACATTGGGTATGATGTGTAAGTCACATGACATCAACCTCCACGACTAATGCAGCTGAAAAATAGTGTTAAGCATGTAAACATATTTTTTTTTTAACAAGAATAGGGAAAATAGGTATATGTATAAAGGCTGTGCACAGCCATTCATTACAAGTTTTCAACAAAAATTGACAGAGTAGCAAGTGTCTGAAAGTTTAGAGCTAAACATTCTAACTGTCTGCCTGTAAGAGTTCTAAACAGAGCTTTTCTAAAACTGTTCAAAGTAGAGCAGGGATAGACCCTGATAAACTGATTGTTGAGGAATATACAAAAAAACATAGTGTCTTAAACATCAAAAAGAGGAACCTGGACAGAGACTGCTAACTATCCATAGCTTTTAAAATAGACAGAGGCCGCATCCTTCCTTTCCTGCTTTATCTCCTGGTTAACAGTCAGACTGCCATGGACGCAGCTTCCCTGCGTTTTCCCGGTGAAGACAGCAATGTCTTCCTGCAAATTATCCACCTTGCCCATTAATTCGAACAAATTTCTCTCCAGGTCGTCAATTCTGGAGTCCTGGCATCCGAGCTGGTTCACGGTGTAACTTAAATCCTTCGCCATTTCATCATGCTGATCCACACTGGTGCAGACTGCGTTATAGGTGTTTCGCACAGAGAGCTTAACTTCAACCATGGTGCGGCTCAACGCGGCAATGGCCGCCATGATATTCTGCATGGTGCCCGCCCTGAGGTGGATTAACAGACCAGGACGGGAGGATGGAGAGCCCAAGTCACCAAGAGAGAGCCGGTTCAGCGCACTGGAGAGGGGACGAGCCATTTCGTAGCACAGTGAGGGAGAAGCAGATGGATGATTTATTAGCGGCTCGTGGGAGCTGACAGCACCACGAGGGCCCATGTGCCATGCATGGTGGAGAGGATGGCGTGTGGCAGGGGCACGAGAGACTTCTCCGACGGTGGAAGACGGGGGTAAGGGGACCCTCAAGTCACTAAACCCCTTCAAATCCATAACTTTAACAATTGTGACCATAATCAAATAGATTAGGGTATGAATTGAAACCCCAAGGCACCATTGAGACCCTCCATGTGCCCAATATCTAACAACGTTCCTTTGTTGGCCGCTTCATCCGCTAACTTATTGTTCGCTCGACAGATGTGGAAGAAAGAAGACTGAGAAAAGTGAGGGCTATCTTTTATTCTTTGCATGTACCTGTAAGCTCTCGATCCTTGAGGGGCAATACCCCTTCTCATTGTTTGAATGACATGCCTAGAATCTCCATAAACTCTGAGGTTGTCAATGCTGAGGGAGGAGATCATATTGAATGAGAGGACGAGAGCAAGCCATTCAGCTTCATTGTTTGTCCTGATTCCTAATCCCCACGAGAAAGTTTCAATTTTATTTCCTCCGGGATCAAATAAGACCCCACCCGCACCTGCCACCCCAGTTTAAGCATGTAAACATATTAATAACATCACATAAGCTATTACATAGTTTATACGTTCATGCACGCATTCATGTTAATCCTTCGAGGGATTACAAAGTGTGTTCATAACACATATGTATTTGTTTCATTATAAACGAAGTTTATAATGTAAGGATGTTGTTACATAACGTTGCATAGTGGTGATACCATTTAATTATATGCACTGGGTTCTTACACAGGTACATATATAATTACCACTAACGTTATCCTGGTATGGTATACATGCAAAGTGGTATAACTTATGTTGACATTTGCATTTGGACATAAATCTATATATTACATTATATTACATACCAAAGGTATATATATATGCTTGGTTCATATATGGTGCACAAAATAGGCATAGGTCATGCTATAGTGAGCCTAGATTTCATGAGGATGAATCTGGGGTGCGTTATAATTTTAGAAGTGCATGTTAGCACATAGTTATATTGTTGGTAGTATGATGGTAACATATGACCATATGTTATTTGGATAGTATTACCATAAAATATGACATGTCTATAGTACATAGTAAAAATGTTATAGAAAGGTATAATATAGTTTGTGTTCTTTACATTGCTGCAAGGAAGTTTGCTTATAAAATATATAGCCACATAACTTGTAGTGCATAGTCGTTATACTTGTTTTGTGTATGATCTTTGTTATTTAAGATAGTAATAAGGCAGTGGTTATGGTCGTTGGACCTTTACAAAAAAAAAAATTGGTGAAGAAGCGTCATGACAAATTGGCACCAGAGCTACGGTCACTACACTAGGACCTTTAAGCTTGCTTACGTTAATGCTACTTTAAAAAAAAAAATCGTAGCATACTATTACTCTTTTTTTGTGAGCAGATGTACGTTCTTTTTTTTACCGTTTCCTAACAAATAGTTCATTATCACACATAGACCGAATTGTGGCTGAAAACAGTAAGCAGCTAAAAAAATGAATTCTTTGGAACAAGAGGGAAGGTTCGTTGTGGAAACATTTAGTCTGCGAGGCGACATGGCAAGTAGACAGGGAATGAATCTGAATTCTCCACAAGGAGCAACCACGTCCAACGAAATGTTGGAAACAATCAAAAGTCTTAAAGCGGAGCTGCTACGCATTCAGGAAGACAATATCAATAATTTTGAAGAACAACGAGAGATTAACGCTATTCTACTACAAACGCTGACTGGGAAAGAAAACAACCATATACCAACACAAGAAGAACAACATGCAGAAAAGTAAGTCACCAAAATAAATTCCAAATTTAAGACTGTTACTCCAGGTAATTATGTGAGTTATCATATGGATATCAGCAACGAAGAGTCACTTGGAGAAGTCTCCAAAGAGTTTGTTCCTAAAAAGAAGAGGAAAACTAGAAAAATGAATCAGCTACACTCATAACTGAGGAAAATTAAGCCTCCTACCTTCAATGGGGAAATTAAGACGGGAGAAGAAGCTGAGTTGTGGCTTAGGGACATGGAGAAGTATTTCCATATGTTTGAATATTCCAGTCTCATAAAGGAAAGGATTGTTGTTTTCAATCTACAAGGGAAAGCTTCAGCATGGTGGGATGATCTCAAGCTGACCAAAGCTATCAACGAGAAAAAGGTGAAATGGAAATCATTTGCAACATTCTTCAAACAAAAATATATGTCCGAAAGATACTTTGACAGGAAGGTAAAATATTTTTACGACCTAAAACTGGGACAACAAACTATGGAGGAATTAATCGGCAAATTCCTGGAATTACTCAGGTATGTTCCCTATATTCAAGATGAAAAGGTCAGAATTCAACATTTCCTGAATTGTTTACCTTTTAGCTTCAAATATCGGATAGAGTTTGATGATCCAAAGACCTTGGAAGATGCCTTCCGAAAGGCTAGATTGTGTTTTGAACATAGTCAGAATAAGGCTTAAGTATCTAAGAGGTGGAATGAAAAGAAAAAGACAAAATCTAAAAGTAGGCAGAAAGGTCATAATCCCAATCATTACCGGATAGAGTTTGATGATCCAAAGACCTTGGAAGATGCCTTCCGAAAGGCTAGATTGTGTTTTGAACATAGTCAGAATAAGGCTTAAGTATCTAAGAGGTGGAATGAAAAGAAAAAGACAAAATCTAAAAGTAGGCAAAAAGGTCATAAGCCCAATCATTTCAAAAACCAAGTTATACGTGCACCTTTCAGCAGCAAGTTTGACAATAGTAAATCACAATCAAACTTTGTTCCACCAAGTATGAAGGTGAACACTGGAAATACAAAAAGACCGGAAGACACACCATCTCAACAACCAATCAAATGCTGGGGTTGTGGAGAAAATCATAGATGTTATAAATTTCCTCATTGGAAGGAGAAAAATAAATCAGTGCACAATCTGCAAGAGGCCTCTATAGTTCAAGACGTAGCAAGGAGTCCAAAAATTTATGCTGCAGTAAACAATCGGCAAGCAGAACATCAAGCCTCTATTATCGAGGTTGAAGGTACAATTTCCGGGACACCTGTGTCTATCTTGATTAATTCTGGTGCATGTAAAGTTATATAGACCCAAAAATTTGGGAGTCATGCAAACTAAGCAAAAACAAATACATGCAGCCTTGGCTAGTTCAAATGGCCATAGGAGCAAAAAGAAAAGTTTCTGAAGTAGTAAATCAGTGTCCTTTAAAGTTAAATGCATCTTACACTAGTACATATTTAAATGTTTTTCCATTGGGATCTTACGATTTACTTATTGGTATGGATTGGCTGGAAAAACATAGAGTTGTCCTAGATTGCTATAAAAAATCTGTTACTTTTGTGAATGATGTTGGACAATTTGAAAAGATTCAAGGGATAGTAAGGACAATAAAGTTAAGGGAAATTTCTGCACTACAGCTGAAAATAAATGCACAAAAAGGGTGTAAATTATATGTTGTCCACTTAGCAGAAAATCATAAAAACAAAGTTGCAGATTTAACAAAACATCCTGTGCTGGTTGAATTTGAAGATGTGTTTCCCAAGGAAATTCCTAAGTTACCACCCAACAGAGAACTTGATTTTACAATAGACCTATCTCCAGGATAAGTACCTATTTCTAAGGCACCCTATCAGATGAGTACACTTGAATTGATAGAATTGAAATCAAAATTACAGGAGCTATTAGAAAAAGGTTATGTCCATCCAAGTGTGTCCCCGTGGGGAGCACCGGTGATATTTGTACAGAAAAAAGATGGCACCTTCCGACTGTGTATAGACTACAGACATATGAATAAAGTAACTATAAAAAATCAGTATCCTTTGCCAAGGATTGATGATCTGTTTGATCAAGTTGGAGGTTCTACTGTCTTTTAAAAAATAGACTTAAGGTCGGGTTACCATCAAATCAGAATTAAAGAAGATGTGCATAAAACAACTTTCCGTACCCATTATGGACATTATGAATTTGTGGTGATTCCATTCAGTTTGACGATTGCACCTACCACATTCATGTACCTTATGAATAATGTTTTTAGTAAGTACCTGGATAACTTTGTTGTGGTGTTTATTGATGACATACTCATTTACTCAAAGAATGAAAGCGAGCACGAGGAACATTTAAGGTTAGCATTCCAAGTCTTAAGGGAAAATCAGTTATACACAAAGCTAACTAAATGTGATTTTTACAAGGACCAAATACAATATTTGGGTCACATAATATTATCCCAAGGTATTGCGGTGGATCCAGATAAAATCAAAGCCATAGTGAGCTGGCCTACTCCCCAAAATGTAAGCGATGTCCACTCTTTCATGGGATTAGCCGGGTACTATCGAAAATTCATTGAAGGATTTTGCAAAGTGGTTGATCCTTATAAAGCTGAAACAATTTTGTGAAGCTGAAATAGTTGCTTACTTCAGCTCCTGTTCTAAAGGTGGTTGATCCTTATGGTGACTTTGTAGTATACACGGATGCATTCAAGAAAGGTTTTGGAGGCATTTTAACGCAAGATGGTTCTATAATTGTTTATGAATCAAGAAAATTGAAGACGCGTGAAGTAAACTATGAAACGCATGATTTAGAACTGGATGCCATAATTCATGCCTTGAAGATGTGGCAACATTATCTTCTTGGGAAAATATTTTTTCTTAAAATCGATCACATTGGTCTGAAATATCTTTTCGAACAACTAAATATGAATGGTAGGCAAACAAGGTGGCTAGCTTTCTTAAGTGAATTTGATTTTGAAATTTAGCATATTAAAGGAAAAGAAAACAAAATAGTTGACGCTCTCAGTAGGAGAATGCACGTGTTAACAATTACTTCAGTTAATAGTTTTCAATCTGATTTGGCATTAAAAACCCGGACAACAGCTGAAAAAGACCCAAAATACTTGAATTTAATGCAAAAGTGTCATGCAGAAATTCAGAACATCAAGCAACAAATTACAGCATATCAAAAGATGGGCTGCTTTTATTCAAAACAGATTATATATCCTAGATCAAACAGAATTAAGGCAAATGATTCTTGATTAATTTCACAAGAGGCCATATTCTGGTCATCTAGGTTATCAGAAAATGCTAACAGCTGTCAAAAAATAGTATTACTGGCCCAAATTGAAATATGAAATTGCTGAATACATAGCAAAGTGTATGGATTGCCAAAGGGTGAAAGTGGAACATCAACACTCGGCTAGTTTGTTACAACCTATATCTGTACCGGAATGGAAATGAGAGACTATTTCAATGGATTTCATCACAGGGTTGCCTAAAAATAACAAGAAACATGATGCTATTATGGCTGTAGTGGATATGTTAACTAAGGAAACTCATTTCATACCCGTGAAATCCACATTCAAAGCAATAAATATTGCATAAATATTCATGAAAGAAGTCTTTCAACTTCATGGAATTCCGAAGGTAATTGTATCCGACAAGGATGCAAAGTTCACTTCACATTTTTGGAAGGAGTTATTTAACAGTTTGGGGACAAAACTGAGTTTTAGTATAGCCTACCATCCTCAAACAAATGGACAGACTGAGAGGGTGAATCAAATCTTGGAAGACATGCTTTGCTTGTATGTCATGGATAACCCAAAATAGTGGGAAAATTACCTACACTTGGATGAATTTGCTTACAATAATGGGTATCAAACTTTTGCAGGCATGAGCCCATTTGAAATTTTTTATGGAAGAAAGTGTATAACCCCTATGACTTGGGATGATCCGGTGAACCGGATTGTGTTGGGTCTTGAATTGTTAGAAGAATTAGAAAACATTGTGCAGAAAGTTAAAACAAACTTAAAAACTGCCCAGGACAGACAAAAAAGCTATGCAAATTTGCATAGAGAAAATAAAGAATTTGAAGTTGGGGATCATGTTTTCCTAAGAGTGAAAGAAAAGAAAAGTTCTTTGTGTTTGGGCAAGGTTTCCAAACTGGCACCAAGATATTGTGGTCCTTTCCAAATACTTGCTAGAGTAGGACCTGTTGCTTATTAGTTAGCTCTACCAGCAAAATTTAAAGTAAATGATGTGTTTCATGTTTCATTGCTAAAGAAATATGAATATGATCCTAAGAATATTGTAAATTGGCATGTGATTCAGGTGGAATCAGAAGGAGACTTCCAAACAGATCCTGCATGCATACTAGATCAGAAAGATGTGGTACTTCGGAATCGAACCATCATCCAAGTAAAAGTGCAATGGGAGCACTATAAGCTTGAGGAGGCTACGTAGGAAACGGAAAAGGAAATGCGAGAAACATACCCTTTTCTATTCAAAGAAGTGTATGGCACAAACTGATTTTGGTTATTATGTTATTTTGCTATTTTGAAACTGTTTAACACCAAGGATGGTGAAAACTTAAGGGGAGGGGAAATGTAATACCCCAAATTTTGGACTTATAACCCCTTTAATATTTTGCTAAGTATTATTTCATTTTACTTAGGTGACATTAGAAATTTGAGAAGTTAATTTCTAATGACCATGTGGACTAGCACATTAATGAAATGGGGGTCACAGTCCCAATGGTTTGGAGGATAAATACCCAATAAAATAATAATGAGAAATTATTATGGAGACAATTGTAAACCCTAAAGAAAAATTTAGGGAGAATAATGAAATAAAAGAAACAAAAAAAATTAAGAGAACTCACACAAAGGAGAATAAAAAGAGAAAACAAGAACATTTTCATTATCATAAGAGAGAAATGGGAGCAGGGAAAAATAACCAAAGCTAATGAAGACAATGAATGGGGGGTAGTTTTGGAGCACAAGACAAAACCAGAACAAGAGAAACCATAGCAGCTGGGTATGGCTTGGAACACTAGCTGTGTTCAAGTAGGAGTAGTACCCCAAGCTTGCAGGAGCACTGCAATTACTCTGAATAGGATGTGACTCGATGCTCTCTTAAATTGCAGAGACTTAAAAGTGCCTGGAGCATCCTATAGCTCAGGAGTACTGAGTTGGATGTTGGATTGTCTGTTGCAGCATAAATTTTATAAATAACTAGGGGAACAAGTTAAGAGTAAATAAAATATAAACTCTGACCAGAGGGACCGTGAAACCAGCCCGGGGGTGACCAAGAGAGCAAGGAGACTTGTTGGTCTAAGACTGGGAGGTTTGTGGTTGTGATTCCACTGGTCAGGCATAAATTGCAGATAAGTATTATGTCATTGTGTTTTAAATGATGTTATTACTATATATTTATAGATGGTTTTAAGTGTACATTTCTGATATGTTTGTGGAAGGAGTTTATATCGTTAGATCTGAACAGGAATGTTGTTAGGAGTAAAAGAATTATGTATGTGCTATCAGAATGTTATGACATTATATTTAAAAATGATTTTGTCATTTGCACATTTCAGATGGTTTTATTGGTAAAACAATGATGGGTTTAATGAAGGAATTTGTATATTTAGATCTGGGCAGAAATGGTCTCATCAGTAATAGATTCCTATATGTGCTATTAATATCTTATTTATTATTTCATATCAAGGTTGTAAATGATATGAGTGTTGTGGTCAGATCCTATTAGGTTTTCATATGCATCTATTTTGTAAAAAAAGAAAGAACACAGAGAGTGCTTCTTATATGTATATGTGTCTAGCATAACTAAACTAGACATGTAAACCCTAAGGTTTACATGTCCAGTGTTTACAATAAATAAAATTATTACTCTATCTTTCACAGATATGCATGAGTTCAGGTATAAACACTGTTCACTAATTTTCAGGTATAAAAATTGTTTACTAATTTTACTTTAATGCAAATCATTTGGTAGGATAAATGCGAACGGATTTTCTTTAAATGATTAGGCAAATGCCAGTTAGTTTTCGGCATGAGAGTGAAACCTCCATGGTCAAAATCGACCTTCATATAACAAAAATAGTATATAGTGTTTATAAACTAGAACAGACGGAGCATTGAAGACTATCATTAAGAATATAGTAGGGTTTGAACACCCATGAAAATATATCCAATACATAATAAATCTTTTATTATTATTGTGAATTCTAATGTTATATTATGCCGAGATAAGAGCAGACAAGCTTTATGCAAAACCCTAAGGTTTTATGCATTAACATGGGAATTATACCCTATAGGTTAACTACCTAGTGTTTGCGAATAGTTTCATGAAGACACTAACCCTGTATGCAAAAAAATGTATACATGCGGGATGGGTTTTTATACCCGAAACACTAATAAGAACACAACTCATTATTTCATACGATTTGAGCAACAAATTCATTTAAGGGTTATATAATTATCATTTCCCATTACAGACTTCTTATAAAAAAGTAAAAGAATTACAACAGTATAACTTCTAGAAGTCTCGAGTTACCTCAAAACTACGCTCAGGCAGAGGCCTTCATAGCACTAAATTACACAGAGCATCGAACTTCTTTGATACACATTATTCACGATTTGAAGCGAAATGAGTTTCATTTGCATAATTTACAAGCACGCATTATAAACTATGCAATGACATGAAGTACAAGAAACTGCACATTTATATAGTCACATTGACAAACAAGATTATAATAGAAGTCCATTTACAAATGCATTACACTATTAATGCCGAAACAAATACATTTATAACAGAAATTAATATAGAGCATAGAGCAAGTTTAAAACCAAGATTTCAAAGCTTTATTATAACCACAGTAACGGAAATATTATAGTAGAGGTAACAAGGACCCTATTGGTCATACAAACTTAAAAGAGACAGTTAATTATATTCTCTGGGCATGAACGAAACACCACAAGTCAACTCGACTCTATGTGGTTCTTACTTAAGCATCAAAACAAAAACAATAAGTTGCCGAGCCAAATCTTACAGGCTCGAGAGAGCTCTACCCTTTTTTCAAAACAAACCGTTACATACAAGGTGTAGGTCGCGAATACCTTTTGTATTCTTTTCAAAGAAACAACAAACTAAAGGGGTAGGTGGCACCTTTCTAATTGGCCCATAGCCAGACCAACTAAAACCCTAGACATTAAGTAACCCATCAAAGTCTCTAGGGTAAACATGCCCGAGATTAACACATGGACGGGTTACCTGGATGTCTTGGAGCATAACTACTTCCTAGCCTCATGTAAGTCTTACGGTGGATACCTTGAATGCCTTAACCTCCCCTTCACCTGCAATGTAAAACAACTCGAGCATTAGTTTCGCTCATAAGTTTTTAAAACGAAAAGCACACGGTAAATAACATGAGTATATTTACTCCTTCAAACCCAACACTTAACTAAATTCTGATTTTAACTGAAGGGATGTATGCATTTCTTACCTATGGTGGTAAACCCTCGCTTCGCTTCTCGGAGCTTTCTCTTGGTCTTTAATGACTGAAAAAAACTGAGTGGAACCATCCCACAATGTGCAATAGGTTGAACTTATCCACGGATCCGAAGGTGCTCTGCGAGGAGCTCAGGACTGTAAAAATGACGAGTCATAAACGCAACAAGTGTTTCAAGTTCCATGGTACCAGTTGGAGAAGGAGCTTACCTCTGAAACCGGTTACTGAGTCCCATTAATGCGAAGTACAGTGAAGCGTTGGGAGCCAAACAACCACATCAAAAATCAATAGTGACAAAAGCAACACATCCTCCAACTTTAAGTTTCGGATCGTCATCCACGGTGGAGATTAGAAGTGAATTTAATACACAGTGGGTAACATCGAGGGCTTGTTCATCGTGCCGCCAACTGGGCGTATTAGCTGGAGTGTACATGCTGGCAATGAACGAGGGGTTCTCCACGATGCTACAATTCCTTTTCGTGTTGCTAGTGTACTCTCACCTGCCAAGTGGACGTCAACCCACAGGGTTTAAAACGTTGGGTATGATGTGCAAGTCGCGTGGCATCAACCTCCACGACTAACACATTTGAAAAATAGTGTTAAGCATATAAACATATTAATAACATCACCTAAGCTATTACATAGTTTATATGGCCATAGTTTATATGGCCATGTTAATCCTTCAAGGGATTACAAAGTCTGTTCATAACACATATGTATTCGTTGTATTATAAAAGAAGTTTATAATGTAAGGATGTTGTTACATAGTGTTGCATAGTGGTGACACCATTTAATTATATGCATCCGGTTCTTACATAGGTACATATATAATTACCACTAACGTTATCTTGGTATGGTATACATGCAAAGTGGTATAACTTATGTTGACATTTGCATTTGCACATAAATATATATGTTACATTATATTACATACCAAAGGTATATATATATGCTTAGTTCATATATCGTGCACAAAAAAGGCATAGGTCATGTTATAGTGAGCCTAGATTTCATGAGGATGAATCTAGGGTGCGTTATAATTTTAGAATTGCATGTTAGCACATAGTTATATTATTGGTAGTATGACGGTAACATATGACCATAGGTTATTTGGATAGTATTAGCATAAAATATGACATGTCTATAATACATAGTAAAAATGTTATAGAAATGTATAATATAGTTTATGTTATTTACATTGTTGCAAGGAAGTTTGCTTATAAAATATATAGCCGCGTAACTTGTAGTCCATAGTTGTTATACTTGTTTTGCATATGATCTTTGTTATTTAAGATAGTAATAAGGCAGTGGTTATGGTCGTTGGACCTTTACAACAACAACAAAAATTGGTGAAGAAGAGACATGACAACATGTACATATTTCCAATGTAAATGTTTTAAGTTTGTTAATGGTCTATATTGTTAAGCATTGTGTGTTATATTTTGCAGGGAACATATTGTTAATTTGTAAAAATATAGTTTATATTATAAGCATCCCAAGAAATAACTGAAAGAATAACAAGGCACAAAGAAACAATAGACACAGATTTTTATCCTAGGAAACCACAAGGGAAAAACCCAGCAACCTTCTTAATTAGAGATATTCAATACATAGAGCAGATAAAGATCACAAGAAATAAGATGACAGATAAAGATAGTCCTCAACAACCCAAAATTTGTCTTCCTCTTGTTGATGCACACTTTTTCAGCTGTCTTGAGTGAATTGCTTGATGATTGAAATGTGAAGGCATCATCCTTTATTTATACTTGACTTTGAGTTGAATTTTCTTAGTGGGGCTGACTTCTCTTTTTCTTCTTGAATTGACTTGTATTACGAGAAATATAATATTGTTTTATTTATTTATTTAGGAAGACTTTATCTAGGGAGGTATCATCACACTGGATCTCATCATGTTGGAACATGTACAATCATCTCGTCTATCTCGTTTGAGTAAACATGATCGTCAAATCAGAACACATTCGTTAATATTGTCTGAGCATGTATGATCGTCACATCGAAACACATCCGAATGTCTCGTCTGAGCACATGTGATCGTCAAATCAGAACACATATGAACATCTCATCTTTCATGTACATATTGTCATCATAAGAAGGTCCATTCCCACAAAGGGATGCACTTCAAAAAGAATTACTCTCCACAAAGGAGAAAATTCCCCAAGGGAATTATCCCACAAAGGGACACACTCCAAAAAGGAGCATGTTCCACAAAGGAACAATCCCACAAAGGGACACACTCAACAAAGGAGTATGTTCCAAAAAGGAACAAACCCGCAAAGGGACACATGCTAGAAAAACAGGATCGCAGAGCAATAACAATAAACAGAAATGCAAATATAATCCAACATACACATTACAAGAGAGACAAAGATATATCGTGGTTCACCCAAGATGGGCTACGTCCACACTAAAGTTGTCAGTCCTTATTATTATTCCGTCCAGCAAAGTGAAGGGATATAACCTGCAGCACAACCGCTGCACTTCCTCTTCACTGTCTCACAGTCTCTCTTCTTGATCTCAGAGATCTTTACAATGCATAAAACCTAATACATCCACCCTAGCCGTGTTACAATGTCTTTCTTTTATAAGGGAAATACAATGGGAAAATACCACGAGTTACCCAAAACTATGGGCCCGAACACTGTTGGAAAATGAGTGTACAGTCCTCTGAGGTGTACGTCTAAGACAATATCATCTATGAGACTGGAAGATCTGGCTCCACATCCAACAATATCCCAATTGGAGACTGATCCTAACAACTCCACCGCTGCTGTACTTGCTGGACCTTGGATTTGGCAACTTTCTTATCTTCACCTTCATGCTAGAAGGCCAACTGAAACCGAGCAGGAACTCAGCTTCTCTCTGGTCACTACCTTTGTGAACATGTCTGCAGGATTCTGGCTAGTATGTATCTTTTCCAGCTTCAACAGTTCATCTTCCAGAACAGACCGTATGAAATGGTACTTGAGCTGTATATGTTTAATCCTGGAATGGAATGTTGATTTCTTTTCAATATGAATGGCACTCTGACTGTCACTATACAACCTACTATCCTTCTGCTTCTTACCCACTTCCTCCATAAACCTCTACAACCAAATCATCTCTTTACTAGCCTCTATAACATCAACATACTTTGCTTTCGTTGTTGAAAGTGCAACAACCTTTTGCAATCTCGAAATCCAACTTGCTATTGTTCCAACTATCGTAAACACATACCCTTTGGTGCTCCTCCTGCTATCCTTATCACCTACCATATATGCATCAACATATCCTTGTAGAACAGTGTCTGAACCTCCAAAACATAATGCCTGAGTAGTAGTACCTCTCAAATACCTAAGAATCCACTGTACTACCTTCCAATGTTCTTTAACTGGATTGTTCATATATCTGCTCACAACTCCCACTGCATGTGCAATATATGGTCTTGTGCACACCATGGCATACATCAAGCTTCCAACTGCTGATTGATAGGGAATCTTGGACATGTAATCTGTCTATTCCTGTGTCTTGGGACACATTTCCTTACATAGACTTAAATGGCTGGACAAAGGTGTACTTACTGGTTTTAAATTCTGCATTCTAAACCTCTCCAACACCTTTTGTATGTACTCACTTTGAGACAATGTCAATTTGTGATTTTTCCTGTCTCTCGTTATTCTCATGCCAAGGATTTGCTTTGCAACACCCAAATCCTTCATCGCAAATGAATTAGCTAGCTTCCTTTTGAGTACATTTATATCCTGCATGTTAGACCCTGCAACAAGCATGTCATCCACATACAATAACAAGATAATATTTGTTCCATTATCTAGCCTCTTGAAATAAATACAGTGGTCGAAATGACATCTACTATAACCTTGTTCTGTCATAAACCTGTCAAATTTTAAATACCACTACCTTGGAGCTTGCTTCAAGCCATACAAGCTCTTTTTTAACCTGCACACCAAATTCTCCTTACCTTTGACCTCATACCCTTGTGGCTGCTGCATATATATCTCTTCCTCCAAATCCCCATGGATAAAGGTTGTTTTTATATCTAATTGTTCAAGATGCAAATATTCTACCACCACTAGACTTAAGATAGTCCTAATTGAAGTCATCTTAACAACAGGAGAAAATATTTCATCAAAATCTATACCTTTCTTCTGTGCAAACCCCTTTACAACAAGTTTGGCGTTGTACCGTTTCTTACCTCCTTCTTCTTCCTTCAACCTGTAAATCCATTTGTTCTGCAATGCTCTTTTACCAGCAGGCAGCTGAACCAAATCCCAAGTCTGGTTTCCTACCAATGAGTCCATCTCCTCATTTATGCCTTTCTCCCACTTCTTTCTAGTTTCCACCTGCATTGCTTCTTCATAACATTCTGGTTCACCAGCATCAGTCATCAACAAATAATACATTGAAGGAGAGTATCATTCAGGGAGTCTACTTAACCTGGTAGATCTTCTTGCAGTTGTAGGAGTTTCAGGTACTTACTGTTGTTCTTGATTTTCTAGCACCTTTGGAACTTCATTTTCTTGAATTTCAGCAAGCCCTGTGTACTCTATGTTTTCCTTTCCCTGTTTCTTTCCTTGCTACTGATCTTTATACATGAACTTTTCATTGAATATGACATCTCTACTTCTAATGATTTTGTGATTTTCATAATCCCATAAGCGATAACCAAAATCATCAACCCCATATCCAATAAAGATACATTTCTTGGATTTAGCTTCAAGGTTTGTTCTATTTTCTTTATCAATATGGACAAATGCTTCACAACCAAACATTCTCAGAAATGAGTAGTTTACCTTTTTATCTACCCATGCCTCCTCTAGAATACCACCATCCAAAGCACTTGAAGGCCCTCTGTTTATTAAATCAACAACAATATTTACAGCATCTACCCAAAACTGTAAGGGCAACCCTGCATGCAATCTCATACACCTTGCACGCTCCATGATCGTTCTGTTCATCCTTTCAAACACACCATTTTCTTGTGGTGTTCCTGGGACTGTCTTCTCTCTACAAATCCCATGGTATGAACAGTAACTATCAAACTCCTTGCCGCAGTACTCACCTCCATTATCAGATCTGAGACACTTCAACCTTTTCCTTGTCTCATTCTCAACCAAAGCTTTCCACTTCTTAAAAGTAGCAAACACATCAGATTTCTATCTAATGCAATAAACCCAAGTTTTCCTAGTTGCATCATCAATAAATGTAACATAATAATGAGAGCCACCACGAGATTGTACCTGAGATGGTCCCCATACATATGTATGCACTAGCTCTAACTTTTCATTCTTCTTCTATTTTCCAACCCTAAGAAATATGACTCTCATATGTTTTCCATAAACACAGTTCTCACAGAATTCCAAACTTAACTGCTTATCTGGCAGCAACTTCCTTGAGTGGAAAATCTGCATCCCCTTCTCACTCATGTGGCCAAACCTATGATGCCACAATGTTGTATCTGTTCCTATGGAAGCGAAAGAGATAGAATGGTCATTAATATGAGGACATAAATACAACGTACCTAATCTGTATCCTTTTGCTATCACCATTGATCCTTTAGTGATCTTCTACCACTTTTCTCCAAATATAGATAGACAACCGCCATCTCCCAACTACCCTATTGAGATCAGATTTCTTTTCATAGCAGGAATATGCCTAACATCTTTCAACAGTCAGTCAGTTCCATTCTTAACTTTTATCCATACCTTACCCATTCCAACAATTTTAGATGGCTCATCATCACCCAATAAAACATGTCAAAATTTCCTAGAACATAATCATGAAAATATTTCCTATGGGGTGTAGCATGACATGAAGCCCCTGAATCTACTACAAAATAATCACTAGTATTATCTAATGCAAGAATCAAAGCATCTTGTAACACATCACCTACTACATTTGCTTCCTTGGTAGTTTCCTTCTGTCCATCTCCTTTCTTCTTTAGAGATCTGTAGTCTTTCTTCAGATGTCCTTTCTTTCCACAGTTCCACTAATCTATCTTTCCCATTCTGGACTTGGATCTGCCTATTTTAGACTTGCCATGATTACCTTGGCTCTTTCCTCTCTCCTTTTGTCTTCCCCTATTCTCCATGGTCAACGCATTACGTGATGTCTCACTTGTGCTTTTTCTTCACATTTCCTCGCTAAGAATAACACTAACAACATCATCAAATATCAAGCTGTTTGAACCAGAGACAGAGTTACTTACAACCATGACCAAGCTATTCCAGCTTTCTGGCAATGAACACAATATTAGAAGAGCCCTAACCTCATCATCAAAGTTCACACTTACAAAACTTAGTTGATTTGTAACTATATTAAATTAATTTAAATGATCAGCAACAGATCCACCTTCAGACATCTTCATATTAAATAAACGCTTCATTAGAAATACCTTGTTGGAGGCCGAGATTTTTTCATACAGCTTACCCAATGTGCTCATCAAACCCTTCGTTGTCTTTTCTTCTGAGATATTGAAATCCACCGACGAAGCTAGACTCATTCGTATTGTTCCCAGAGCCTTTCTGTCAAGAACCTCCCATTCTTCGTCCTTCATGGCTGCCGGTTGCTTTTCTCTTCCTCCCAACGGAAAGAATAGATCCTTCTGGTACAGATAGTCCTCCATTTGTATCTTCCATAACTGGTAGTTTTGGCCGTTAAACTTCTCGACCTTAAACTTTCCTTCTTCTTCCATTAATCCCACACGAACCAGAAACCCTAGCTTCCTGCGGGTTTATCTGCCAAAGAGACCTTTGGCTCTGATACCAATTGTTAGAAAAACAAGATCGTAGAGAAATAACAATAAACATAAATGAAAATATAATCACACATACACATTACAAAAGAGACATAGATATATCATGGTTCACCCAAGAAGATGGGCTACGTCCACACTGAAGTTGCCAGTCCTTATTATTATTCCGTCTAGCGAAGTGAAAGGATACAACCTGCAGCACAACTGCTGCACTTCCTCTTCACTGTCTCACAGTCTCTCTTCTTGATCTCAGAGATCTTTACAATGCATAAAACCTAATACATCCACTCTAGCCGTGTTACAATGTCTTTATTTTATAAAGGAAATACAATGGGAAAATGCCACGGGTTACCCAAAACCATGGGCCCGAAAACTATTGGCGAAAATATCATATATGAGATTTGAAGATCTGGCTCCACAACCAACAACACACTCCACAAAGGAGCACGTTCCACAAAGAAACCATCTCACAAAGGGACAAACTCCACAAAGGAGCACATTCCACAAAGGAACCATCCCACAAAGGCACACACTCCACAAAGGAACACTTTACACAAACGAACCATCCCACAAAGGGATCGGGCACAAGCCTCAGCTTGTGCCTCATCAGTAGCCATACTAGTCATCAATCTCCCTTCCCGAGGAAGGGTATCTCCATCACTCCAATTTTTTCATGGAAGTATGGAAAATTCACTTTAGACAAAGGTTTGGTAAGGATATCAACAATTTGTTCATTTTTGGAGATATACTAGAGCTTCACTGCTCCCTTCTGGACTATATCTCTGATGTAGTGATATTTGATCTCCCAAATCCATACTGCTTCCTTACAAGCTGCACTAACTGCGATGTATTCTGCCTCAGTTTTGATGAGTTCTACATAAGTATGTTTCTTGCTGAACTAAGAAACCATAGTTGATCCCAAGCTAAAAAAACAACCAGAAGTACTATTTCTTTCAACTACACTCCTATCCCAATCTGAATCTCTGAAACCTACTAGCTTCACTCCATTATTTGAGACATATCTCAAACCATAACCAATTGTACCACAAATATATATCAACACATGCTTAGCTGCTACCCAATGTACTTGTCTTGGCTCGATCGTGTGCTGACTCAATGTGTTCATTGCATAACAAATATCTGGCCTGGTATTAACCAGGTACACCAAAGAGACAATTAACTGATGGTACATGGTGGATCTACTAAATCTGAAAATATGGAAACATTATGTAACTTCTTCATATTTGATTCCATAGGTGTAGCCATGGAATTACAATCCATCATGCCAAATCTGCGCCAGATCTCAATAGTATACTTTCCTTGTCAAAGGAATATCTCACTAGATCCATGCCACACCACTAAGCCCAAGAAATAATGCATTAGCCCCAGGTTTTTCATTTCAAATTCACGAGTCAACTCCCTCTTGCACCTGGAAATCATACTCTCATCCCTTGTGAGAAAAAGGTCATCTGCATAAAGTACCAATATCAAGGGACGACCATCATCAACCTTATAATAAAGGTTCTGATTTGCTTCACTTTTGGTGAAGCCTAGCTTTGTTAGGTAACTATCAATCCTGGGGTACCAAGAATGAGGTGCCTACTTAAGCCCATAAAGATATTTCTTCAATTTGCAAACATGAGACTCCTTCTCATGTATAACAAAACCCTCAGGCTTCTCCATATATAATTCTTCCTCAATTACACCATTAAGGAAGGCACTCTTTACATCCATTTGATGTATTTTCTAATCCATGACAGAAGCAAGAGAAATAATGGACTTGATAGTAGCATGCCTGGCAACTGGAGAAAATGTCTCATCATAATATATTCCCTCTTTTTTAGAGAAACTATGGGCTACGAATTTGGCTTTGTGTTTCTCAATGCTACCATCTGCAGCATGTTCGATCTTAAAGATACATTTGTAAGTCACTACTAACTTCTATTTTGGCCTTGGAACAATATCCCAAACGTCATTTTTCATGATGGATTGATACTCATCCATCATGGCATCTTTCTAGACATGATGTCCAACTTCCTCCTAAAAAATGGAATGCTTTGAGTCACTGATGTGGATCATCAAGGCTATGTATTTGGATTGACTCTACAGTCTCTTGCTCTCTCTGAATGTACCTCAAGGAGCTGCATGTCCTTCTGCATCTTGTAAGGTATCAAGAATCCATCCTATCCTCTTTCGGCTAGTATTTTTAGGAGGCTCAGGATCTAGGATAGGTTCTACAGAAACCTCCTGATGATCTGGATCATGGTATCCAACAATAGGAGCCTCATGCTCCTTAGTATCATCATCCAAGTGAGTTTCGCGAGATCTGTTAAATGCCACCTCCTCAGCAAATGTTACATCTCTGCTGATATTAATATGCCTGCTGATATTAATATGCCAGTGCCCCAGGATATATACTCGATATGATTTTGAGGTCTCACTATATCCAACAAAGATACCTTTATGTCTTTAAGGCTCCAAATTGGTCCTCTTTTCTTTAGGCACATGAATGTAAGATGGACAACCAAATATTCTCAAATGTCCAACTTCTAGCTTCATATCTGTGGAAAAATCTTCAAGGGTCTTGTCCTTCAAGGCTTGATGAGGAAATATGTTTTGAACATATACTGTAGTGTTGGCTGCTTCATCCCATAGAAACATAGGGACCCCTTGATGATGGATTAGTGCCTTGGTATATTCAATGATGGATCTATTTTTCCTTTCAGCAATCCCATTCTACTGGGAATTATAAGGTACTGAGGATTTCCTCTTAATTCTTGCATTTTTACAGAAATTGTTGAAGTCCTTGGAGGTGTATTCTCATCCATTGTCTGATCTGAAAGTCTTGATATTCTTGCCTGTCAAGTTTTCTACTTGAGCCTTGAATTCCTGGAACTTGGAGAAAACTTCATCTTTGTTTTTCAACAGGTATATCCATGTTTTACGAGAGAAGTCATCAATGAAAGTAGCCATATACAGGTATCCTCCCAAAGATGTTACTGTCATAGGTCCACAAATATCTAAGTGAACCAGATCCAAGATCTCTTTGGTTTTTCTGTCACTGGATGTAAAGGAATGCTTGGAATTCTTTCCAAGTGCACATCCTTTGCATACACCTTCATGTTCATTTGGAATATCTGGGATACCTGTGACCATAACAAGTTATACAACTTGACGAGAACCAGACATTGTTCTCATTTTTTTGGAGGTCAATTTTAGTAGTTGTTTTTACCTTTGTTTCAAAAAGTGTGTATATTGGTAGCACCATTTTTAATTTTGGGCCATTTTTTTGTGATTTTGAATCTTCTTGGCCATAAAAAACTATAATTTTTATTTACAAGTGTGATTTTTCAAATTTAACAAAAAAATATAAATTTAGTAACTAGTTATACTGAGAAATTATGTACATTTTGGAATTTTTTTCATATTTAGAAGTTAGTTATAATGAAAAATATATACAATTTTGAAGTTTTTTCTTTAAACTTTCCTCTTAAATAAGCCATTTTTATGGACAAATTTGTAAAACATAAGAGAAAATAAAGACATTTCAAACTATTTTTAATTGATTTTCCGAGATCTTATATATAAAAATGATATTATTTAACATTATTTTCCATAAAGTGATAATTCACACAAAATATCATATATTTGTAAATAACATATTAAAAACATAATATTTATTCTTAAAGTAAAATCTAAAAATCAAAACATTGCCACACTATCTTATCAAAAAATTATCAAATTTAACATTTTTCTCAACAACATGAATCTAATTAAGAATATTATCTAGATCAAAATATTCATCAAAATCAACATTTCTAAAGCCAGCCTCTCTTCATCCACCTCATTGTGTTATGCCATAAAAAAATACCCCTTGATAACTTTAAAAAATATAACCAAGTTAAAACTCCTAAATCAAAATTTGATCAATTAATAATAAATATAATTTTAAAAAATTAAAACAATTACATTAAACTTTGAAAAATCAAAACTAAACCTCTAAAACACAAATTAAAAATATATATTAAAAATATAAAATATAAAAACCATATAAAAAAATAATAATAAAACACAAATAAAAAATCAAATATTAAAAAATCATATAAAAACACAAAACAAAGAATAATAATAAGAAAGAAATAAAAAAATTATTAAAAAGTTATAATAAGAAATCATATAAAAAACAAAACCAATAATAATATTTTTAATAAAAAACATTGTAAAAATCATATAAATCCAAAATTTAAATAATATTAAAAAAACTATATTAAAAACAATTTAAAAAACAAACATAAAAAAAAGTTTAAACAAATATTATGCAAATTTATATGCAATGGGAGGGCTTTACGAGAGGGTCTTAGGGGGCGCGATTCTGGAATCATGCCACCCCTTAAGCGTCATTCCAAGTGGTGGCGCGGCTTTACGGGAGGGCCTTTGAGGGTGTGATTCTGAGAACCGCGCGGTTCTCAGAATCACGCCCCCAAGGCCCTGCCGTAAAGCCTTCCCATTACTTAACTTTGCATGATATTTGTTAAAACGTGTTTGTTTTATAATATATATCTTTTATATTATTTTTGTTTTGTTTTTATATTGTTTTTTATTAAAATATTTATTATTTGAATTGTTGTTTATATGATTTTTATTACAACATTTTAATATTTTTTTTTTTCTTTTTAATTGTTTTATATGGTTTTTGGATTTTGTTTTCTTAGATTGTTTTTTTATATAGATTTTGAGTTATATTTTTATATATATTTTTTATTATGTTGTTTTTTTTATTTATAGGTTTTTTTAAGTATTAGTAAGTTTATTTGTTTTTTTATATGGTTTTGTTATATAATTTTTAAATTTTTAATGCTTTAGTTTACTTTGTAATGTTTAGTGTATTTTTTTAAGTAAATTTTAAATTTTTTTATTTAATTATATTTTAGAAAATAATCTTAGAAACAATATCAACATTAAACTTTTTATTTATTTATTATTATTGTTTTATATGGTTTAGTTTTTCAAAATTTTCATTTTTTTTTTAAAATATGTTTTGTTGTGTAGTTTTTTAATGTTTTATTTTATTTTTAATATTTAGTATAAAGTTTTTTTAAAATTTAAGTATACTTAATTTTTTATATTTAATTATATTTTAATATTTTTTTAAATGAAAATTTTGTTATATAATTGTGTTTAATGTGTTTTGTGTCATTTTTTTAGTCTTTTTATTTTGTTTTTAAGATTTTTATTGTAATGATGTTTGTTGTTAGGGTTATAGTTTGAAATAAGGTCTAATTTTAATTCCGCCTCAAATAAGGGTGATTCCAATAGCACTACTTTTTGATTGAGGGGTTAATTTAGGGTTTTGATTGTAATCACAATGATCGGGGTTTCAAAAAAGTTATACATTTAGCTTCGAAAAAAAACTGTGCTACTAGTAGCACCACTTTTCAAATCGAGGGTTGTTTTGTTGTTTTCAACACAAAAATATGAGTTTTTATGGCTAGAGTTCTCGTTTTGAGTATAAATTTCTCGTCAAGTTGTATAACTTGTTCCATATGTCTCAACGTTGGAAAATCTCTATAGTGTAAGTGAGAAAATATACGATGCCACAACTCAGTCAAACTATAAGAGTCGTGAACAAGAGCTTGAGTTGGTTGACCTATCAATTTGTAGAGACCCCCAAATCTGGTACAAGTAATACTATTTGAATCAATGATTGAGTCTTTAGGCCACATGAGTTCTTGTCCATCTATAAAGGAAACTATCATACCTTTATCTTCCAAATATGATATGGATACAAGGTTCTTCTTTAGACCTGGTATAAGTAGCACTTTTCTCAAGTGTAAGGAGTCGTCTGAGTCTAGTTGGAAGGATGCTGAAACAACTCCTTTTACTTCATACTTGGAATTGTCACCAAGTTCAACCTGAAGAGAGCTATGCTTGTTTGACAAGCTTGAAAGAGGATCTTGAGAATCTGTCATGTGTTCGGATGCACCACTATCTATTAACCATTCATCATTGTTAGAGATAGTAACTGTGAGATTTGTAACAAGGAAGTATTCTTTCCCGATGAATTCTTGTTGATATTTTTCAGTATGCTTCTCCTTAGTTGTATAAGCATTATGCTTTCCCTTTCCTTTTATATTCTTTCAACATTCTGAAGCAAAGTGGCCCATCTTGCCACAAGTGTAACATATGAGTTTGGATTTGTCTTTCATGATATTGGGACTTTGAACTCCCTTAATCCCTTTCTTGCCTTTGTTCCACTTCCCTTTCTTCTTACCAATTATGGCTGCAAGAACTAATTCGTCTTCCTTCTCCTTTGAGGTAGAGGCGAGCTCCCTTGTTTCTTCTTGAATACATTCTGAACAAAACTAATCAAACCTAGGTAGCTGACCACGAAAACATGTTCCTTTCACAAATGGTTTCCATTATGAAGGAATACCACTGATAGATGTCAACACTAAATCTCTATCAGGATCACTTTCATCAATAGTTGCGAGTTGATCTCTGATTTGAGCAATCTTCAAGAAGTAAGAAGAACTTGAATCATCCTTTGTAAAACTTACTTGACGGAGTTGATCTTTTAGGGCCAAAATTCTACTAGGATTCTCATTTTCATGTAGCCTCTTCAAGGCATCATACATATTCTTAGCTGAATTTTGGATTGCAATAAGAGGTACAAGATGATGTTTTACTGAGTCCATTAATATATTCATAGTTGTGGATTCATTCTCTTTAAATCTTGATTTCTCTCTAGCTCCCTCTGGCGCTAGAATGAGTTTGAGTATATGATCTTTGAGATCATTTTCATTTAGGAGCATGAGCATTCTACTTTTCCAATATCTGAAGTTTGAGACTCCTTCTAATCTGTCTTCTACTCTGATTCCAACAATCATCTTGTCTAGAATATTGGAACCCTGAAATATGACTTGGAAACCCTAGCAGGAGCTAGGTCAAAAGCCAAACCTCTTGATATTGAGATCTGCTTCCACAGAGAGATTCACCTTCCCAGGGCGACTTAAATAGTCGTCCTTTTCTTCTGATTCTATGGGCAAGATACTCAAAAAACTAAAACCCTAGTTTCTTGTTCCCAACAAAAAATAGGTCAAATTTGAAATTTTTTGAATGAAGATCTTCCTTCACAGATAGCTACGCCTTCCTAGGGCGAATTCAAGAGAGGTCATTCTGGATCAATTCTGTGGATGGAAACCTTAAAATCGGGAAGCCCTAGTTTCTATCACCTGCCTCTTTAAACACAACTTTGATACCATGTTAATTTATAATATAGTAGCATAGTTTATATTATAAGCATCCCAAGAAATAACAGAAACAATAACAAGGCACAAAGAAACAATAGACATAGATTTTTATCCTGTGAAACCACAAGGGAAAAAGCCAATAGCATTCTTAATCAGAGATATTCAGTACATTGAGCAAATAAAGATCACAAGAAATAAGATGACAAATAAATAGTCTTCAACAACCCAAAATTTGTCTTCATCTGATTGATGCGCACTTTTCCAGCTATCTTGAGCGAATTGCTTGATGATTGAAATGAGAAGGTGTCATCCTTTATTTATACTTGACTTTGAGCTGACTTTTCTTAGTGGGTCTGACTTCTCTTTTTCTGCCTGGGATGACTTGTATTAGGAGCAATATAGTATTGTTTTATTTATTTATTTAGGGCATACTTTAGTTAGTGAGGATACCTCACTTAGCTACAAACATCAACACTCCCTCTTATCTAGGGAGGTATCATCACACTAGAGTTCATCATGTCAGAACACGTATAGTCATCTCTTCTATCTCGTCTGAGTACATCTGATCCTCAAATCAGAACACATTCGATCATCTTGTCTAAGCATGTATGATCATCACATCGAAACACATCTGAATGTCTCATCTGAGCATGTATGATCATCAAATCGAAACACATCCGACCAACTCGTCTGCTCATGGATGAGATCAACTATTTTCATGGAAATTGAGTTCAATAAGGTTCCATTAGGGCTTACTAACATTTTTTACACCCTTCATCATTTGCATTTCATTCAAATTGAAGGCCTTCAAAAAACCCCTACAAAGGAACCAAGTGTTGGTACAAGGACTCATTTAATTCTCTTGAGTTCAAAAATATTCACCAGTACCCTTGAGGAACTTACTTTTCTTACTTGACCATGTTCACAACCTTGCTACCCATCACTGATGTAGAAAATTTCCTCATGGAATCCATATCTAACCTTTATGCTAAACACCCTTTGAGAGGGTTTGTGTGGATTTTCGTATAGTTTTTTTTATGGCAGTTGACCTTAATAAGTTTCTTCAACAACACTTATAACCAAAAAATAATTGTATAAAACCCCCTCAAAGGACTAGTGTGATAAAAAAATGAATCATTGAACACTCTTGAGATAGAATTTCCCCTTTTCTCTCCTCAACCCCTACCCTTCGCGTCCTCCAACTCACTATGTACACCCTAATTGTTTACTCCTATTTCACATATTCATCCTTAACCATCTTTACCAACATTTGGTTCCCTCCACCCTCTCCCACTCCCACCTCTTACTCATACTTAGTGCATCTCTTCGCCCCATTCTTTGAAAGTGAGTTCTAGGACTTAATCCTATGAACTATATGCTTAGAACTAAGTTGATTAATAAATTCAAAATTAATTAAGAATTCAATTAAAATGGATTTTATTAAAATGTAAATTAAACTAGTATGGATTCGTTCTAATTGAAGAAAATTCCATGATTTAAAATGATTCCATGTTATGTATTCATGTGATGCCATATCATGCATGAGGATGTAATCAACGTAGATTTACCTTTAAGATGTTAAAGCATTAATAAATGATTGAATTGAAGCACATACTGTCTCAAAATCCAAATCCTAAACTGATTTAGTATGGTTGTAACAAACTTTCTAAATATATAAGAATCTATATATGATTAAAATATAGTGTTATACCAAAGTATATTTGTTTTATTTCTAAGGATGATTAAAATAGAGGTAGTGGAGGCCAAACCAAGGTTAGATAGCTCTCCTTTTACTGAAGATTGTCTCCAGAATTTAAAATATGAAATACATATTTGAATAGGAAACTACATTTATGAAGAACCGAAAAACACACTAGGGAACTATATTTTAGTCAACTTTGGGATTCCTTTTACTTTTGCACCATTTCACTCAATGTATAGGTATTTTGATAAATTTCAACATGTTCTTAATTATTTCTTTTGTAAATAAGAAATTATATTACTATATCAAAAAGAGTATATGGCTTCAAAACAATGGGCCTTGGCGACAAATAGATAGCGTGATAGCTCGATTTTCAACATAAGAGATTTCCCTATAACTCATTATCCTAATAAACAGGTCTAATATTGAACTTGAAGTTATTCGCAACTATACAAAACAAGTCTGGTTCTTCATATAATCATTCCTATATTATACTCTTAAACCATATTCTAAACTACTAACAACTGATATACAAAAGAGATATGACACTAACAACTACATACTATAATAGTTGAAGTATCGTGGATGAAATCCGAGATGTTTAGACAAAGCCGCACCAGAGGGGGTAAACAGACCTCTTATGAGCTTCGAACTAGTGGTGGCACCTTTTCCACCTTGTCCAGAAGTGTCTTCACTAGCAACAGAGACCCCCTTTACTTTAACCAATCTCGAGCCCTTGACACCCTGAGTCGAAGTTCCCACTTTAGAGCCTGGAATTGGTGGAGGGTAGAACCAAATGCCCATATTGCTCACCATAATATCTATCTTCCAATGCATCAAACGAAAGTCTTGGTTGTGTTCCTTACATGCCTTGGTCAGTTCTTTGTCCTCAATTTCCTTATTCACTTGGTCCATTCAGACATGGGACAAAAGTTGCTTCATCACCCAGTATGTCACCATGATCCGGTCATAGGCAGACATCCAGCCAACAGTTGAACCCAAGTCCTGCACCCATTCAACCACCTATTCGCGGACCTATTCCATCTTGAGGGCCTCCACTTTATCCCATAAGTCTTTTTTTACATGCTCAATTTCCCCTCAGATGGTCAGAGGAGTCCTATCTTGGAAGAAGAGAGCCGCTTGACAAGCCCTCCACTGCTCACGGGTTACCCTCGGGGTCTAAACATCCTTTGCATTACTCACCGACCTCTTCCTTTCTTCCTCCTAGGTTCCATGACAAACTTCCAAGGGATGGAAAATATGTCTCACACAAATTCTTCCCAACTGAATTCCATAAAATCTCTATTAGGATGGGAATGTTCAGAAAATAACATACTGACTGGAAATTTCCACTAGCATGTATAGCCCCTTTGTCACTCCATTCCTTAATTGAATCCATTATGGACCTATCCTTCTCGTACCTCACAGGATTATCCCTACAATCATTTCATCACTTCATATTAGATTAGCATGCTTCATCCTTTGGCTGAGGACACTATCGTACCCCTTCCTCATCATTGTTCCCATCGGGATTTAATGGATCATTCATTTGGTTGCTTTCTGCATAAGTGCAGGTATCGTTAGAATGATCTAGGTCATTATTATCCTGGGTATCTTTCATACCTTCCGCGTGGGCCTCATCTTGGTGGACATGAGGAGGAGTCATGTCGCCGCTAGCCCTCCTCAAAGTATGAGTGTCCTGGGATGCTAGTTGGATGCATTGATTTTCCCAGTCTTGGGGATTGAAGTGAGCCATCTATCCCTCCTTAAATTTGTACTTCTCATTTTCTCCTACACTTTCTAGGTGGTCCTTCACCTTGTTCGCCTCCAGTTTAACATGGAAAAATGTCCACGCATGAGGTTTATTTAGCAAGGACTCCATTTTTTCCATCCTGTAGGCTAGCCTCCAGCTCTCTGCCACCTTGGATTGGAGTTGTCTATTTTGTAGCTTCTTCTCCATTTGGATGATGATCCTAGAATATCCCTCAATGATGGTTGGCTCCCACCCTTCACGAGTGACCAGGATAAGTCCAAATAGGTGGCCCTCAAGTTCAATAGCGTTGTCGGTTTCATTGCTAATGTGGCCATAATATATTTTCAAAAATTTTCCTTCATCGTCCCTAACCACCCTACCAAAACTAGTTGACCTTGGGTTACCTTTGGAGGCACCATCAAAGTTTAACTTGAAGGATCCCATCGGGAGGGGGGGGAATAACACACAACTGGGATATCCAGGGTTGGGGATTTGGATTTATGAATCCATCCTTGGTCTGATTTGAGGATTCCCTACTCTGCTAAAATTCTTTTTCTGTGTCTCCCATCTCGCAGTCCTTTTCCTCCCACTGAGATATTTTAATTCTCTCCTGCATATGGTTTTAAACCTTTTTCAAAACCTCTTGGGGGGAGGTGATTGTATCCTGAATTTTTTTTCGATTCCTCTCCTTCCAAATCTCTCATACAAGGAAACCCGAGAATGTGATTCAATTGTAGTTGACAATATGATTCTGGAAATCTTTCTGATCCCAGTCATTAATAGTTTGGTTCGGTTGCCCCCTTATGCAGTTGGATCGGTGAAATATCACCGCCCCCTGTCCTTGGAGAAGGTGCAAAAGAACATGCATCTAGGAGATGGTCCATAGTTTCATCTTCAGTTGTGCACATAGGGAACTTTGAAGGGCCAATCATTCCTCATTTTTTCAGGTTCTCTCCAGTGAGGATTCTTCGGTGCATTACCATCCATACGAAGGTGGCCACTTTGGGCCACGAGTTTGTCTTCCATACCTTTTTCCATATATTTGGGCTTGGAGCCTCCTTGTGACCCATATAGAGCTCATAGGATTCCTTGGAATTAAATACTCCCTTTGTCTAATGCCCCCATCTTAGTTTGTCCGGGCCACTTTCTCTTCTTATGCATATTTCCTGAATGGTTTCCGTAATCTTGAGAACTTCTTCTTGTGAGAATCTCTAGTGCCACCATTCGGGTGGGTTCCATTCTTAGAATTCACCTTCCTCTAATCTTGTTTTCCAGAATTGATTAAAATTTGAGAGTCCCATTTCCATACACTTGTCTTGGCTTGTCTTGGCATCAATATGGGTGGATATCTTGGCCAATTGTTTCCATGAATTGTTCCAGAAGTCTATCACTTCTCCATATCTGATTTATTAGAAACCGTGGTCTTGGATGATACTTATGCTCCGGAGGGCCGTCAACCATATGTTTGATCCCTATTTTTACTCATTAAAAGGAATCAAATCCTTTATTGGACGGTCCCAGGCATATTTTATGTGCCATAGTTTTTTCGAGAGCTCCGAGGTATGGGTAACCCATCCCCACCAAATTTTAGATCCCAGTACCTTACTATTTTTTTCTGGATCTCTGAGACCTAAGTCACCCTAGGATTTTGGTTTACATATCTTGTCCCAATTGAGCAAATCCCATCTATGTTTTTTAGGTCCACCTCCCCACAAAAATTGGCGTTGAAGACTTCTTATCTCTTTTAAGACAACCTTAGGAGTTACCATGACTGAAAAAAATAGGCATTGCTTGGAGCACAGATTTGATGAGAGTTAGTCTGCTTACCATATTAAGAGGTAGAAAATACTAATTATATATCCACCGTTTCATCCGATCCAGTAAGTCCGTCCAATAAATTTTCCTAATAACTCCTTCAGGAAGAGGGGAACCTAGGTATTTGGAAGGATGGGAACTCCCTTAGAATCCCATAATTCGAATTATATTTCATTGAGAGACCCTAGAAGAGTTGAACTAGAAGAACACCTAATTATTTTCTTTGTTGATCTCTAGAATAGAGGATTTCGAGAACGTGTTTAGACATTTCTTGAAAAATTTGGCCTCTTGGACAGATGGATGGCCCATGAGCATTGTGTCATCGACAAATTGTTGGTGGGTTGTCTTATTGGCCAGAATGTGGATATTTAGTCCTTTGATTTCATTCCTTTCAGCCATGGCTTTAATTTTCCTACTACGACCTTCAACCATTAGGATAAACATGAAGGGAGATAAGGGATCCCCCTGGCGAATACCTCCAGATGGAGTGAAAGTCTTCGTAGGGGATCCATTGAGTAGGATTGAGAAAAAAAATGAAGAGGGCATATACATAATCCATTCAATCCAGTGTTGGTTGAAACCATAGGCCTTTAACATTTCTCTCATAAAATTTTATCTTAGTTTGTCATAATATTTTGAGATGTCAAGCTTGAGGAGCATTCCTAGATTCTTTGTAATTTTTAGGGAGTGGATCACCTCATGGACTAGTATGATTCCATCCAATATTTGTTGTCCTTCCACAAAAACTGATTGCTCTGGGGACACCAAATTTGGCATGATGGAATTAAAATTATCGGCCATGAATTTGGTTATGATTTTATAAATGAAATTGCATAAAGCTATGGGCCTAATTTTACCTGGGGATTCATCTCCCTTGCTCTTGGGGATGAGATTAAAAAAAGTATCATTGAAGGATTTCATAACACCTTTGGATTGCCTTGAATCTTCAACAATTTTGCATATGTCCATCTTGATGAGATCCCTAAGTGGTGGAATAAATTTGATGTGAACCTGTTCGGTCCTAGGGATTTTCCATCTTCCATCTGATGAATTGCTTCCTCCACTTCTCTCATTTCAACCAGTATGTTCAGAAGCTCACTATTCCTAGGAGTAATCAAGGTGGGCATATGCTGAGTGATATGTACTATGTATTCCGATCTATCATCTCTATCCTCTTCCATGATTGATCCAAAATAGTTTACCAGTTCTTCTTCCATGTCTTCCTTGTTTTCCAGATATTTCCCCGTCTCCTTTTTCAGTCTATTAATTCTAGTTTTTTTCTTATTTTGGATGACTAATTGGTGGAAGAATTTGGTATTGTGTTCTCCCTCTTGGAGCCATTTATTTCTTGACTTATGTTTCTAATATATTTCCTCTTGGCGTTCTCAGGAATTAATATATTCGAGGGTTAAATTTTCCTTATGTTTTAGCTACTCATTATATCCATTATTCTTCCCCTCATTTTGAATTTTCTCCAGCTATTCCATCAGGCACTTTTTGTCTTGGAAGAGCAAATTCCTCCTTGTTCTGGGTATAGATCCTAGCTTTTAGAGCCTACAGTTTTTTGGGAATTCATACATCTGTGTTCCCATCGAGGTGTCCAACTCTTCCCACCAATGACGGACTAATGATTTAACTTCCTTGGGTTCTAACCAGAACTATTCAAATATGGACGATTTATTGTTTAGGGGACCCAACCCATCCCAGATAAGGATGACTAACCCTAGTGATGCTTGTGGAGATCAGTCGTCACATGACAAAACAAATCCATGTACATCGAATCATGCGCCATTATTTTTTACTGAACAATCGGAAACACGTTCCGCGAGACTCCCGAGGCCAGCTGTGAGTGCACCTGCTAGTGACCGATGCACACAAGATCGTGCAGAAAAAGGGAGTCAATGTAGAGCCTACTAGTATTGATATTGTTCAAGCAGCATTTCTTGGATATTCCCGTGTCACTAGAACGGGTACAAGACAGACAACATTTTTGGTGGACGAATATCTCGTTCCAATAAAGATAGAGAATATCCCAGGTAATTATACATTGTTCAAGTTAGTGTTTATAATTTGATTGTAATATACCGATAAAACATTTTTTTTCAACTAATAATGGCATGATCATTTTGCAGGAAATGATGTTTTTTATAAACATCTGAATGATTTGTCCTTGGAGATATTCGGGCCTACCATCCGCACGAGGTGGGAGAATCAAATGAAAAATTTAAAAGATGGTCTCACTAATATGTTGGTTGGCCTATTCAGTAACAAGACCTTCGATCGAGCGCGGTCCTGAAGAAGGCTAGACAACATATGTAGATTGTACGAGACCAATACAGGGTTCACCTAGAAAGGAACCCTAGGTATGAGAAACCTTTGATGATTCCAGCAAGAGAGTGGAAATCCCTAGTGGAAGATGGAAAGGAGAGGGCTCTGAGAAAAGAAGGAAAGCTACCACCAGGCACAGGGAGGTATGCAATACTTTCCACAATGTAATTCTAAACCATATTATTATTAATTTTTATATCAAATTTGGAACATCTAACATATTTCAACACTTGCATAGGTTGTCAGACACATCAAAGGCCACAAAGGCAAGACTGGAAAAAATTGGTCAGCACAATCTTGGGCCTGGTGGTTATTTGAATTTGGCGGTGTGAAAATCCTCACAGCAGATCTAAGAGATGATGTATACCTCACAAGAGTAATTATGATTAAGCAAGAAAATAGAAGAAGAGTGGTCAATGTAGTATAATGAGCAACAGAATAATAATACAGTAGAACTCGGATAGAAGCAAAAATACTTCACACACACTAAATTATTAATCACAAATGGACAAATAAATAATACAATGCATGAGGAATTTTAATGCCTAAGGTGGCAATTCGAATTAGTTTTCATGGAATGATCAAAGGATCAATGGAGTGTCATCGGAGCACAACTAATATCATCGGAGCACAACTGGAAGTCTCATCATCATCAGTGAAGTCATCAATGCTCAAGTAATTGTCAACCATCATTCAAACTAAGTCTGGTAGGTGTAACTGAGTGTAACTAAGTGTAAACTGAAGACAACTGGACTGGTAGGTGAAGAAGGGTGAGTTGCTTCCTAAAATCAAGGAAGAAGGGCACATTAAGTGACTAGAGGGCTAAAAATTATCAGTGAGAAGCTCTCGGGGGCTGGCTAAATGAGGGCTAGGTGTTGGATTGATGACTGGGATGCATGCAAAATGCATGCAAACCCTAAAAGTGCATGCATGACTGAAAATGTAAATGATCAAAATACTGGTGGGACTAGGATGGAGTATAGGAATATCCTAACACCCCCCCTTGAAACATCCGAGGCCCTGGTAACTAAGACCAAAGGTCACCCAATACAATGAATAATAACAGTCAATAAACCAAGGAAGTGGGAAAATTTCATGGGAAACATACCCCCTCCTAAAAAAACAGACTGTAAGGCACACACAAAAAATAAATGCTCCAAACTCAAGTAGGTGTGATGCTTGGTCATATGTCTGGAGGTATCTTCTTCTTGGGAAGAAGTGGATCATGCTCAAAAAACATGTGCTTGTACTTGCTCTTCAGATCGAATGTGATGAGAACAAATCCAAAAGTATGAGGATGATCCTTGAACCTGTGATTCGAATCAGCTGAGGTAGGATCAAAATCATGAATATGCAGATAGTCTTTTGTCTTCTCTTTCGAACCACCATGGGTGAGATTTGCCAAAAAGAACCATCAAATAATAATTGCTTGAAATCCAAATCAGATTTAAGACTTGAAGAATAGTTTCTTGAGATCTCCTTTGAACCAGCAGGGGTCCGATCAAAACTATCATATGCATGAGAAATTATCCCAAGCGAATGGCAATGGTTTCTTGAGATCTCCTTTGAACCATAAGAGGTGAGATCAAAACCAATGGATGCATGAGAAATTATCTCAAGCGGGTGGTAATGGGCATATTCTTCAGTAACCTTCTGAGAGCATGTGCTAATGATCATATAGTAGTAAATAAGAGATGATTGCTTGAGAGGAGCGAATGCATTACCTCCAAGAGCTGATTTTACCTCCGAAATAATCATGTGATCATGATGCAAACTAATAGACTCTAGTGCAAGAGAGGATTTAGGACCTTCTGCAATATCTAGAGTGTGAGCTGGCACAAAAAGAGAAGAAAGTTGGAGCATGAGTGGAGAATCTGTAATTTCTTTGTCAACAACTTCAATATGAGATGATACTAGTCATGATCTGAGAGACCATCAAGAGGAGCGAATGCATCACTTTGCTTGCTTTCAAATGGGTTTGGACCAATCCCTTCATTATGTCTGCCAAATATTACATCCAGGTGATCCCATAGCTCTTTTGGTGATGAAAAAGCAGGGAGGTTATATAACATCCATTCATGCATAGCATCAATCATTGATCCAAAGGATTTGTCACCTTTATTTAACCAATCAATCTTCTCTTCAGAAGATTCGAACTCTCTTTCAAAACAACAGTCAAAGAGATCATGGCTCTTAAAGTATGCTATCATTTTTGGTTTCCATTCATCATAGTTGAGTGGAGAAAGAGGAAGGATTTCTTCTGAATTCATTGAAGTTGTAGAAGACCTACAAAAACAATAGAGAATATCTGCAACTGCTACTGCTATAAAAATGCAAAAACTGCTGCACTCGAAATCTTGGTAATAAGCTGCAAAAAACTCTCAAGAATGGAGACAAACAATACTCTCAACATGCTCTGATACCATGTGAAAATCCTCACAGCAGATCTAAGAGATGATGTATACCTCACAAGAGAATGATTATGATTAAGCAAGAAAATAGAAGAAGAGTGGTCAATACAGTATAATGAGCAACAAAATAATATGGTACAGTATAAGTTGGATAGAAGCAATAATACTTCACACACTAAATTATTAATCACAAATGGACAAATAAATAATACAATGCATGAGGAATTCGAATGCCTAAGGTGGCAATTCGATTTAGCCTTCATTAAGTGATCAAAGGATCACTGGAGTGTCATCGGAGCACAACTAGTATCATCAGAGCACAACTGGAAGTCTTCATCATCATCAGTGGAGTCATCAATGCTCAAGTAACTATCAACCATCAGTCAAACTGAGTCTGGTAGGTGTAACTGAGTGTAACCAAGTGCAACTGAGTGTAACTAAGTGTAAACTGAAGACAACTGGACTGGTAGGTGAAGAAGGCCGAGTTGCTTCCTAAAATCAAGGAAGAAGTGTGCATTAAGCAATTGGAGGGATAAAACTGATCAGTGAGAAGCTCTCGGGGGCTGGCTAACTGAGGGCTAGGTGCTGGACTGATGACTGGGATGCATGCAAAATGCATGCAAACCCTAGAATGCGTGCAAACCCTAAAAGTGCATGCATGACTGAAAATGTAAATTATCAAAATACTGGTGGGACTAGGATGGAGTATAGGAATATCCTAACAGGCGGCATGAATTGTAAATATCGAAAAACCAATAATGCATCCAAATAATAAATTACAAATTATTCTTCATTTTATTGCACTGCAAAATGTAAATTAATGATGTTATGCGAATATGCAGGCCGACCAATTCAAAGAAGTGCCCACTGATGAAGACTTGAAGCTTGTCTTCCATCATGACTTTGGAGTTGTTGTTGAATGTCGAAAAATCTTGTTTGGGAAAACACAGTTTTCTGGTGATCCATCTGGTGCATAGGTATATAAAATCTATATAGTTTAATGAATATTTATTACTTGTGCAATCTATTCGTTATAAATAATTGACATAAAATATTGACTCTGTTTTGAGCAGGAAAGCAATAATCCCCTTAATGTCGAGGATGGACAAGAACCAATCGAAGATCATGCTTCGAATCCTGGTAATGAATTTATTCATATGCTACAATTATATATATAGCATTGCATATGGTGAACATTAATTGTACTTGTCCATGTTTCAACTGCAGAGCATGTAGAGGGTCACACTGTATAGGTTGAGCCTGGACATGAATATGAAGAACATGATGTGGCCACAACAGGTAAAAAATCACCTTTGTAATGTTTTTTAAATTAAATACTTGTCATTATAATAACATAATATATCGATGTAACATTTTCACATTATTGCAGCAAATCCGGACCCCTTGCTGCAAAATTAATGTCGTGAGTACTCTACTAGGCATACATCATGGCAAGTTGATGAAGCACCAAGAACTGAACAACAAGTTCCAAAAGATGAGCTTCTTGTTGATTTTGTAAAGAGAAAAAAAATTATAAAGAAGTGACTGAAGAAATATTGTGTAATTATTTTTGATAATATAATGTCATGCGTGATTTTTTTCCTACTTAATGAATGAATGGTTTAATGAATGTTAGATGTTATTTAATGAATGTGTTTATTGGATGAATGAATTGTTTAATGAATGTTAGCTTTTATTGAATGAATGGTAAATGTTTGTTTATGATGAAATCCACATGTTTGCACGTAATTTTTTTTTCAAGTACATGCATTGGGTATGGGGAATTGAGAGTGATGTGAGGGGGGGAGGGGCCATAAGAGCTTCCACCTTCACGTGGTTGTCCCTGTTCAATGAATGTCTACAGTGTTTCCTTTCTACAACCCACTCGTGTGTCATCTAAATTTTGACAATTTCTTGAGGCTTGTTATGAAACTAAAGCATCTTATCCTACTTTCCAAGCCTCTAACAAGGTAAGGAAAGTTGTTTTTCTAACATGGCAAGTTGTGTTATCTAAGTGGCACATAGACTTGAAATTTGAAAAGCTGGTCATTCAAGAATAATTGAGATATTTCTCAATGTATCAGGACCTAGAAAGACATCATTTTCTAAGCCTTTGACCAAGTCAAATGGTTCTGAAAAGGATAATATATAGGGTTCCACACAACTGGTAGACTCTATTGGCATCCCTAATAGAGAGAAGTTGTCTCTATCTCAGGAGAATATAATTGTCTATTAAGTGCAAATTTGGTTTCAGAATGGTTTGTTCTTCCCTACAATGGAACACACTACCTCTCAGGGAGTATACCACATGCTTCCCACAACCCATCAAGTTATAAATGGCAGGTTAAATGGTGTTCAAGGCCCTTTATTTTAGTTGAAAACTAAATTGAAGAAGAAGGGGATATTAAATGCCGCTCATGGAACTAAAACAGATAAATTGGTGGATGATAGAGACGAGGTTTTCTCCCAAATATTATGCTTTCTTGATATTGTGGAAGATATTCATTCTGGTGTCCTAAGTCATGAATTGATCATGAGAATATTTTATCCTGCTTAAGTACAACCAAAATCTCCTCCCAAACAAAAGGGAGGAAAATACGATGTCTATGAGATGGATATCTAAGCTTAACATTGCAATCGAGGGTGTTATGTTTGCATTTTATTTCTTATTATTGCATTCATTGTTGGGTCTCATGTTATGGTTTTTAAAAAAGGAGACATGTTTCTAAGCTTAATGCTTCCAGTAAGGGTTATATATTCACATTTACTTCTTGTTAGTGTGTTGATCATTGGGTCTCATGTTATGGTTTCTCCTATTCAAAGTGGCAACCAAGGTTAGTCTAGTCCATCTGTTGCACTTACAACATTTACAGAAATGCACAGAACCAAAGAAAAGTCCACTAAACCATCAAAAGATGCAAAATGTCACCCTACTCTTCGAATACATGCCACCTGTTAAATATAGATATGATAAAAATTAGGAATGACAAAGGATGGTCATGTAGCTCATGCTGAGGATCCCATTTCCAACAGTGGTGTTATATTTTCATGATTGATCATTATGATCAATGATAGTATTAGGCATGTGATGTTTTAGATTCTAGAGGCCATTGAGAGCCTTGTTGATTATGTATTTTGTTTCACACATGTTTTCACTCTAACATTTTGATATATTCACCCTTACATGATATTTTCGGTATATTTTAGTGAAATGAGCTATAAAATTCAAATTGGTCTAATTCATTAGAAAATTAATATTTTCAGTATATTTTAGTGAACTGAGTCGTAAAATTTAAATTGGTCTAATTCATAGCTGAGTCCAAGTTGACCCTTGGTGTTGCCGGACAATCTACCGAAAATGAACTTAAGGCATGATCTCCCTAGTTCAATGCGAATCTAGAACAAATCAGACATAATACAAATCTACCTTCCTAGATCAAATTAGAGATTAAGTGATGTAAACATCTTACCTTTCAGATCTGTAAATATTTTCCTCCTTTGTCACTCCATGCTCCACGGTCGTCAGATCCATCGCTGCAAGACCTGTCAGAACATGCAAGAGACAAACAAGTAATAGCACATCTACACAATAACTAATCTAAGTAAACGATTAAGGAAGTAAACTATAAATATCAATGAACAACAAGACATTTATGGAAAGATTTTTGTATTACTGTATAAAAGTGGGAATACAAAGAAGAGATAGGATTACAACCAAGCCCTAATGTTGCAATCTTCCTCCAAAAGCCAAGCCAATGCCTCTAAGGAGAAATGGGTGCCTCCAAGAGATGAGTGATGATCTCCTAAGCTTATTCCACAGCATATGGATGCTATAGCCTTCCTCCTCTTGGAATGGAAAGGAGCTTCATATATATAGGACTAGGACGATAGAAATAGTGGGAGAGGACTAAGGGATACTCCCAAGGGGTTAGGGAACCGAATGCCAGCCCATCTACAAGCTAGGGATAGAGATCCATGTCATACACCTTCAATAAATCGCTCGAAGATTCCCTTTATCCACATTAACTGACATCGGCACAAGTGGTATTAGGACAACCTATGCCTGATAGGGACGACACATGTTGTACAAAGGTAAGATGGGCTGACAACGCAAGCTGGCAGGTTACCACCTACGCTTGACCTAGTTGGACGCGAGTTAGTAGGGAGCAACCTGTGCCGGACCAACTAGATATTATGGAAAGGGGTCAATGATCCAGGTGGATATTGGTGGCCACCCACCTTTCCAACTGGCTCAAAACCGTTTTATGGCAATTTTGGTATTGTGTTGTTTTTAGCAGTTTTTCGGGTCCTGAACTTCCGAGGCCATTTTGAGGCCCTAAACGAATTTTTTTGGAGATTTGGGGGGCCAAATGGTTTCCCCCGACATGCATTTGACCTCATTTGAAAGTTGTAAATCTCGGATAGACCTTTCCAACGGGCTATCGAGCGCCCTAAACGGAGATCGTATGCAAAAGTTACGACCCCGGGAAGTTCAGGACCCGAAAAACTGCTAAAAATAGTACAATACCAAAATTGCCATAAAACTGTTTTGAGCTAGTTGGAAAGGTGGGTGGCCACCAATATCCACCCGGATCAGTCAACAACTTCTCTTGTTTGACTTCCTAGTCATGGAAACTTCAGGGATGTTTGCACCGAGTCTTATGATGGAAAGATTTTAGGTGTAATAGAATCCCCCCCAAAGTATGAAGTTGATAAAACTAGACAGGTGAAATGCTTTGATAGAAGGATGGAAAGGACTTGTTGGATGGAAGATGATCCTGCAGTACAACTGACTCTGAGAACACAGTCCTGTAAGACTCACAACATGGCTGCCGACCAATACAATGCATATCCATGGTAGTAAAGACCGACTGAACACAATCATGGCTACTAGACACAATCTTAGATCCATGATGAGATGATAACATAGCCACGACCAATACAAAGTGGATCCGTGTAATATATAACTCAAACAATCTCCATCGCAACCTAGGTAGAATATAGCGTCCCCAGGGTCTTCAAGTCGAATCCGCAATGATACGAATCTATCCATGTGATTACAATGTTTTGGATTCAAACATGGTAGAAACCATTTGATTACTGGTCATTGATATATACCGTTAACAGGCGCAAGGAAAATCACCATTAATGTCGATGATCCCCAAGGTATCATAGTACATATCACCAAGCACGAATAAATGATTTGAATTTGAACGCTTGATGAAATATTTCAATCAAGAGTCAATGATGTAAACTCATGGTGAAAGAGAGGTAACCTGCCATTGAGACATGCAGGCCCAAGGTACTCGATTGGTTTCTAAATTCATTCCTCAGATGATGTGCTTAAGTCAACGAGGATGAATCCGTCGAAGGAGGGCCATGATGAATCCCCCATCATCAACACGAAACTCGATAACAAATGTTTGGAGTAGATCGGATGGTACAATAACATGCAAGACTGAATTAGAGTAGATCGACATGATAGAGGGTGTACTATCTGCAAATGATGAGCAGTGAATGTATCTTGAACATGGGCATGGCATGACTTGGCAGTATTGACATGACGAGAATGACGCCAACTCCTAATGCAAATGATGGCGAAAGTATTATTTGGATGACCCAAAGGAGTAACAAGACTCATGAAGTTAGCTAAACTCGATGACAAATGGATTACTCAAGTACTGAATGAAAATGCATATGAGTGCCATGTTCAAGAATGACTAAGTATTGCCACAGGTTAAAGTGTAACATAGAAAACTTCCCTTTTTCCCCATCATGACTGATGAGTGCGTCACGTTTTTGTTAACGAGCTTGAGGAGGGTAAACAAATGCTCGGTATAGCTCACCTCATAGATGAGTCCAATTTCAAACGTTTTTCGAACCTGGTAAAGGAGGGGTTCATCCCATGGAGGGCCCTTCAATGTTCAATCTTAACGAGTCCATAGAAGGTAAACTCAGTGTCATTTCATATTTAGAGAGTCTGAAAAGAACTAAAGAAGACTCCAAAGGTACTTTTTCGTAAGGTTAGCCTCTTCGCCTGGAAAAGGGTAAAACAACACGAGAGAGGACTCTTCCAATCATGATCGACTGGAGTATTCCTTTTTCGTAGGTAGTGCCCCCTGCTCCAAAAAAGGGGTAAACTATCACTAGGAAGACTATCATTTCAAATACTTTTACAAACATGAATGCATCAAGTTCTCTTGGTGATATTTTCATATTTAGAGAGCCGGAAAAGAGCTTAAAGAAAGACTCCAAGGAGGTTCCTTTTTCGTAGGAGTTTAGCAAGCCCAAAAAAGTGATAAACTATAACTTGGTGACTTATTCTCATCATTTTACGAGCACGAGAAAGAACAAAGAGTTAGCTCGGTGTCATTAATAATTTGAATTTAATGAGAAAAATAATGACATAAAAACACTCGATGAGTTGTTCATACTTGATAATACATGTGAGATAATCACCATGATGAAAAATGGTATTAATTAGACACCTAACTTCACATGCAAGCTTAAAGACTAGGTCAAAATAGTTAATCGAGTGTTTAAATGCAAAAAATAACTCAAACTATAGTAAATAACCCACTAAAGCATCAAATTAAAAAAGGAATATTCCATTTTTAGTTATAAAATGGGAAAAATAGTGAAAAAGAACCACAATTGTTTTTTACCAAGTTGGAGATGTGTGAAGTGCCATTTGGAGCCATTTTTCATTTGTTGATTCTGGGAGCTACAATCGACCGTTTCATGTGTCATCAGAGACAGGTAAGACTAACCTTTGCTATTTAACTTTCTAGTGGATCACTTTTATGTTTTTGTTGCATTTTAATGGGTTTTGAGTTGATTTGGGGGGGGTATGCGCTTGCGGGTCAATGCAATCCCTCCTTACGGGATCTGCGTCAGGCATTAGCTAGCACAAAACCCGTAAGGGTAATTTAAATCGGCAGTGCCCTCTCTACAATGACATCATGCGCCGGCTCAAACCCTCAAATAAAACCCAACGCCCAACCCAAAATAAAGTCTTTTGATGACTGGAAAGGATTTTAATGATGTTTATATTCCATTTTTGATAGGTTCACAGTGACAGATATGGTTCTCGAGTGGCGAGAACGAGAGCACAAAGTTGCTGATGCTTAAGATGAGAATGACCCTCGATGCATTGCTGCATTGAGGCACTGTGGGTTGCTCAAATACTTCAGAGTGTCGAGAATGAGGGCCCAAGTTCCGTTGCTGATGCACATGATCCAATGTTGGGATCTAATATAGCAGCATTTTGTGATTGGAGTGCATACACTAAGCATAGATGTCGAGGACATCTATTTCTTGACAGGGTTATCCCAATGGGGAGAGCTTGTATCTCTTACCCGGATCACGAGGAGGTGATCGGAGAGTGGATGATATAGTTGACTAATGGTGTACCCCAGGTACTGTGGCTATTGGTGGGATTATCCCCATCAAATATATTCGAGACCGTTCTCTACGTACTGTGCTCTTCACCATAGTGAGGGTAGCAGGAATTCGATCTGCTCACCTTGTGAGAAAAATGCAATTGATGTATGTAGAGGAGTTTATGGGTCCTCGGGTATTCAACTGGTGTGAGGGACTCCTCACCAACCTCCGGAGTCAGTTGACCAAATGTTGGCACAGGGCACTGAAACAGTTTGGCTATGGGTCGGTGGTGATATCATTTATGTTGGAGCGGGTGCCTCATCTGCATCTGCAGGTGGACTTGGATGATCGAGATTCTCTAGATCCGCACATGACCAGGTGGTCAGAGGTGATGGCCCACCATGGTGGCGGGGGTCCCATTATAGGCTTCGGTTCAGGATTTTTCACTTGGTTTGAGGGACAACTCCTCTTGATAGAGGATTATCCATACAACGGGACATATTTCAGAGGCGACCCCAACCTGGTGCTTCTTGAGGGAGAGAAATGGGGTGACATCTTTAAGAACAAAAACTATTTTGTTTGTTTTCATTTTATGGATTTATGATTTTTTTGTAGTGTTGATGACTGAATAATTTTTTGTGCAGATGTGGGTCCATCGCGACCAGTTGGAGTCTCGCTTATTGCAAGGAGAGGAGAGGTGCCAATCATAGGTCCCACGATGCGTGATTCTATCGAGGAGATGGAGGAGGTCCATGAGAACCTCCATAGGCTAACATTGGACATCTCAGAGCCAGGTGTCCATTATCTACCACAGGGCTATCAGAAGCTCACCGTCGGGGTGTCCTTACGTTTCGGCACGCTGCTCCGTAAAGTGGCGAGGGCTGTAGTATGCTATCATGAGCAACCTAGGGATTAGGCTCATGTTTATGTATGTACTAAAATCTTATGAGCTTTATATTTTGTTAAAGATGACTCTGACTGAAGCTAGTATGCTTCAAACTTTTGTATTAACACTACCATTTTGTATCGATTTATATATATATATAGACATTTTCAGCGGTTTTATACATTTTGTGCTCTATGGATGATAAATGAGATCTTATTTACATGCTTGCTTATACAATGGATGATTTACATGTTATGTATGCCTTTATATTTTATAGATATGTTATGTGTGTGTAATGTACCAATCTAGAATGAAGTTGTCCATCAAGTCAGCAACTGTATTCATGTCTCGTGGAATGTGTAGGTATTGAATAGATTCAAAGGACCTTTCCAGAAGACAAACTCGTCAGAAGAGACAGAGTAGGGTAGGGTCATGGATAGCATAGATCCAGTTAAGATGAGAAACCACTAGTTGTGACTCCAAATGGATGACAGCGTGTTTCATACCCAAGGAAAGTGCATCGGTTAGGGTTCCAATCATCGCCTGATACTCTACAGCGTTATTGGTTGCATATCCTAGGCAAATTCCTCTTGAGTTGATGAGCTTGTCGGTGGGAGAATAAAGTACCTAGGATTCCGAAACAAGGTTACGAGTATGCCGGCTGGTACCATCTGTGAATCCATAGAAAGTTTCCATCTACACATGTAGACATAACGTGGTATAAGTAGCAAAACAATATCTAGACACACTAAAACAAAACCGTTACACAACACAAAACACATGCCATGTACAGTATATACAAGATACCTATGAATGAAAGACTCAGGCATAGTACCTCTTCACGTAGAGCCCATTGCATAGCTCACCCAAAAATATCCCATCATAGTCCTCTAGTTCATAGGCTCCCTTCTCTAGAACACATTTCACTATGTATTGTCCATGCCACATGTACTCCAACTTACCTGACCCCATCTTACCGTGATTTTGGTCATATGTGAGGACCAAATTACCCTCATTAAAGATACAAGGTTTAACTGACCTATCTTATTGTGTTTTGATTTGTTTCTTGTGTGCCTCGTTGGCAAGAGTAGCATTGCAGCGGGTCCCGTCAAGTTTCGCTAGGTAAAGGAAGCGATCTTCCTCGGTAGTGGTGTTTAGAAGAAGTTCAACTGTGAGTTTGAGAGATGGAATCTCGCACTCTATAGGTAGGACTGCCTTCAATCCGTAAACTAGTTGGAATGGTGTAAATATAGTGGCATTTTTGATAGAGGTCCAGTATGCCCATAGTGCCAAAAAGAGCATCTTGTGCCAGTTAGACTTGTGTGTATCCACCATGCGTTGAATCATAGATTTCAAGACCTTGTTAATGGCCTCTACTTGACCATTGGAATGTGGGTAGCAGGGGTTTGAGTTTTCATGGCGAAAACCCAGTCTGGCACTCAATTCATCAACCATATAGTTCTGGAAATGAGATCCATGGTCAGTGACTATGGCTTGTGGAACTCTGAACCGTGAAATAACATGATTAAACATGAAGAGTGCGACAGTTTTTTCGTCTTTGTTGTACGTAGCCATAGCCTTGGCCCATTTAGTAAAGTAATCCAAGGCTATGATGACGTAACCATGCCCCCTGGTCGAGGTAGGCTTACAGTGCATGAAATCTATGCCCCGTTTTGCAAAGGGGATAACAACAATAACCGGGTGTCTGAGGGGCTAGGTGGGTGCACTTTTTCAGTTGAAAATGTTGGCATGGGGGACAATTTTTAACGGCCTCTATGAAATATTTAAAGATGGATGGCTAGTAATATCCAACGCGTAGTATATTCTGGGTTGTAGCCATCCCAGAGAGATGACCGCCACAAGACCTAGCATGATAGTCATTCAAGACGTGTTCAGCCTCCTCATGTGTCAGACGAGGTCGAAGAATAGAATCAATGCCACAATGGTACAAGGTATCACTGATGATCAAGTAATACTTGGCGTGGTGGCGTATATGACGACGATTGTCACGAGACAGTTTGGGGTTGAACCATTGGGTTTGAAAATATAAGGTAATATCTCCATACCATGGGTCAGACATGCTAATAAGGAACAACAATTCATCTGGAAGAGAATCGTTGGGCTCAGATCCTAAATCAACACAGGGAAGAGCACAGATGAGATCGAAAAACACCAAAGACTTTTTAGACTTGGCCTTCTCGAAGAGGAGATCGAATTCCTGAAGTATTACAATCCAGTGTGAATACTTTCCCCCAAGTACTTGACATTTCAAGACGTGGTACATGGGGTTCGAGTCAGCAATAATGGTGGTGGTGTGGAGTAGTATGTAATGATGAAATTTTTGGACGGCAATGACTACCACGAGAGAGAGCTTCTCGACATGTGAATAACGAGTTTCAGATTCAATAAGACCCTTACTTAGATCATAGATCACATGTTCCTGGGCATTGTTGTCCTCTTGAACCAAGACTGTTGGTTGCGGAGCCAGATCTTCCAGTCTCATAGATGATATTGTCTCAACTGTGTACCCCAGCTTTATATGATACGCAAAAGGACTGTATACTTGTTCCCCAACCTTTGGGGTTGTTTTTTCCAATAGTTTACAGGCCCATGGTTTTGGGTAACCCGTGGTATTTTCCTATTTTATTTCCCCTTAAGAATGACATTGTGATACAGAAAGGATGATGTATTAGGTATTATGCATTGTAAAGATCTCTGAGATTGTCAAGAGAGACTATGAGATAGTGAAGAGGAAGTGCAGCGGATGTGTTGCAGGTTGTATCCCTTCATTTGATGGATGGTATAATAATAAGGGCTAGCAATTTCAGTGTGGACGTCGCCCATCTTAGGTGAACCATGATATATTGGTGTCTCTCTTGTAATGTGTCTGTATGATTATATTTGCATTTCTGTTTATTGTTATTGCTCTGCGATCCTATTTTTCTAACAATTGGTATTAGAGCCAAAGGTCTATTTGGCAGATAAACCCGCAAGAAAATAGGGTTTATGGTTCGAGTGGGAGCAATGGCGGAAGAAGGAAAGTTCAAGGTCGAGAAATTTAATGGCCAAAACTAACAGTTATGGAAGATGCAAATGGAGGACTATCTGTACTAGAAGGATCTATTTCTACCGTTGGGAGGAAGAGAAAAGCAGCCAGGGACTATGAAGGATGAAGAATGGGAGGTTCTTGACAAAAAGGCACTGGGAACAATACAGTTATCCCTAGCTTCGTTGGTGGCTTTCATTATCTCAAAAGAAAAGACAACGGAGGGTTTGATGATCACATTGGGTAAGCTGTATGAAAAACCCTCTGCCTCCAACAAGGTATTTCTAATGAAGCATTAATTTAATATGAAGATGTCTGAAAATGGATCTGTTGCTGATCATTTAAATGAGCTTAATATGGTTACAAATCATCTAAGTTCTATAAGTGTGAACTTTGATGATGAGGTTAGGGATCTTCTAATCTTGTGTTCATTGCCAGAAAGCTGGAATGGCTTGGTTATGACTGTAAGTAACTTTGTCTCTAGTTCAAACACCTTGATATTTGAGGATGTTGTTAGTGTTATTCGTAGCGAGGAAATGCGAATAAAAAGCACAGGTGAGACATCAAGTAATGCGTTGACCATGGAGAGCAGGGGAAGACAAAGGGAGAAAGGAGAGAGCCAAGGTAATTGTGGCAAGTCTAAAAAAAGCAGATCCAAGTCCACACTAGGAAATATAGACTGCTAGAACTGTGGAAAGAAAGGACTTCTGAAGAAAGACTATAGATCTCTAAAGAAGAAAGAGATGGACAGCAGGAAACTACCGAGGAAGAAAATGTAGCAGGTGATGTGTTACAAGATGCTTTGATTCTTGCATTAGATTCAGGGGCTTCATGTCATGCTACACCCCATAGGAAATATTTTCATTATTATGTTCCAGGTGATTTTGGACATGTTTTATTGGGTGATGATGAGTCATGTAAATTTGTTGGAATGGGTAAGGTATGGATAAAATTTAAGAATGGAAATGAGTGGCTACTGAAAGATGTAAGGAATATTCCTGCTATGAAAGAAATCTGATCTCAACAAGGCAGTTGGGAGATGGCGGTTTTCTATCTACGTTTGGAGAAACATGGTGGAATATCACTAAAGGATCAATGGTGATAACAAAAGGAGACAGGGTAGGTATGTTGTATTTATGTCCTCATAATACTGACCATTCTATCTCTTTAGCTTCCACAGGAACAAATACAACATTGTGGCATCATAGGCTTGGACACATGAGTGAGAAGGGGATGCAGATTCTCCATTCAAGAAAGTTGCTGCTAGATTTGAAGCAGGTAAGTTTGGAATTATGTGAGAACTGTGTTTATGGAAAAAATAAGAGAGTCAGATTTCTCAGGGTTCGAAAACAAAAGAAGAATGAAAAGTTAGAGCTTGTGCATACAAATGTATGGGGACCGGCTCAGGTACAATTCCTTGGTGGCTCTCATTATCATGTTACATTTATTAATGATGCAACTAGAAAAACTTGGTTTTATTGCATTAGGCATAAATCTGATGTGTTTTCTACTTTTAAGAAGTGGAAAGCTTTGGTTGAGAATGAGACAGGGAAAAGGTTGAAGTGTCTCAAATCTGATAATGGAGGTGAGTACTGCAGCAAGGATTTTTATAGTTACTATTCATACCATGGGATTCGTAGAGAGAAGACAGTCTCGGGAACACCACAAGAAAATAGTGTGTCAGAAAGGATGAATAGAACGATCATGGAGCATGCAAGGTGTATGAGATTGCATGCAGGTTTCCCTTATAGTTTTGGGCTGATGCTTTAAAAACTGTTGTTTATTTAATAAACAGAGGGCCTTCAAGTGCTTTGGATGGTGGTATTCTAGAAGAGGCATGGACAAGTAAAAAGGTAAACTACTCATTTCTAAGAACGTTTGGCTGTGAAGCATTTGTCCATATTGATAAAGAATATAGAACAAAGCTTGAAGCTAAATCCAAGAAATGTACCTTTATTGGATATGGGGTTGATGATTTTGGTTATCGCTAATGGGATTATGAAAATAACAAAATCATTAGGTGTAGAGATGTGATATTCAATGAAAAGCTCATGTATAAATATCAGTTGCAGGGAAAGAAACAAGAAAAGGGAAACATAGAGTACACAGTACCTGATGAAATTGAAGAAAATGAAGTTCCAAAGGTGCCAAAAAATCAAGAACAACAGCAAGTACCTGAAACTCCTACAAGTGTAAGAAGATCTACCAGGTTAAGTAGACTCCCTGAACGATACTCTCCTTCAATGTATTATTTATTGATGACTGATGCTGGTGAACCAGAATGTTATGAAGAAGCAATGCAGGTGGAAACTAGAAATAAGTGGGAGCAAGGCATGATTGACGAGATGGACTCAGAGATGGAAGCATGAATGTTGGTTCAGTTTCCTGCTGGTAAAAGAGGATTGCAGAACAAATGGATTTACAGGTTGAAGGAAGAAGGAGGAGGCAAAAAGCGGTTCAAGGCCATACTTGTTGTAAAGGGGTTTGCACAGAAGGAAGGTATAGATTTTGATGAAATATTTTCTCCTGTTTTTAAGATTACTTCAATTAGGACTATTTTAAGTCTAGTTGAACTAGAATATTGCATCTTGAACAGTTAGATGTAAAAACAACCTTTCTCCATGGGGATTTGGATGAAGAGATATATATGCAGCATCCACAAAGGTATGCGGTCAAAGGGAAGGAGGATTTGGTATGCAGGTTGAAGAAGAGCTTGTATGGCTTGAAGCAAGCTCCAAGGCAATGATATTTAAAATTTGACAGGTTTATGATAGAACAAAGTTATAGTAGATGTCATTCTGACCACTGTTTTTATTTCAAGATGCTAGACAAAGAAAGATATATTATTTTGTTATTGTATGTGGATGACATGCTTATTGCAGGGTCTGACATGCAAGATATAAATGTACTCAAAAGGAAGCTAGCTAATTCATTTGCGATGAAGGATTTGGGTGTTGCAAAGCAAATCCTTGGTATGAGAATCACAAGAGATAGGACAAATCGCAAATTGACATTGTCTCAGGGTGAGTACATACAAAAGGTGTTGGAGAGGTTCAGAATGCAGAATGCAAAACCAGTTAGTACACCTTTGGCCAGCCATTTCAGTCTAAGTAAGGAAATGTGTCCCAAGACACATGAAGAGACAGATTACATGTCCAAGATTCCCTATTCATGAGCAGTTGGTAGCTTGATGTATGTCATGGTTTGCACAAGACTAGTTATTGCACATGCAATGGGAGTTGTGAGCAGATATATGAACAATCCAGGTAAAGAACATTGGAAGGAAATATAGTGGATTCTCAGGTATTTGAGAGGTACTACCACTCATGAATTATGTTTTGAAGGTTTAGACACTATTCTACAGGGATATGTTGATGCAGATATGGCAGGTGATAAGAATAGCAGGAGGAGCACCACAGGGTATGTGTTTATTGTAGGTGGAACAACAGTAAGTTGGATTTCGAAACTGCAAAAGGTTGTTGCACTTTCAAGAACGGAAGCAGAGTATGTTGCTGTTACAGAGGCTAGTAAAGAGATCATTTGGTTGCAGAGGTTTATGGAGGAATTAGGTAAGAAGCAGAAGGATAGCAGTTTGTATAGTGACAGCTAGAGTTCCATTCATCTTGAAAAGAACTCATCATTCCATTCCAGGACTAAACATATACAGCTCAAGTACCATTTCATACGCTCTGTTCTGGAAGATGAACTATTGAAGCTGGAAAAGATACATATTAGCCAAAATCTTGCAGACATGTTTACAAAGGTAGTGACCAAAGAGAAACTGAGTTCCTGCTCAATTTCAGTTGGCCTTCTAGCGAGAAGCTGAAGATGATAAATTTTCCAAGTCCAAGATCCAACAAGTACAACAGCGGTGGAGTTGTTGTGATCAGTCTCCAAGTGGGAGATTGTTGGTTGTGGAGCCAGATCTTCCAGTCTCATAGATGATATTGTCTCATTCGTGTACCCCAGCTTTATATGATATGCAAAAGGACTGTACACTCGTTCCCCAACTTTGGGGCTGTTTTCGCCAACAGTTTATGGGCCCATGGTTTTGGGTAACCCATGGTATTTTCTAATTGTATTTTCCCTTTATAAGAAAGACATTGTAATATGGCTAGGATGATGTATTAGGCATTATGCATTGTAAAGATCTCTGAGATCGTGAAGAGAGACTGTGAGATAGTGAAGAGGAAGTGCAGTGGATGTGCTGCAGGTTGTATCCCTTCATTTGCTAGATAGTATAATAATAAGGACTGGCAATTTCAATGTGGACATAGCCCATCTTGGGTGAACCAAAATATATTGGTGTCTCTCTTGTAATGTGTCTGTGTGGTTATATTTGCATTTTTTTTATTGTTATTTCTCCGTGATCTTGTTTTTCGAACAAAGACCATAATGATCGTGGTGTTAGAAGCAACAAGATAAAGGATGTAATCCTTGTAGTAATTGGGAGGTTGGAGAACAGGGGCATGCATAATGGCATGTTTTAGACTATCGAAGGATTGTTGTGCTAGATCGTCCAAAATGAATGGGACGTCCTTCTTAAGTAATCTCATATAGCCCCGTGTCTTCTGAGAGAAATTATAGACAAAACGCCATAGGTAAGTTGCCTTCCCTTGCAAACTTTGTAGTTATGTAATGTCAGTAGGAGGTGGGAGAGCGATAATGGATTCCACCTTCAAGGTGTTAATTTTTCAATAATTTCATTCCATTATCATTAGGATCTCTAAGAGAATAACATATACAACATATCTACAACATATCAATCATAAACACAATCATGCAAGCACACAAGAGACACAGAGTTTCATCGAGGAAAACCAAGAAGGTGAAAAACCACACAACTTCCTCAGAGATAGAATAAACCCCAATACAAGATCACAAAGATCAAACCCAATAAGATGTCTCTAGCAGATGCTCGTCCTCCTCCACATGTGCATCACTTTCTCTCTTAGCTATGCGAGCTTGAGAAGTGAGTGAATGAATCAAATGAGAGACACAACCTCTCTATTTATACATTGACTTGACCTACCAATAAATCACTAGGGCTGACTTCTCAGTGAAGCCTAATAACCCAACCACATGACCTAACTAGGTTCGAACCCACACTGTTGGTCTAATAACCAATCAATACAAATGACGACACTTACAATGTAACTTGCGACACTTGCATATACAAATGACAACACTTCCAATCAGAGGAATAATACATCTCTGCTGGATATACAATAAAGTAAAAATGTAATATACAAGTGAATATCTTCCGAAGTTACAAATACATCAACACTCCCTCTTAACTTGGAAGGTATTCTCTAGACACAGGTCATCAATAAATATTGGCGTAAGTCTTCAATTCTGGAGCTGGATCATCATCACTGGATTCTGGAGCATCGTCATCATCACTGTTGTTGTACTCAACATCTCGATCACTAGGCTATCTCTGAATTCTTCTCGTCATAGGAAGTTCTATAGAACCAACCCCTTTTCATGCTTGATGTAGGCCCACCACCTATAGGTTTTCATCAACACTCGCCATAATGTGGATCCCATGACTAATTACGTGCATCAACAAAACCTCGAAAGCGCATCCTAGGACTTTTACGAGCACACATCTCAACCTATATGATTCCCCAAGATATTTTACATGTGACCTTCACAAAACCTTAAAAGAGTGTCTTGCTCAACAAGAACTCTAAAGAGCATCCGAAGACTTTTACATGCCTAACACAACCTATCCGGACCTATAGGACTGATTACATGTAATCTCCACAAAACCTTAAAAGGGTGTCTTGCGCAGCAAGAACCCTAAAGAGCATCCGATGCTTTTTACGTGACTAGCACAACCTATCCAGATCTCCAGGACATATTACATGTGGTCTAGCAAAACCTTAAAAGGGTGTCTTTCCCAGCAAGAACCCTAAAGAGCATCTGAGGCCTTTTACATGACTAGAAAAACCTATCTGGATCTCCAGGACGTATTACATGTTACCCTTGCACAACCTATCCACGACCACAGAGTATCAACCTGATACTCACCATACATCATCCTGATCATCATCATAGCATCGTCCCGATGCATATCATCCATAGCATCGTCCTGATACTCATCACACATGATCATCTTGATCATCGTCACTGCATCATCCTTATGCATGTCATCTAGAGCATCATCCTAATACTCATTACACATGATCATCCTAATCATCGTCACTACATCATCCTGATGAATGGCATCATACATGATCCAACTGATCATACAAAGCATCCAACTGATGCATATCCAAAGCAGTAACTGTAGCATCGTCTTGATGCTCATCACACAACACTTACATCCACAACCATGGGAAGGATCCTCCAATCACCATGCTTGGAATGGCTCCTGCAAATGTCTCCCATCACTTCTTCTTTTAGTATCTTCAATCTGAAGAACACCAAGCCTCTCTATAAGGTACTCAAACTTCACTCTGGCTAGTGGTTTAATTAACACATCTGCAACCTGCTCATCCATCACAACATACAGGAGATTCACTGCTCTTCTCTGCACCATATCCATTATATAGTGATATTTGATCTCAATGTGATTCGACCTGTCATGGAACATCGGGTTCTCAAACAACTTCACACAACTCTGGTTGTCACAAAAGATACAGGTAGCATCTAACGGAAGATCAAATAACTCAGACAATAGCTTCCTAAGCCATACTACCTCACAACTAGCCGAACAAGTTGTGACATACTCTGCTTCGGCTGTACTCAGTGCTACGCAGGACTGGTTCCTGCTAAACCAAGGGATCACACCTGATTCCATATTGAAGCAGCACCCATAAGTGCTCTTCCTATCTGCAGTACTACCTGCCCAATCTGAATCAACATAACCCTCCAGGTTAAACTTTTGATTCGCATCAAACTTGAGCCCATAATCAATTGTACCCTTTAGGTACCTCAGAATATGCTTTACAATAACCAAGTGAACACCTCTCGGATCCGTCAGGAACTAGCTCAATGTGTTCACTACAAAGAAAATATCTAGTCCCGTGTCCATCAAGTACTTTAAGGACCGTATCATCTAACGATACACCATGCAGACATCAACCGGGTCAAATGAAGCACCACATAGAAGCTTCAGGTTCGATGACATAGGTGTGGCCATGGCCTTTCAGTCCATCATCCCGAACCACTTCAGGATCTCTACTGCATACTTCCCTTGTCCAAGGAAGATCCCATCTGCACTCTGCCACACCTCCATGCCTAGAAAGTAGTGCATCATCCCCAAGTCCTTCATATCGAACTCAACAACAAGCTTCCTCTTGGTGTCAGTAATCAACCAATCCTCACCTGTAACAAATAGGTCACCGACATACAGTAGTAGTATCACAATATTTCCTTCCGCAACCTTGTAGTAAAGGTTGGAATCCGCTTTACTCTTAGTAAAGCCCAAACTAGATAGGAAACTATCCATCCTACCATACCAAGTCCTAGGAGCTTGCTTCAAGACATACAAGGCTTTCTTCAACCTGCACACATATGACTCCCTGTCATGTGTCTCAAAACCAAGTGGCTACTCCAAATATACTTCCTCCTTGAGTACACCATTCAAGAAAGTTGTCTTGACATCCATCTAGTGTATCTTCCACTTCATCACTGCATCCAGATCAAGTACTGTTCTAATGGAAGTGTATCTGGCTACAGGAGCCTAATTCTCTTCGTAATATATTCCCTCTTTCTGGGAGAAGCCACGAGCTAGAAACCCCGCCTTGTATGTCTCTATACTGCCATCTGCAACATGCTTTATCTTATAGATCCACTTGGAAGTCACAACAGACTTCCCTTCAGGTCTTGGGACCACATCCAAAACATCGTTCTTCATGATCGACTGGTACTCCTCGACCATGGCATCCTTCCATTCTTTCTTTTCTGCTGCTTCTTCATAATTGGAAGGTTCTTTGTTCATAATATCATAGCGTAAGGCAACATAACTGGTATGTGATCTAGTCCTCTTCATTTCTTTGTGTTCTTCTTATGGAATGCCATACCTTTCTTCATCTTCAATGAGCTATCTAGCCCATGGAGGTTTCCTCCTATGAGAGTTCTTCTCATGGGGTGGATCTAAAGGTTCTTATGGATCTTCAATTTCTCGATATTCTTCTGGAATTGCTTCATTCATAGTGGTGTCTTGAAATCTTGTTACCTTTGGTTCTTCATGGTCTTCAACAGGTGTCTTCTTCGATTTGATGTATGCTAAGTTTTCATCAAGTGTTACATCCCTGCTGATGTCAATTTTCTTGAACCCTAGAAAGTATATTATGTAAGCCTTCGAGTTTTCACTGTAACCCACAAAGATTCCCTTCTTTCCTGAAGGATCTAGCTTTGTCCTCTTTTCCTTTGGAATGTGTGTGTATACTGGATAGCCAAAAATCCTGAGATGGCTAACCTCAAGTTTCTTACCAGAAAAGACTTCTTCTGGTGTCTTATTGTCAAGTATCTTGTGAGGTGTTATGTTCTACACATATACAGCTATCCTAGCTGCTTCTTCCCATAGATGCATAGGAAGATCTTGGTCATGAAGCATTGCTCATGCTGCTTCCATGATAGTTCTATTCTTCCTTTATGCAATGCCATTTTGTTGTGGATTGTAGGGGGCAGTGAACTCCCTCTTAATCCCTGAATCTGTGCATAGTTTCTTGAAATCATCTGAAGTGAATTCTCCGCCATTGTCGGATCTGAAGGTCTTGATCTTCTTATCAGTTTGATTTTCTATCAAGGCTTTGAATTCCTTGAACTTATCAAACACTTCATCTTTATTCTTTAAGAAATAAACCCAATTCTTCATAGAGAAATCATCAATGAAATAAACATAGTATACATACCCATTCAGAGAACTAGATGACATCGGGCCGCATACATCAGAGTGAATAATTTCCAAGATTCCTTTTGCTTTGCTTTTACTGCTTGGAAATGCCTTCTTTGTGTTCTTTCCTTTTGCACATCCTTTGCAAACACCTTCATGCTTAGACTAAATTTCAGGAAGACCTTCTACAGCTTTGCTTGCAATTGGTAGTGCTCTATAGTGCACATGTGCAAACCCTCTATGCCAAATTTCACTTGGCTCCATAGATTCATGTACCATGGCATGTTCAGGTTGTCCCTTCAGTTTGTACAATCCTCCCTCTTGCTCTCCAATCACTACTGCAACATTTATGGTCTTACCCTTTGGCCACATGAGTACTTGGCCATCCACAAATGCAACTCTAATTCCCTTTGCATCCAAAGATGATATGGATAGGAGATTCTTCTTGAGCCCAGGTACATATAGAACATCTTTCATCTTTAAAGACTTCCCAGAGTGTAGTTTGTAGGAGGCTTCACCACTTCCTTTGATAGGATATTGATAGTCATACCCAAGTTTCACTTTATGAGGTGACTCATGTTCAAATAGATCTACAAAGGATTCTTTGAACCTAGTCATGTGTTTGGAATCCCCACTATCAATAAGCCAAACATTACATCCATGAGAGATACTACCTGTGAGAGCAGAGATTAGAACATATTCATCTTCACTTGATGAGTCATCACTTTCTGCTCTAGTCTTCTTCCAGGGAGGTTCATCATCCTCTGCAGCATGAGCATGATATCTTCTTTTGTTGTTCTTCTTCTTGTTATGATTGGAGCCCTTTTTGTTCTTGGGACAATCTGCGGTAAGGTGTCCCTTCTCATTTCATGTGAAGCATCTTAGATCTTTCTTATCTCTCTGATGGTGGTGAACATATTTCTTGTGATGAGATGGCTCCCTCTTGAACTTACTTCTCTTGGTGTGAGTTGTGAGAGATTGATCTTCACTTCCCATCTTTTCTTCTCGGGCCACAATCCTAGCTTCTTCTTGTGAGCATTCCTCCCATAGTCTACTAAAGGATATCAACTTCTTTCTTGCACAGATTCCTTGGATGAAGGATTCCCATGACCTAGGTAGGCCATTTAATGTGGTCATTACAATTTCTCCATTCTCCACCACTTCATCCACAGCTTCAAGTTGTTCCTTGATTCGAGATACCTTTGAAAAGTAGGATTGAATGATCTCTCCATTCTGGATCTTTACACCTTTCAATTGGTTCTGCAGAGTCATCTTCTGATTTATGTTCTTTCCTTCAAACAACTTAGTCAAAGAGTCAAACATCTCCTTAGGTGTATTTAGGGAAGACACATGGGGTATGAGATGGTCCTTAATAGAATCAACAATGATTCTCTTGGCTTTGACCAACTTCTTCTTGTGTAAGGACTTAACCTCATCTCCCTCTGGAACTGCAACCTATTCCTTTATGTAGTTGTCCAACTCATTCTCTTCTAGGATCAACCCAATCCTATACTCCCATGCGCAGAAATTATCATCCCCTTCAAGCTTATCCTCAATCTTGGTGTGGTGAGACATCTTAAAGAGTACTTCAAATAGAAATAGAAAAGATTTAGGTCTTACCACTTGATTTGCTAAAAATTGGATCTGGAGCTGGATTAGGGTTTGTTAGAGAAACCCTAAAAATTCAAAATTTTAATTTCAAACTTCTAAAAGGATTGAAAGATGCGCCTTGTTGAGCTGGTCAAGCTGGTATACTCAGAATTTGAAATCTGCAAATTTTCACCCCTCAAAATTGCTTTTGGAACTTCCAGATTCACTAGACAAGACCCTAAATTAGGGTTTGATTTTCCCGGAGCTTCACCCAACCAAAAATTTAGATACAAATCTCTAAACTTCAATTTTTCATAGGAGCTTCCAGCCGTGGTCTCGGATTTCAGAAATTCCAATTTTTGCAGAAACCCTAATTTTTAGGTCAAAAACTGAAAATGCTCATAATTGAATTCTGTCTCGACAGAAAGATGCACCCTTGCTAGGAGAGTCAATCTAGCCTCCTTCCTTTGATGATTTGTGGAGAGAAACCTAAATATTAAGAAGTCATAGCTACATAGTGCCTTCTTCTTAGGTCAGCTTTGATACCATGTTAATTTTTCGATGGTTTCATTACATTATCATTAGGATCTCTAAGAGAATAACATGTACAACATATCTATAGCATATCAATCATAAAAAAATCATGCAAGCACACAAGAGACACAGAGTTTCACCAGGGAAAACCAAGAAGGTTAAAAACCCCACAACTTCCTCAGAGATAGAATAACCCCATTACAAGATCACAAGGATCAAACCCAATAAGATGTCTCTAGAATATGTTGCTCCTCCTCCACATGTGCACCACTTTCTCTCTTAACTATGCGATCTTGAGAAGTGAGTGAATGAATCAAATGAGAGACACAACCTCTCTATTTTTACACTGACTTGACCTACCAATAAATCACTGGGGCCGACTTCTCAATGGAGCCTAATAACCCAACCACATGACCTAACTAGGGCCGACCTCACACTTGTGGTCTAATAACCCATCAATACAAATGACGACACTTACAATGTAACTTGTGACACTTGCAAATACAAATGATGAGACTTCCAATCAGATGAATAATACGTCTATGTTGGATATACAATAAAGTTCAAATGTAATATACAAGTGAATATCTTCTGAAGTTACAAATACATCAACACAAGGGATCAATGCAGATCCCATATTTTGAAACGATAAAACCTAGGAGGCCTCTAGACTCAAGGCAGAAAATACACTTGGGAGGGTTTAGGAGGATGTTGTACCGCTTGCATCTAAGGAATATGGCCATTAGATGATCGATGTAGAACTCACGTTGCTGCAAATGAGTAGGGAGATCACCAAGATAGGGTTCCACAAAGTCCTTCACATCATGAAAAGCATACGACATGGATTGTTGGAATGTGGCCCCAGCATTTTTAAGACCAAAAGGGAGCTTTCGATAAGCAAACGTGCCTCAAGGGTAGATGAAAGTTGTCTTGTGTTGGTCGATCGGGTGGATCTCAATCCAGTTGTAACCGAAAAATCCATCCATGAATGAAAAGATGACACTTCGGGCACAATTGTCTATGATCTAATCGATAAAGGGAGTGGGGTAATTGTCCTAAGGACAAGCCTTGTTCAAATCCTGATAATCGACACAAAAAAAAATGGTGCCCTTCTTCTTAGCCACAGGGATGAAATTTGAGACCCATTCTGTTAATCGAATAGGGTAGATAAAGCTAACCTTCAAGAGCATTTCAATTTCTGCTTTGATTACTGTAGTTTTTCTAGGGTGTACTGGTCGTAACTTTTGGTGGACTGATTTAGCGTTGGGATAGGTTTTGATTTCAAGTGAAACAATAGCAAGGTCTATCCCAGGCCTTTCCTCATAGTTTCAAGCAAATATGTCTCAGAATTTCTTGAATAAGGACGTGAAAGCAGTGATCTCTTCAGGGGAAGATTTCTGGCCTAAACGAATATGTTCCACTTGTTACAACGTAATTTTCCACCTTGTGAGCATCAACACTCTTTGATCTGTAGGATCCATTTTATTGACTCAGATCCACTTTATATCCTTTAGACACACTATTTTCCTTTTTTTTTCCCTGTACGCTAGCTGTATCACTCTAGTGGCCGTACCCACGAGTTGCATCACTATAACCCATGGGTAGCATGTAAAATGGTAAAAATCACTAGTTAATTACTTTTTACTCCCACAAAGCGATCTTAGGGTAACCTTTGGCCCTCCATTTTCCCCTAAACGACTTGATGTGTCCTTTCACTTACCTTTGGGAGGACTATATATTGAGCACATATGGCATATGGAAGGGAGGAGAAAGAGAGAGAAAGATAACTCTAGTGGCTTTTTTCCCTATCTTGAGTCTACACTCATTGATCCTTGTAGTCATGAACCCTTTATGTTCACCTTCCAAACTTCTATCACAGTTTGAGTTTGCCATTCCATGAAGGATTGAAGTGGTGGAGGCACAAGTGGAGAGACCCAGATCTTGGTTAGATTGGTTGCCGACAAGAGGTCATATCACATTGTACTTCTTGTTATTTATTAATAGAAATACTCATATTCTCGTCCATTGATGTTGTGAATGTTGTTATATTACATTGGGTTGCATTTACTTATGACATCATGTACCATTGCTATTGATGATGTTAATGTCGTTTATATATTATATGTGCTTGTTGTATATTGGTTGTCAAGACTAATTTACAGGTTCAAGTGCACGAGTTGAAAGCTCCAACAGGGATCTACATCAAACATTTGGATCGCAGTTGGTTATATTCTTCATTATCTTAGCATTGTCATTTATATAGCATAGCTTTGAGAATTGAGTTAATTTCTGGTAGTCAGCTATTTGTTGTGGTCGACCCCAATCCATGGGAAGTTTTCTCCAACACATAAATGGCGACTTCACTAGGGAGAACATCCATTTTGGGGGATTTTTTAAGCATTAGTCCTTATTTAGAGTTGCTGTGTGTCAAGTCTCTGTGTCATTGATTGGCCATTAGGATACTCTCTATAAAACATCCTTTTTCTAAGCCATTGGACTCTTTTTCTGCTCATTTGTTTTCCCTGTACGCAGGTGAGCCTAGTTCTTCCTGTGTCTACCCGCCTCTGTCTGCACTGTAGCTCGTGGGTACCCGCTGGTATTCCTTTGATAGTAGCGTACAACTCCAGGGGTGATTTGTTTATGGCCTTTGGTTGTTGTTGGGTTGGTTTTGACTGTTCCTGGGTCTTCTTTGGCCTTGTTCCTGACTATTCCAAGCCTTGTTCATGACCAGAACTCCTCCTTTCTGTTGGTTGTGAGCCTTGTTGGTTTCTACTCATTTTTGAATTTTTAGCTCACTACCTTGGCTGAGTCTTACTGTTTGGGATCTGCTAGGTTATCTGAGTGATCTCCCTTGCATTTCTGTAACTGAGTAGTGATATTTTGCTTGCATTTTTCATTTCATTATATTGAAAAATACAAAAAAAATAGTCTTGCATTTTCCTTTTTCTTATAAGTGAAAATACAAAAAAAAAATTACTTTTATGTACTGCATTTTGCATTGAGTGCTTGATGCTTTCATTTAGGTTCTGCTTGTGCATTGGAAAATATAAAAGTGTTGCATTTTTATTTCGAAACCATTGGATTGACTCTCATTCTAGTGGCATTGTTTTTATTGAATAGATGAGTCTAGAGTTTGACGATTTTGCATACTATTGAGTCATATACATCACTAGTTTCATGACCAAATCCTTTGAGTAACCACAACCATTAAATTAATGCTTAGTATTAAAATTGATTAGAATGATTTTATTTATAGGGTACACCAACTAGCATAGTTTTGGAGTCTTGGAATAGATCATTGTGAGTAAACAATCCAAGACTACTAGACGAAACATTATGTGTCTGACCAGGGAGTGGTGAAATCCATGGTATATATCAGTGTTCTTAGGAAGCTCTACTCAGACCAAAGTTAAGCACGAGGTCACGAGAGGTTGGTTGCGGATATAGCCCTCCAATACCGGATGAACATGGGATATATTTCCAGGATTTGTTTGTATCTGGGGACTCTTGGGGGATTTGACCCTCTTGAGTTTCGGGCTTAGCTACCCTGCCCATACAACGGATCCCACCTGCGACTGTGCCCCTGAGCATTGGTTATATTGCAGTGACCATAGTTTCCTTACCTAGGTATCACATAGGGTGCTTGCAGTGGTTATGCTGTTTGTATCCTGAGTTAGATAGGGGTTGGGCAACATAGTTGTCGTTGTATAAGGACTTGACCCTGTGCACGCAGTGAAGCCTGAGAACCTTTATAACTAATTTTGTTACCTCTAGCTACAGTTTGGGAGTCTCAAGCCTCTCATAGGTGAGACATACCGGCTCTAGTGTCAGGAGATCATTTAGTTACTCTGTTTTTCTTCTCTTGGCTATAGCTTCTCTAGGTGTGTGCTTTTGATTTTCTGTTTTTGATCGATAGTTTGGCCATTAGGGGACGTTTTGATTTTATAGTCTCTCCAGAGATATCATGGCACGGAGTCTTTCTCTTCATCGATCTCATCGATTGGTTGGTTTACCAGTTGCCAAGATTTCATGCCGTGTCAAGAAGGGACGCCAGTGGGCTCCCTCTGAGTTTTCATATTCTTACGAGACATACGTTATCGACACCATGACTGCACATTCTGGCATGGGAGAAATCCCTACTAGTCCATCGGGTAGATTCGAAGACACTTCAGACACCCCTACCCCTCGAGAGGCGTGGGTGGGTGGTCCACTTGAGACCCAACCTAGTTTTTTTGGTCCGGATCCACCCGAGACTCAACCTAGTTTGTTTGGTCCAGATCCACCCGAGGGTGACCCATGCAATCCTTCATTTCCACATAATTATTTATATGGGATGCCAGAGTTACATGATAACTCAGGCCCTACAATCAAACCTACCGTGTTCTCTTTTGGTATGCCTAGTTACACCACAGTGTGCAATTGACGAACCCATTGGGTAACCAGCAACCTAGTGGTGAGAAGAAGGGGAGAAACAACTGTAAGGGTGGAAACAACGGGAACAATAATAGTAATCTCAATACCCCTCGTAAGGAGAATGCCAACCCTCCTCGAGAAGGTAGAAATGCTGGTGAGGACCGTAAACCTAAGTGTAAGGTGAAATTTCCTTGTAAGTTTTGTGGGGAAGATCATCTTACTCACTTGTGTCTTTGAATCGAAGAAGCATCGAAGCATCTTGCACAAAGTCCAGTTGTTTTAAAGGATCCCCTTCCTCATCATCAAAACATGGCTTCGCATGCTCCCACTATTGGTTATGGACCTAATGAGACTACAACTTCTTCTTCCAATACTAGTGGATATGTATGCGTGAATATGGTCCAATTGGAGGTTAGTGTTGATACTCGTCAACGCGATTATGGTGCACCACAACCTAATATGGGGAATGAACCTCCCCCTCCTCCTGACAATTCCTTGCATATCAAGAAGTCTTCTATTATGCCACGGATACCAAAAGGTGTTCTTAAGCACTCTACGCATAACCCCAATGCTCGAGCCACCCAGAACTACTCCATTGTAGAACATTTGGGCCAAACTCCATGTGCCATGTTGGCTCTTGAAGTTTTACAGGCGTGTCCTTCTCAAAGACATGCCCTTTTGTGTGTGTTAGGAGTTCAGGATGGGGGGAGTCCCAATGTTATCAAGTTCGACACTACTGATGTTTAACCTCGCTTACCTTACCACGTGGATTTTCAAATCCATGTGGAGTGACTTCATAATTTTGTCAAGAGAACGGTGGTTGACGAAGGTGCTTCCGCGTCAGTGATGTCTTTATCTTGTTGGAAATCTCTTGGCTCTCCTCCCCTATTCACGTCTAGGACCATGACCACTACATTTGATGGTCGATCATTTAAGCTGCATGGGATTATCCCTTCCATTGTTGTCCGCTTGGGAGGTAAACATGTGCCTATTGAAGTTGAGGTGGTTGATGCGCCCATCGACTATAACCTTTTACTGGGTCGGAATTGGATGTATGCTATGAAAGTTGTCACGTCTACTGTGTTAAGAATTATTTGCTTTCCACATGAAGGCAAGATTGTGACAATCAATCAGCTGGATTTCGTTAATCCTTCTCCCACAACATCCATGGGATCAGTAGTCTCGTAGGTTACAGATTCTCAGCCGGCAACTGGGAACATGGGTGTCGGATTATATCCTTCGTTGATTGGATCTAATGATTTCTCTTCACCTGTTAATTTTATTGGAACCATTTCTAACAATTCGTCTCCTCCATTGCATAATGTACCATTCCGAACTTCATATTTTGATGATCCATGGACTTTACCGTCCATGAGTTCTACGTCTGGAGACATTGCGCACGTTAGGATGTCTATGCCACTGTCTACCGCTGAGCTTGCTTATTAGGATATTCAACAAGCCATTGCAGATCCGGATCTCTCTTCTTCACGGGCAGGGGAGGAAGATCCCATTACGCTGCGAGTTTGGGAAGCCGACTCATTTTATTCGAACGATTTCCTTGATGGTACTTTATCCTTGGATGAAGCTATTATTGAGGCCATGTGCGGTAGTGAGAGACCTTGGGAGGATATGCATCATCGCTCTTATTTCCTTCCCAACCTCGATCCCACCGAGCAAGAAGAGTTTAGCACGACTCTTGCCGAGATGGTTGGTCACCCTGTGGCTCTTTCGGGATCACATGAGATTTTCATGGATCACATGAGATTTTCGCGGAGGGGAACATGGCTAATATTTCCTCGACTATACCGATCAACATCTCTCCCACTCCCGGAAAGATTGAGAATGTTTACATCGGTGATGATTGCTCTTCTGAGGAAGTTTCCATTTACACTAAATTGTTTAATGAATTTTGGGAAGATTTCACTTGGTCATATGAGGAGATGCCAGGAATAGACCCCAGTATTGTTGAACATGAGACTAGAACGTCTCCTTATGCTAAACCAGTTCGGAAATATCTTCGTGCTGCTAACCCTAGGAAGGAAGCCGCTATCAAGGCAGAGGTGGAGAAACTGCTCAAGGCTGGTTTCATCTACCCCATTCCCCTTACTAAATGGGTGTCAAACCCCGTTCCTATGGATAAGAGGAAGGGAACAATCTGCGTATGTACTGATTTTAGAGACCTGAATCGTGCATGTCCAAAAGACAATTTCCCCACTCCATTCATTGATCAGATTTTGGATGCTTGTGTGGGAAGTGATATGTTTTCGTTCATGGATGGATTTTCGGGGTATAACCATATTCAAATCAAACTTGAGGACCAACATAAGACTGCTTTCATTTGTCCTTGGGGTACATTTGCGTACCGAAAAATTCCCTTCGGCCTTAAAAACGTTGGAGCTATGTTCCAGCGTGCCATGACCTATGCCTTTCACAACCTTAAAAATATTATGGAGGTTTTCTTGCATGATCTTGCCAGCCATTTTCGCAAGAGAATGAACCACCCCAAGCACCTCCTTATGATTATCGAACGATGTATACGCTACAAGATTCGATTGAATCCCAATAAATGCATCTTTGCTATGAGGATAGGTCTCCTTCTAGGATTCATAGTTTCAAAAGAGGGTATTAGAGTCGATCCTCTTAAATTTGAGGCAATACTTCGGTTGCCTCCTCCGCGCAACTTGTTTCAACTTCAGAGCCTCTAGGGGAGAGATACTTTTCTACGTCGCTTTGTATTCAATTATGATAGTCTTACCAAAGGTTTCACACGCTTTTTGAAGAAGGACACACCGTTTATATGGGGTGAGCGAGCCGAATAGTCTTTCGATGCCCTTAAGAAAGATTTAGTATTAGCCCCTGTGCTTAGTCCACCCGACTTTGCATGAGATTTTATACTTTATGTGGCTGCATGTCAAGAGACTATTGGCATGGTCTTAGTTCAGGTTGATGATGTGCTCGTCGAGCATGTGATCTATTACCTTAGTCAAAACCTAGTAGATGCTGAACTAAGATATACTCACGTAGAAAAGTTGGTGCTTGTGACTGTTCATGCAGTCCAATGGTTATGGCACTATATCATGCTTAGAACTACCATGGTTGTAGCGCATATCAATCCATTTCAGTTCGTGCTATCACGACGTCTCATAGGGGGGAAGTAGAATAAATGGATTGTGATCCTTCAGGAGTTTGATCTCGATTTTGCTTCGGCGAAGTCGATGAAATCATTGGTGTTTGCTGAGCTTATGTCAGACCTTCCGAGACTTGATGAGGATGTCATCCATGAAGATTCCCTTGTGGATGAACACATGTTTCTTATCTCATTAGAGGACCCTTGGTATGGGGATGTCATTGTATATCTCTAAAATTTGAAGTTTCCTTCGCATTACTCATGGGATGAGCGACGGCATGTGAAACATCATGCTAAAGATTATACTATCGTTGGTGATACTTTGTATCGTCGTGGAAAGGATTCTATTCTTCGTCATTGCTTGAACCATGAAGAAGCAGAGCGTGTGCTTAATGATTGACATGTTGGGGCATGTGGCGGTCACTTATCCAGGGTTGCTATAACCCAACGTATTATGTGAGCTGGTTACTTTTGTCCTTCAATCTTTAAAGATAGTATAAACATTGTGAAGAGATGTCACCCTTGCTAGGTGTTTTCTTGGAATATACACTCGCATCTAGCGCCCCTTCATTTGGTTGTCACCGTCGGTCCCTTCACCAAGTGGGGGGTGGATTTCATGGATTGAAAACTAGCTTCAGCTGGGGGGCATCACCATATCATAGTGGTTGTGGACTACTTTTCCAAATGGGTTGAGGCCATGCCTACTGTAAAATCCAATGGTGCTACAGCAGCCCATTTCATGTTCAATCAGATCATTACTCTGTTCGGATGCCGAAAGAGATTGTCACTGACCATGGTAGTCACTTTCAGAACAAAATGATGGAGGATTTGTCACTCAAGCTTGGGTTTCGTCAAGAACACTCATCTTCTTACTACCCCCAAGAGAATGGTCAGGTTGAAGCAGTGAATAAGTCTTTGAAGACCATTTTCCAACGTACCATCCAACAAAGCAAGAACAACTGGCATATTATGTTATATCCTGCTTTGTGGGCGTATCGAAACGCAATCAAGACTACCACCGGGTTCTCACCATTTCAGCTGGTCCATGGTGTGGAGTCGATTTTACCGATTGAATGCAAAATCCCTTCGCTTAAATTGGCCATAGAGCTCCTCCCTGATACGACAAGTATTGAGCAACGTTTAATCCACCTTAGGAAACTTGACGAGCAGCGTCGAGATGCCGCCATGGATTTATATGCCAATAAAAGTCGTGTCAAGGTTTAGTATGATAGGTCTGTCCGTCCCCGACAGTATGCTGAAGGTGACTTGGTCCTCTTATATGACCAATCTAAAGAACCCCTGGGGGCAGGCAAGTTTAACCCCATGTGGCACGGTCCTTACATTGTGAGACGTTGTCCTAGAAAAAGGAGCCTATGATATAGAGGATTATGAGGGGAACGTCTTGAAGGATCCTAGGAATGGGATCTACCTCAAGCGATATTTTGCTTGAACTTCTAGTTCAAGCTAGTACTTTTGTATACTATTGTATAGTTACTTCTGTAGATAGTTTAAATTTCTTTTGGTTTTCGGGTCTGCTGATTCGCTTCCATTTGATTGACAGATGTCAGTGGAATATCCTATTGTCTTAGGGTTCGCAGATGGTGCTAGCCGTCATACGCAATAGCTTGCTTCTGCTTCCTGGGTTATTTATTCACCTGACCACCTAGCTGTGTCTTCAGGAGGTGCTTGTCTTGGTCCTACGTCTAACAATGTGGCTGAGTATAGTGCCGTGATTGAGCTACTTCGGGATGTTATTTCACATGGTATCCAGTCTTTAGATGTCCACCTGGATTCACAATTAGTTGTGTCTCAATTAAATGGTCAGTACCGTGTGAGGGATCCTACGTTACTATGAAAATTCTTAAGGGAAAGACTCTTGGAACGACATTTTGTTTCTATTACATACATTCATGTTCCGAGAAGTTTTAATCATATATCTGATGCATATGCTAATTATGTCCTAGATTGGCATTTGTCACATTCATAATGAAGCACACAAATAAAAGATGCATTCATACATTTGTATATACACACATATAGTAGAACCGTAGAGCCATATTTTTTCATAAATAATATGTCCAAAAATGGTAGTGTCATAATACAAAAATGGATCCCATAGCCCTCAAAAATATACATATCGATACAAAAAATGGGACTCTGAGATGTCTAAGCCCTACAAGGAGGCCTAGCTGCTTCCTCGGTAGGATGTGTCTGATAGTAATATTGTAATTCATTTGCTATACGCTGCAATAGTCGCACCCATCTAGTCGGTACCCCCACCACATGGCATTTCATATCCTCTAGTAGCCATGCTACCTCTATCTATGGTACCCTATTGGTCATCCATGATAGGTTGATCTGCAGAGTTTGTAATGTACGCTCTGCTGCAGCACCCACTGCCTCATCACCCCTGCCCCGTCGATGATTTGTCGGGAAGCCCTGTGGTCTCACTGGACCCTTCTCTGCATGCAAACAGTAAAACATTAATATGTGATACTACCCCCAAAAATATTTTTGCATTTACATTTATAATAAAAATTCCACAAAATTTTAATACACAAAAAACCTAAAAAGAGTGACTCACCAATTTGTCCAAACGCTGCTCCTGGTGGAAGCGGCATGTCCCGATCTTGATAGAAGTCTATCACTGCATAGGGGTAGTCGTCTATAGCTATGACCTGTCGGTCCCACCAGTGAAAGAACTCCTCTGTGTATGGTGATGCCTGATGGCCACCACCCTATCGCGTCAAGACCTCTACCCACCGGGTCAGGGCTGGGTCGCGGAGACTATGAGGAGGGACTTCAACCCTCGGACTGAGCCCCGGAACTCACTCAAAGAAGAAACTGCATAAGATACTGTTGTATCCAAAGTTTTTTTCCTCCCCTTCCTTGCACTCCATCAACTGGGTCTTCATGGACTTCAGTAGCATTGTGCACCAGTCAAATATCATGGGCTACATACACTGTGATGCATAGAACATCACTGGCCTGGATGCCTGGTGAAGAGATTTTGAACCAGAAATCTGCACTAAGGTAGCCACTATAACCTTCATGCTTAGATTGACTATGGCTTTGATGGGCACCTAACTCCCCACTGTCCGAGTATTTGCAACACAATACCGCTCTATATAGTCAGGAATGGTGAGCCCACCACCCACAGAACGAGATCGAAGGCTTGCCACTTCACCTCGGTGGGACAAACTAGTAATGAAGTAGATATCATCCACTTCCAAGGATAGCATTCGCCCATCCAGGTTGAAGTTCTGTGCATCTATGTCCCAGTAATCTATCAAATGGCGGAGAAATAGGTTTTGGGCCCTCAAACCCCCTATGTTCCAAAATTTGTATAGCCCACATGCTTGTAACGCTTGCTGTGCAGGAAAATCATTGTGAATGGCCTCATCCACAACGTCATGTTCCCTCTCTCTCCACTCTAGAACCATCCTGGACGAAGAGAAACCAAATATTTTAGTCCATTTCATTTAAAAAACTAATTTCATGGCCGTACTCGCGGGAAATTTTGCTCACAGAGGCAAGTAACCACGGTCAATGCATGCGTTGACTGCGAGTACATTTCCCTACCTGCGACCTCCATAGTAGTAGTTCGCGGGTAACGTCGTGACCATGTAGGCCTTGGCCACATAAAAAATCCAGCCACTGAAAATCAAAATAAAAGCATTAAAATGAAAGATATAGATGAGACTACCAATCTGCTCCTGACGGTTTGATGATAGGACGCGCGTAGCTCCCAGAATCAGTAGTTGAACTTTGAGGTGAAAACTAACCACAAAACTCCAAATGTGTGAATAGTAAAAATGAATTGTAAATTGTAAATTTTTATTACTATTTATAATTTTTGAAACCCACTTGTCTATAGTTTTCACCATTATATGCAGTTTTGGACTAATATAATGTCTTGGAGTAGCATTTTTTGACTAGATTTCTTCGACGAGAGTTGCTTTTTATCATTTCACACCTACGGAAGGTACATTTCACACCTGGCATATAAGTTAGATGTCATTTTCACATACATTATGCATTTGACCTTTTGACCACTTTCATAAACCCTAGGTGCGACCTCGCTTCTTAACCGACACAGAACCTTCACGCTGTTATAGAAGTGTCGTTATTTGGCGGTAGGGCCTTTCCAAACATGGGTGCCCTAGTTAGAGCCCCTTTTTTCCTTTTGGTGCCCATGTCGTTGTTTGTCCTTACGATCGGGAGTCCTTTGTAATTATGTCATGACTTTGCGATAAAGACTCATACTCTACTTTGTCTTATGCTAGCCATATCCCATAATGACTCCCCCATTTATATCAAGTTGTGATTGCATTGCATCATCCTGTTTGTTGCTTGAGCCTTGTGCCAACTCCCGCTTACTCAGTTGTTAGCCTAGTCCCTGAGCACTTTCCTTGTCGAGCCCTACAGAGCTTACTTTTTCCCTTCACAATTTGACGACCTTTTGGCCCTGAGGGAAAACCCCCCCGAGTGTCTACACCCTACACATGATTCCTTGCATTGATCATAGGTATGTTCCACTGCTTGGGACTAGTCTGCTCGCTATTTGACACTCATTCCCTCACTTGTTGTACTATAAGCAATTTTATTCTTTTTCAAGCTTTTCCAAATATGAAAAAGACCCAAAAACTCAAATATTCCAAAAAGTCAGATGGGATTATGGTTACTACTTCTAGTTGGTAGCTGTTGTGTCACCTTTGAACAGAGCATTCCTTCCACTCCATACATTATGAATCGGGACTATAGTTGGACCTTAGGAGCTATACTTGTTTCTCAAATTCCTCCACCGATTGGTTAAGCTTCTAGTCATTATGGAGCCCTTTGTGGTGCCTTCTGCATCGCACAGTCTATATTGAATCTATGCTTCCTGAGTCTATCCATCTGCTCATGCTCTTGTTCAAAGGAAGTCCTAAAACCAGAGTCGGCCACTCCTCATATTTCTTGACTATTGCATGTCGGCCATCCTTATTGAGTCAGTCCGTTTCACCTAAGATCTTACAAATTTTTCAGCATAGCTGGTACCTCGTGTTGGTTGATGGGGGATTCCTTAATTCTTTCCTTCCAGCGAATCTCATTCCATCGACTTCAACCCATTTATTTCAGAACTTGAGGCTTAGATTTCAGTTGAGTACCTTGAGGCTTGTAGTCATTACTGGTAGGTTCTCTCTCCATCCATAGTTTTGGGAATACACCAATGTCCCTTGATTTATGGATTCATCTCAGTGTTCGACTTCACCACATCTATTCGCACTTCGATGATTGTACTCTATGCCTTGATTCCCATTTTCATTATTGGTGGGTTATCCCGCGTCTGTTAATGGTATGCATCATTGACTGGTAATCAGATGATGTCACATCAAGTTTCACCTCAACTCCTTTATTCACTTGATGGGACTTGCACCGTCGAAGACTTGTGTAGAAGACCCTAGGCGATAGTGGAATTCAGTATGCTACTTATGATTATGAATTTACATTTGAGATATCACCTCTCATATATCAGCAATTTGTACCTCCAGTTTGCACCAATTGTCTTCTTATATGCAAGAGACCATATCTTACTGTAGAGGGATCATGGCTATGATCACTTATGACAGATATTTGTTATGTGCTGCCTATTCGTGACCATTGTATCAGATTGTTGTACTATACCGACATGTATTCAGAGATACTATTGTATTATGACGAGCGAGCTGCTCCTTCCACTTGTGTCTCTATCACTCCACTTCTGAGATTTATAATGTATTTCGGCCATTGTAGCACCATTCTCTGGCCTCACACAATAGGGGGAATCTGTTACAACGTAATTTTCCACCTTGTGAGCATCAACACTCTTTGGCCTGCAGGATCCATTTTATTGACTCAGATCCACTTTATATCCTTCAGACACACTATTTTCCTTTTTTTCCCTGTACGCTAGCTGTATCACTCCAGTGGGCGTACTCGTGAGTTGCATCACTATAACCCACGGGTAGCATGTAAAATGGTAAAAATCACTAGTTAATTACTTTTTACTCTCACAAAGCGGTCTTAGGGTGACCTTTGGCCCTCCATTTTTCCTGAAACGCCTCGATGTGTCCTTTCGCTTACCTTTGGGAGGACTATATATTGAGTACATATGGCATATGGAATGGAGGAGAAAGAGAGAGCAAGATAACTCTAGTGGATTTTTTCCATATCTTGAGTCTACACTCATTGATCCTTGTAGTCGTGAACCCTTTAATGTTCACCTTCCAAACTCCTATCACAATTTGAGTTTGTCATTCCATGGACGATTGAAGTGGTGGAGGCACAAGTGGAGACACCCAGATGTTGGTTCATATTGGTTTTCGACAAGAGGTCATATCACATTGTACTTCTTGTTATTTATTAATAGAAATACTCATATTCTCATCCATTAATGTTGTGAATGTTGTTATATTACATTGGGGTGCATTTACTTATGATATCATGGACCATTGCTATTGATGATGTTAATGTTGTTTATATATTATATGTGCTTGTTGTATATTGGCTGTCAAGACTAATTTGCAAGTTCAAGTGCACGAGTTGAAAGCTCCAATGGGGATCTACATCAAATGTTTGGATTGAGGTTGGTTATATTCTTCATTATCTTAGCATTGTAATTTATATAGCATAGCTTTTAGAATTGAGTTAATTTCTGGTAGTCAGCTGTATGTTGTGGTCTACCCCAAGCCATAGGAAGTTTTCTCCAACACACCACTACACCAGGGGTAACCGAGATATCAATTGGAGTGGTGGGTTCAATGTTCGCCAGATTTCTCTCAATGTCTGTATGACATGTGAGTATCGGGGACTAAGGACAAGGGTAGACATCCGGTTTGAAAATGGTGGTGATGCTATTCTCTATAGAATCCAATGGGGGGAGTAAAGATGATCAATGGTGGAGGTATTCCCACAGAGGGTCATCTGCACTCATAATTTCCATGATGGACTCATCAGAAGGAAAAGTATGGAGCAGAGGATCGGGTAAGGATGACGTCCGCTGTAGAGAACATGATGTAGAGGCCACAACCAAGTGGTCCTTGGGTGCTGACTAGATATCCTCATAAGTGATTTCAGTGGGTGAAAGAGGCATGGTATCTCCAATCAGATGCATAGTTGCTTCATCGGGTACAAGCCATTGATCGTTAGAGTTGGGAAAAGATGAAATCGTGGAGGAGATCATATTCACCGTGGAAACATGATTAGGGGGATCCGGGGTTGGAAAGATGCCCATAAGAGATGAATATTTTATGAGGTCGACCTCCATGCTCTCCTATAGCTGTGAAGATTCTCCAATTAGTGGGACATTATCGCCAGGATGAGTAGCGGTGTCCAGTGTACAGAAGTCCAGTTGGTCGATAGTGACAATTCGGCCTTGATGGGGGGATTGCACTACGCAGAAGACAGAGGACGCGACCGTATTCATGGCATAAAAAAAATTACAACCAAGTAAGATATTATAATCTAAAGGGGCTGCGACTACATCCACGTTAATGGTTTCTAGTTCGAGTGGGAGCAATGGCAGAAGAAGGAAAGTTTAAGGTCGAGAAGTTTAACGGCCAAAACTTCCAGTTATGGAAGATGCAAATGGAGGACTATCTATACCAGAAGGATCTACTCCTACCGTTGGGATGAAGAGAAAAGCAGCCGGCGGCAATGAGGGACGAAGAATGGGAGGTTCTTGACAGAAAGGATCTGGGAACAATACGGCTGAGCCTGGCTTCGTCGGTGGCTTTCAATATATCAAAAGAAATGAAAGCGGAGGTTTTGATGAGTGCACTGGGTAAGTTGTATGAAAAGCCCTCGACCTCCAGCAAGGTATTTCTAATGAAGCGTTTATTTAATATGAAGATGTCTGAAGGTAGATCTATTACTGATCATTTAAATGAGTTTAATACAGTTACAAATCAACTAAGTTCTGTAAGTGTGAACTTTGATGATGAGGTTAGGGCTCTTCTAATATTGTGGTCATTTCCAGAAAGTTGGAATAGCTTGGTCATGTCTGTAAGTAACTCTGTCTCTGGTTCAAACACCTTGAAATTTGATGATGTTATTGGTGTTATTCTTAGCGAGGAAATGCGAAGAAAAAGCATAGATGAGACATCAGGTAATGCATTGACCATGGAGAGCAGGGGAAGACAAAAGGAGAGAGGAAAGAGCCAAGGTAATTGTGGCAAGTCTAAAATGGGTAGATCCAAGTCCAGACTGGGAAAAATAGAGTGTTGGAACTGTGGAAAGAAAGGAAATCTAAAGAAAGACTGCAGATCTATAAAGAAGAAAGGAGATGTACAGAAGGAAACTACCCAGGAAGCAAATGTAGCAGGTGATGTGTTACAAGATGCTTTGATTCTTGCATTAGATAATACTAGTGATTATTGGGTAGTAGATTCAGGAGCTTCATGTCATGCTACACCCCATAGGAAATACTTTCATGAGTATGTTCTTGGTGATTTTGGACATGTTTTATTGGGTGATGATGAGCCATGTAAAATTGTTGGAATGGGTGAGGTATGGATAAAAGTTAAGAATGGAACTGACTGGATGTTGAAAGATGTTAGGCATATTCCTGCTACGAAAAGAAATCTGATCTCAACTGTTGATGTATATGTAACTTCGGAATGTATTTCACATATATGTATATTGTATTCCTATAGAGATGGTATTATTCCTCTATAAGGAAGTGTCGTCATTTATATTGTAAGTGTCGTAACTTATACTTGATGGGTTATTAGACCACCTTATTTGGGGTCGGCCCTGTATAAGTCATGTGGGTCAAAGGGTTATTAGACCACCCTATTGGGGGTCGGCCATGTGGGTCAAAGGGTTATTAGACCACCCTATTGGGGGTCGTCCCACTCAGCATTATGTTATGTGGTTAAGTTAGAGCCGACATGAGTTAGGTAAAAAGGCAAGTCATGTCAAGTATAAATAGAGTGCGGGAGGCACTCTATTTGCTCACTCACTTCTCACACATGCTCTCAAGGAGGAGAGGCACACTTATGGAGGAGGACGATTGCTGCTAGGTTATGGCTATCTCTATTGGTTGGTTGTATCATTGCTCTATCTATCTCTGAGGAAGTTATTGGGGTTTTTCACCTTTATGGTTTTCCCCAAGTAAATCTTTGTGTCTCTTGTGTGCTTGCATTATTGTCTCCATGATTGATATGCTGTAGATATGCTGTACATGTTGTTCTCTCAGTTAAGATCCTAGATCATATTGAAGTAAATTCTGAAAATTTAACATGGTATCAGAGCTAGCCTGAAAGAAGGCATGATATGGCATGTATGACACTTGTTGCACTTACGATGCTAGGGCTTGATATAGCAAAAACCAGTCATCGTAGCACTTTCGCTATAAATCCGTTTTGGCGAAGTTTTTCGGATCTGAAATTGTTACAGGCCGAAGCTAAGATCTCCAGGTATCTTGTGTCCAAAGGACAACCTCTAATTCGTTGTACTTTGGGATTTATGATCTGTACAATATAGGGTTTCTGCCTCTTCCAGATCTGAGTCAAAATCAGGTGACCTTGGGAAAAAGGTCATATCTTGGGCTAGGAAGCTCCAAATGAAATTTCGTAAAAAGTGACAGGTAGTACACAGTCTGTACTATCTCAGAAAACTTTTTCAGAGGCCGAAGTTGAACCAAAGACACGTGGCACGCCGTACAAGTTCGCTCTCCTGTATTATCCCAAAACAGGTCACGTTGCGACATTTGGCATAACTCTCTCTCAGAGAATCCAATTGAGGTCAGACCTGTCAGGATGGAAAGATAACAGGTCAGACTATCTCAGGAAACTTTTTCAGACCCTGTGGATCAAAAATTTTGGAGTTACACCAGAAACAATCAGGTACATATTTCTATCAAAACAGAATTATTTTTTGGTACCTTCATTCATGGCTTCCGGAATTTAGGGCTTTGGAGAAAGTTGGAATTTTTGTAATCGGAGACCACGGCTGGATGCTACTCATCAAAATAGAAATTTAGAGACCAAGATAAGAATTTTTGGTTGGGCAGAAGGCCGGGCTTGATTAGACCCTAGTTTGGGACTTTGATCAGAAAAGTGGAAAATTAGGGCTTCTGTAAAAATGGGAATTTTTGAAATCTGTGACCACGGCTGGAAGCTCCTCAGAAAAATAGAAGCTTAGAGCTTTGGATCAAACATTTTGATGGGGCAAAAAAAGTGGGCTTCATCAAACCCCAGTTCAGGGTCACGTCTAGTGAATCCGGAAGTTTCAAAGGAAAAATTGAGAAGTGAAACTTTGCAGTTTTCAATTTCTGAATATACCAGTTTGATCAGTTCATCAAGGCGCATATTCCTATCCTATCGGAAGGTTGAAATTCAAAGTTTGAATTTTTGGGGTTTCTTTGACAAACCCATATCCAGCTCAAGGTCCAGTTCTTGCAAATCAAGTGGATTGGGTTAATCCTAGAAGAAGATGGATTGATCACCTGCATAAGTGAAAGAAGTTCCTGTCTCAGAGGGAGATGAGGATAAGGCCTTACATAAGAAGATTACAAGCGATCTCGACAGGTATGACTCATCGAGGTATGTTTCGATATTTGTCCATGATTAAGTTTATGGTATGTTTGTCTTCATGTTATTACGTTAGTACAATTTTGATTTTATATTTGTTGTATCACCTTAACAAAATTATGAATGCATGATAGAAGATATTCATTGGTTAGGGTGTTGACACTTATGATTGTACTAATGCATTATGGTGTTGTATGAGGTTTGTGTTGTCTACTAACATGAAAGGTACACCAAGAAAGACAGATCATGTTCTGATCCAAGAACATATGATCATGATAACATAAGGACAAAGATTCATCCATTGTCATGGATCTCATACAAGATCCATTCACGAGGTATGTATAACTTGGTTTTATAATGGTTAACTTATGAGACATGCAGGTTACTAGCACAAGTCACTGAAGAGAACCAAAAGACATTATACGGGTATGTTAGACATAACTAGCTAACATGATAATCCAGGTATGTTTTTCCTATATCAAGCTAGATTCCTACCTTGGGTTAGGATCTTATACTATCGCGTTGTTGATAATGATTATTCATGAAGTCATAGGTTTGAATAATCATGATTGTATGCATATTATGTTTCTTACCATAGTTGATGATATGACTAACCAGAAGAATCATGATGGCATAGGTTTGAATAATCATGATTGTATGCATATTATGTTTCTTACCATAATTGATGATATGACTAACCAGAAGAATCATGATGGTATAGGTTTGAATAATCACAGGTTTTATGCATTTTATATCTCTTATCTTGTTTGATGATTCAACTAACCTGAAGAGTCATAGGCTTGAGTAATTACAGGTTTAGACATGTTATGTTTCTTATGATTTGACTAACCATAAGAATCCTTGAATGCTAATGCTTATTATTTCTGTTTGAAATGATCATGACTATACATGCTTGAGAGTATTGTGTTTTAATAGTATACTAATGAATGTATGATTTTATATGAGATCACAAGGACAACACATTCATGATACTAATAAGCATGCATAGGGACCAAGGATGAATATGAGTTCAAGAACAGGTAATTCAAGAAGCAAAGATCAAGAGGGAGCACACTCTAGTTGTTCCTGCAAGAAAGCAAAGGAGCACACTTCAGTAGTTTCTGCAAGGATGCAGATATTCAGAGGGAGTTGATCATCTCTCTACATCCCACAACAGAAAGGTGTAGAAGAAGCTACTTCAGATTAGGACTCCAGCAGCTCCTGCAAGAAAGCGAAGACTCAGAGGGAGTCCACCCAACGAACAAACAAAGATAAGTATTTGAATTGTCATTTCTTAAATAATACTGTTCAATAAATGTATATACTGATGTTCCTAGAATTAGGTTGTGTATTATGCATATTAGAATAATTGCATTGATTAACAGTATACTCCTAATATGCATGGGTAAGTGGCCTATGGCACTGTACAACATTCCATTGCTACTTATCTAGAATGAAACCTCTTTGCTGACATGTTGGGAGTTGTGCACACTCTTAACAATGTTCTGGTAGAGATTGGAAGGCATCTAGAAAGTTACGGAATATGGATAAATGTTGTATTGAAGCATTGGCTAAGATAATTGCATGACTGTATGGCATATTTCTTTATGTGTAAGAATTTGTTCTGAAAACTATGAGATGTTTTCTAATCATGCAATTTAACTTGTTGTGTAGGAAAGATCGTATGCCATCTCCTACAAAAGAAGAACTACAACATTTGTTCCAGCAACAAAGATATATATTGAAGATATTGAAGATATTGAAGTTCCCAGTATCTGGGATGAAGAAATGAAATGCCATGATCCGTCGATCATGAAGAATGATGTTTGGGATGTAATCCCAAGACATGAAGGGAAGTTTGCTATGACTTCCAAATGGAATTATCAGATCAAGCATGTTGCAGATGGCAACATTGAGAAATATAAAAGTGATGAAATAGAAGATGCACCAGATGGATTTCAAGACAGCATGGTGTAGTCACATATATGTGCAGAACTTGGTATGGTAGGATAGACAGCTTTCTATCCAGTTTGGGCTTTACCAAGAGTAAAGCGGATTCCAACCTTTACTACAAGGTTGAGGAAGGCAATCCAGTGTATGCGGATAACCTGTTTGTTACAGGTGAAGATAGATTGATTGCCGACATGCAGCGGAAGCTTACTACCGAGTTCGAGATGAAGAACTTGGGGATGATGCACTATTTGTTTTTGGCATGGAGGTGTGGCAGAGTGCAGATGGAATCTTCCTTGGACAAGGGAAGTATGCAGTAGAAATCTTGAAGAGGTTCGGAATGATAGATTGCAAGGCAATGGCCACACCAATGGCATTGAATCTGAAGCTTCTATGTGATGCTTCATCTGAGCCAGTTGATGTCTCTATGTATCGTCAGGTGATTGGGTCCTTGATGTACCTGACGAACACGAGACCAGACATTTGCTTTGCTGTGAACACATTGAGCCAGTTTCTGACGGATCCAAGAAGTGTTCACCTGGTTGCTGTAAAGCATGTTCTGAGGTACCTGAAGGGTACAGTGGATTATGGGCTCAGGTATGAGGCGAATCAAAAGTTTAACCTACAGGGTTATGTTGATTCAGACTGGGCTGGCAGTGCTGCAGACAGGAAGAGCACATCTGGGTGTTACTTCAGTATGGGATCAGGTGTGATCTCTTGGTTTAGCAGGAAGCAGTCCTGCGTAGCACTGAGTACAGCTGAGGCAGAGTATGTTGCAGCCTGTTCAGCTAGTTGTGAGGCAGTATGGCTACGGAAGCTACTGTCTGAGTTATTTGATCTCCCGTTGGAGGCTACTGGTATCTTCTGTGATAACCAGAGTTGTGCAAAGCCGTCCGAGAACCCAGTGTTTCATGACAGGTCGAAACACATAGAGATCAAATATCACTATATCAGGGATATGGTGCAGAGAGGAGCTGTGAAGCTCCTGTATGTTGCGACGGACGAGCAGATTCCAGATGTGCTGACGAAGCCACTAGCCAGGATGAAGTTCGAGTACTTCAGAAAGAGGCTTGGCGTGCTTCAGATCGAGGATACTTCGAGGAAGAAGTGATGGACACATTTGCTGAAGCCATTCCAAGCATGTTGGAAGGAGGATCCTTCACATGGCTGTGGATGTAAGCGCTGGATAATGGGCATCAGGATGATGTTCTGGTTTCTGCTTGGATATGATCAGTTGGATCATTTATGTATGTATGCATCATGTTGGATGCTGGATATGATCAGTTGGATCATGTGTATGTATTTTGTATATGCATCATGTTGGATGCTTGGACCATGTATCTGTATATGTATCAGGTGGATACATTGTATGATCAGGTGGATCATGTATGATGATATGTATCAGGTAGATACTTGGTATGCATCAGGTGGATGCATTGATGTATCAGGTGGATACATTGTATGATCAGGTGGATCATGTATGATGATATGTATCAGGTAGATACTTGGTATGCATCAGGTGGATGCATTGATGTATCAGGTGGATACATTGTATGATCAGGTGGATCATGTATGGTGATATGTATCATGTGTTTGTATCAGGTGGATACATTGATGATCAGGAGGATCATGTATGATACTTGGTATGCATCAGGTAGATGCATTGATGATCAGGTGGATCATGCAGCAGGACGTTGCAGTGATGATGATCAGGATGATCATGGATGGTGAGCTTCAGGATGTTGCTCCAGATGACATGCAGCAGGACGTTGCAGTGATGATGATCAGGACGATCATGAGTACATCAGGATGATGTATGGTGAGTATCAGGTTGATACTCTGTGGCCGTGGATCAGGTTGTGCAGATGAGCATGTCTGGGAGATCCTATAGGTCGGAGTTGTGTACCCGTAACAGCCTGGGATGCTCTTTCGAGACATTGCTCTGGGAGGACATGTAATTCGTTGCCCTGGGAGATCTCAGGTCGGAGTTGTGTACCCGTAACATCCTGAGATGCTCTTGCGAGGTTTTGTCCTATGGCATGTAATTTGGGCCCTGGGAGATTTCAGGTCGGAGTTGTGTACCCGTAACATCCTGAGATGCTCTTGCGAGGTTTTGCCATGACCACATGTAATTTGTGCCCTAGGAGATCTCAGGTCGGAGTTGTGTACCCGTAACATCCTGAGATGCTCTTGCTAGGTTTTGTGGTGGACCACATGTAATTTGTGCCCTGGGAGATCTTAGGTCGGAGTTGTGTACCCGTAACATCCTAAGATGCTCTTTCGAGGTTTTGTGGTGGGGTCACATGTAATAACGCCCTGGGAGATCCTACAGGTTGGAGTTGTGTACCCGTAATATCCTGGGATGCTCTTTCGAGGTTTTGTGACGCACGTAATAAGTCCTGAAGATTCCACAGTATGGCCAGTGATGATGAAGACCTGCAGGTGGTGGGCCTACATCCAGTATGAAAAAGGACTGGCTCTGTAGAACTTCCTATGACGAGTAGATTCAGAGATTGATTGAGATAGCAGCAGCAGTGACGATGATGATGACTCGATGACGATTATCTAGTGACGATGATCCAGAGAAGATGACTTGTGCTAGAAGAACTGTGCTGAGAAATACCTTCCTAGTTAAGAGGGAGTGTTGATGTATATGTAACTTCGGAATGTATTTCACATATATGTATATTGTATTCCTATAGAGATGGTATTATTCCTCTATAAGGAAGTGTCGTCATTTATATTGTAAGTGTCGTAACTTATACTTGATGGGTTATTAGACCACCTTATTTGGGGTCGGCCCTGTATAAGTCATGTGGGTCAAAGGGTTATTAGACCACCCTATTGGGGGTCGGCCATGTGGGTCAAAGGGTTATTAGACCACCCTATTGGGGGTCGTCCCACTCAGCATTATGTTATGTGGTTAAGTTAGAGCCGACATGAGTTAGGTAAAAAGGCAAGTCATGTCAAGTATAAATAGAGTGCGGGAGGCACTCTATTTGCTCACTCACTTCTCACACATGCTCTCAAGGAGGAGAGGCACACTTATGGAGGAGGACGATTGCTGCTAGGTTATGGCTATCTCTATTGGTTGGTTGTATCATTGCTCTATCTATCTCTGAGGAAGTTATTGGGGTTTTTCACCTTTATGGTTTTCCCCAAGTAAATCTTTGTGTCTCTTGTGTGCTTGCATTATTGTCTCCATGATTGATATGCTGTAGATATGCTGTACATGTTGTTCTCTCAGTTAAGATCCTAGATCATATTGAAGTAAATTCTGAAAATTTAACATCAACAGGGCAGTCGGGAGATGGCAGCTGTCTATCTACATTTGGAGAAAAGTGGTGGAAGATCACTTTAGGATCAATGGTGATAGAAAAAGGAGACAGGATAGGTATGTTGTATTTATGTCCTCATAATACTAACCATTCTATTTCTTTAGCTTCCACAGGAACAAACACAACATTGTGGCATCATAGGCTTGGCCACATGAGTGAGAAGGGGTGCAAATTCTCCACTCAAGGAAGTTGCTGCCAGATTTGAAGTAGGTAAGTTTGGAATTCTGTGAAAACTGTGTTTATGGAAAACCGAAGAGAGTCAGATTTCTCAGGGTTGGGAAACAGAAGAAGAATGAAAAGTTAGAGCTTGTGCATACATATGTATGGGGACCAAATCAGGTACAATCTCTTCGTGGCTCTCATTATTATGTTACATTTATTGATGATGCAACTAGGAAAAGTTGGGTTTATTACATTAGACATAAATCTGATGCGTTTTCTACTTTTAAGAAGTGGAAATCTTTAGTTGAGAATGAGACAGAAAAAAGGTTGAAGTGTATCAGATCTGATAATGGAGGTGAGTACTACGGCAAGGAGTTTGATAGTTACTGTTCATATCATGGGATTCGTAGAGAGAAGACAGTCCCAGGAATACCACAAGAAAATGGGTGTGTCAGAAAGAATGAACATAACGATCATGGAGTGTGCATGCTGTATGAGATTGCATGTAGGGTTTCCCTTATAGTTTTGGGCGGATGTTGTAAATACTGTTGTTTATTTAATAAACAGAGGACCTTCAAGTGCTTTGGATGGTGGTATTCTAGAGGAGACATGGACAGATAAAAAGGTAAAATACTCATTTCTAAGAACGTTTGGTTGTGAAGTATTTGTCCATATTGATAAAGAAAATAGAACAAAGCTTGAAGCTAAATCCAAGAAATGTACCTTTATTGGATATGGAGTTGATGAATTTGGTTATCGTTTATGGGATTATGAAAATAACAAAATCATCAGGAGTAGAGATGTAATATTCAATGAAAATATCATGTATAAAGATTAGTTGCAGGGAAAGAACAGGAAAAGGAAAACACAGAGTACACAGTACTTGATGAAATTACAGAAAATGAAGTTCCAAAGGTGCCAGAAAATCAAGAACAATAGCAAGTGCCTGAAACTCCTGCAACTGTAAGAAGATCTACAAGGTTAAGTAGACTCCCTGAACAATACTCTACTTCAATGTATTATTTGTTGATGACTGATGCTAGTGAACCAGAATGTTATGAAGAAGCAATGCAGGTGGAAACTAGAAAGAAGTGGGAGCAAGGCATGAATGAGGAGATGGACTCATTGGCACGAAACCAGACTTGAGATTTGGTTCACTTTCCTACTGGTAAAAGAACATTGCAGAACAAATGGATTTACAGGTTGAAGGAAGAAGAAGGAGGAAAGAAGTGGTACAAGGCCATACTTGTTGTAAAGGGGTTTGCACAGAAGAAAGGTATAGATTTTGATGAAATATTTTCTCCTATTGTTAATATGACTTCAATTAGGACTATTTTAAGTCGAGTGGTAGTAGAAGATTTGCATCTTGAACAGTTATATGTAAAAACAACCTTTCTCCATGGGGATTTAGAGGAAGAGATATATATGCAGTAGCCACAAGGGTATGAGGTCAAAGGTAAGGAGAATTTGGTGTGTAGGTTGAAAAAGAGCTTGTATGGTTTGAAGCAAGCTCCAAGGAAGTGGTATTTAAAATTTGACAGGTTTATGACAGAACAAGGTTATAGTAGATGTCATTCTGACCACTGTGTTTATTTCAATAAGCTAGACAATGAAAGATACATTATCTTGTTACTGTATGTGGATGACATGCTTGTTTCAGGGTCTAACATGCAGGATATAAATGTACTCAAAAGGAAGCTAGGTAATTCATTTGTGATGAAGGATTTGGGTGCTGCAAAGCAAATCCTTGGTATGAGAATAACGAGAGATAGGAAAAATCGCAAATTGACATTGTCTCAGAGCGAGTACATACAAAAGGTGTTGGAGAGGTTCAGAATGCAGAATGCAAAACTAGTAAGTACACCTTTGGCCAGCCATTTCAGTCTAAGTAAGGAAATGTGTCCCAAGACACATGAAGAGACAGATTACATGTCCAAGATTCCCTATAATCAGCAGTTGGCAACTTGATGTATGCCATGGTGTGCACAAGACCAGATATTGCACAAGCAATGGTAGTTGTGAGCAGATATATGAACAATCCAGGTAAAGAACATTGGAAGGCAATACAGTGGATTCTCTGGTAATTGAGAGGTACCACCACTCAGGCATTATGTTTTGGATGTTTAGACATTGTTCTATAGGGATATGTTGATGCATATATGGCAGGTGATAAGGATAGCAGGAGGAGCACCATAGGGTATGTGTTTACTGTAGGTGGAACAACAGTAAGTTGGATTTCGAGACTGCAGAAGGTTGTTGCACTTTCAACAACAGAAGCAGAGTATGTTGCTGTTACAGAGGATAGTAAAGAGATGATTTGGTTGCAGAGTTTTATGGAAGAAGTGGGTAAGAAGCAGAAGGATATCAGGTTGTATAGTGACATCCAGAGTGCCATTCATCTTGCAAAGAACTCAACATTCCATTCCAGGACTAAACATATACATCTCACGTACCATTTCATACGCTCTGTTTTGGAAGATGAACTGTTGAAGATGGAAAAGATACATACTAGCCAGAATCCTGCAGACATGTTCACAAAGGTAGTGACCAGAGAGAAACTGAGTTCCTACTCGGGTTCAGTTGGCCTTCTAGCATGATGGTGAAGAGGAGAAAGTTGCCAAGTCCAAGTTCAGCTAGTGCAGCAGCGGTGGAGTTGTTGCGATAAGTCTCCAAGTGGGAGATTGTTGGTTGTGGAGCTAGATATTCCAATCTCATATATGATGATTCAGCCGTGTCTGTACCCTAGGTTTGGTTATGATCCAGGCCCGATGCTCAGGGGGTCCAGGGGGGGTCGACCCCCCCCCTGACTGGGGGGCGTGGGGGCCAACACCCCTGAAAAAGGGTGTTTGGGTGCAATACCCCCAAGTTACGAGTGTTCGGGGGAAGAGCCCTTGAGAAGGGGGTTTGGGGGCACGCCCCCAAGAAAATGGGGGTTCAGGGATGTAGCCCTCGAGAAAAATTTTTGGGGTTGTTTTCGCCACTAGTTTTCGGGCCCATGGTTTTCGGTAACCTGTGGTATTTTCCCATTGTATTTTCCTTATAAAAGAAAGACATTGTAACACAAATAGGGTGAATGATGTATTAGGTTTTTATGCATTGTAAATATCTCTGAGATCGAAAGAGAGAGACTGTGAGACAGTGAAGAGGAAGTGCAGCGGCTGTGATTTAGGTTGTATCCCTTCACTTTGCTGGACGAAATAATAATAAGGATTGGCAACTTCAGTGTGGGCGTAGCCCAAGTTGGGGTGAACCACGATATATCTGTGTCTCTCTTGTAATGTGCGTGTGATTATATTTGCATTTCTGTTTATTGTTATTGCTCTGCAATCCTGTTTTTCTAACACTTCCTCCTTTCAGTAGAAACTAAAAGTCATCTCCCAAGTTTGGTGGCTTGATCTGAAGATGTCATTCCACTAAACACCTATGAACCTAATGGGATGGCTTATGATAAGACCCCCCATCTTTTAATCTACAATTATTAAGAAAATTATTATCAAAGTGACTGTAATAGGATCCAGAGTAGATAAAGTTGACCAGGCTATTAAGATATGTTGCTTCAGCAATGAGACATAAGATAAGAAACACCAGTCATTCCCCATACCTCAATTAGACAAAAAAAACATATGTAAAGATGGATCAAGGTGGGAAAATATCAATCAAGGCTTCGTAATTATTGATTGTAACTCCTGTACAAAATAAGTTTTGTCATAGGCTGAGGAAAGCTAAAACTGAGCATGTATTCTAAAACTTTCAAACTATGTCAATATTGAGATAAACTAATCGATCAACCATTTCCCAATGTATGTGGGAGTTATCAAAACACAAAACAAAATAAAAGGGAAAAGCAATCAAATCAAAAGAAAGCAAACACACAAAACTTATGTACAAAATGCATCAAATTATTGAGACAAAATACTTCTTGAGTAGAGAAACATTCACTGGATAGGTGTCAATGACTCCCTCCAGTGTCTGCAACCGAACAGTACTAGGACCAATCTTTTCTGTAACAATGAAAGGTCCTAGCCAAAGGCGTTGAAATTTGGTGTATTCATTTTTGTCCTTATGTTGTTTATCCCATCTCAATACCAAATCTCCTACTGAAAACTCTCTATTAGAGGATGATTTCTCATCAAACCATCTTTTAACCATCTGTTGATGTTGATACAATTTGGTTTTAGCCTTTTCCTTGTCTTCCTGCAACTTGATCAAGGTATTAATTCTCTGCTACAAGGGAGAGGAATCATCTTGTTGAACAGATTGGGCTAGCTATAATGAGGGTATGGTGAGGTTAGATGGTAGGATGGCTTCCTTTCCATACACTAGACAATAGGGAAATTTTCCAGTAGTTTCCTTTGGGGTAACTTGGTCTGCCCAAAGAGCATTGTAAAGTTGTGTGTGCCAATCTTTGTGATGGGAGGCTACTGTCTCCTTCAAAATATTTATCAGGTTCTTGTTAGAAGATTCAGCAATCCCATTACCCTGTGGATAATAATTGGTAGAAAATTTTAGTTTGATCCCTTTTTCAAAGGCATACTGTGTGAGATCAATTGAGGAAAAGTAGGATGCATTGTCAAAGACAAGATACTTAGGAGCACCAAACCTTGTAACTATATGGATGTCGAGGAAGGAAATCACTTGGTTTGTGTTACATTGCCTAAGAGGGACTACCTCTACCCATCTGGTAAAGTACTCAGTTGCTTTCAGGATATACCTATTTTGCAGGGAGGAAACATGATTAATTGGTACAACAAAATCCAGTCCCTGTTGCTGAAATAGGAACCGAACTGTCACTGGCTGCAGAGGAAAAGCAGGTTTTTTGAATTTCCCTACACACTTATGACATGGTTGACACCTTCTGACATGATAATAGGCATCCTTAAATAGAGGAGGCCAATAATATCCAACTCTGGGAATCTTGTGGGCTGTGGTTTCACTTGAAAAATGGCCTCCAACAGGTCCTGCATGAAATTGTAAAAGAATGTCATCAGTTTCATTTTTCTCCAAACATCTAAGGAAAACTCCATCGTAATTTTTTCTAATCAAAACTCCATTAATAAATTGATATGGAGAAACCTTTAATCTTAAATCTCTGCTTTTTTGAAGTCAAGGGTTTCAGGAGAAAACCCATGGTTTAGAAAAAAATTGATATGATCGTACCATTCAGATGTTGAAGTTTCTATGGCATTAACAGAACCTGTAGGAACATTTTCCTCCTACTCCCATTCAGTCTGCTACTGTACAGGATCATTTGACTGAGCGGTAAGCAAGCATAAACCTTGTCCTTTTACAATCTTCGCTGGCCTAATTTCCAGGTCATATTTCTACAATGTTGTCATCTGATGGGATATTTTCTCTCCTAGTTCTCTCTAGACCAGGACATTTCGAATGGTTGTATAAGGCACGATAACTTTAGTTCGAGATTTCAATAAGTACGGTCTGTAATGTTTTACAGATTTGTATGTTGCATAAGCATGCTTTTCGATTTGAGATTAGTTAAGTTATGCTCCCTTAAACGTCGAGCTCATGAACAAAATTGGAATGTCATCATCATTATCATGCTTTTGTGTCAAGACAACTGCATAAGAAAAATCAGTATCAAAGGTATACAGAATAAAATCCTTGTTGAAATCTAGGGACATCAGAGCAGGGGCTTCTGCAATGGCCCTTCGAATTTCAACAAATGCATCCTTTTGTTCCCGAGACCAGCTAAACTATACATCTTTTTTAACTAACTACTGCAATGGCTTAACAATTTGTGCAAAATTTGGAACAAACCTATGTACAAAATTTATCTTACCGACGAATGATTGCATGGCTTTGCGTGAACCAGGAAAATCGATCTTTGAAATAGCATCAGTGTGTTCAGGATCAATAATCATACCTTCCTTTGAAACAGTGAAACTCGGGAGCTTACCTTCTATTACTGCAAATATGGACTTCTTGGGGTTCAATGAAATTCTGTACTTCCTGCAGCGTTCGAAAACCTATTTGAGAGCACACAGATGTTCATGTCATTTTTTTGAAGAGATAGTGATATCATCTAAGTATACTACAACATAATTATGCATCAAACCTCTGGAATGTGGCTTCTGCATTTATCATCCCAAAAGGCATTCGCCTGTAGGCGAAGGTACCCGAAGGGGTTTTGAAAGCTGTTTTCGGTTGGTCATCAGGGGAAAACATGACTTGGTTGTTTTCATGTCCCAAATTTGGCATTGGCTCACAATGGCCTAATCAAATTGGCCCTATTCATTAGAGTTTGTCAAATTGATGCTAAAGGTAAAATAATTGCCAAGGAGGAAAATTACTAGTTTCCTAGGTTTGGGGTGGAAGATTTGGGATTTGGAATAATGGGGATAATAAATCATGTTGGAACATTAGAATAGAATAAATATTTAATAAAGGAGATAAATAAATATATACAAGTGAAAATCAAAGTGGCATTTGATCATGAAGACACATGGAGGAGGTGGGACCCACATAAGCTAGAATTTATGTGCCACATGGCATCCTCTTCTTGCAATTTCGAATCCATGGGAAGCCTAATGTTCTTGGGATGAGTTATAAGTTCAATAATACTTGGAATGAGTGAATGAGGTCAAAATATAGAGGAAGAGTAATTCCCATGGAAGAGGAAGAGGCAATTTGGAGCTAGTGAGACACTTGGGCTAGATTCCCTAGCTCTATGACAACAATGATGAAGATGTTATGACACCTATGACACAAATCAGACCTGAAGGCTAACATATGACATATATGACATGTAAGGGATAAAAATAGACTCCAAGAGGGCACTCAAGGGTGTTAGGGAAGCAAAGATGCTTCCACATGTGATTTGGTGGACGTGGGAGACTAGGAATTGTTGTACAAGTGGCGTCCTTTGGAATCTCTTCACAACTTGAGTTGGCATGAGTCTCTTGGAAGGAATTCGACCCATGGAGGACATAAGAACTTTATAAATTTCAATAACAAAGAATGAAACCATATTTTGATCATTTGTATAATTTTCAATTGCATTTGTGAAGAGTGAGAGCTAGTGGATGACTAGTTTCTTGCCTTAGCCAATTTAGAGGGTGAAAGATTCCCATCCAAGTTGGTAATTGGAAAGGCCATTCAGAAATTTCATTTGGAGCTTTAATTCATCCTTTATTTGCAGTTGTAAGATACCAGGAAGCTCATGTTTACTTCTATTTCAGCTCACTCCTTCAACCCTTTCCAGTTTTGATGGCATATTCTTGATCCTTGAGGGAGGGCGTTATTGGTGAGCTATAGTACTCTTGGGGGGAGCTTCTAATGCCCCATTTATTTTGTAATATGAATTAAATATTTTTTTATTCATATCCAGAAAGTTTCAGGTTTAAATTCCAAGTATAAATGTATAAATCTCATTTTTAATGAAAGAACAGTGCCATTTCCCCACTACCTTGTTGTGAACCAATGTAATGCTGATGACTTAGAATGAATGGATGATTCTCTGATTAATTTGTGATTAATGGAATGAAATTGATGTATTTTACAAGTTTCATGTACTGTACTTGAGAATTTGAAGTATTTTTACTCAGTTTAATTGCATTGGGAGAAGAAATAGTGTCATTTCCCCAAGGGTCGAATTGGTGATTCTTGCAGCTGAATGGGAGAGGGTTGGAACATATATAATAATAAATTAATAGTGAAAATGAGACATTAATAAAATAATTAATACATTCCCTACCTCTGTTAAGAAATTTGAGTGGGTTTGGAGTCATTTGGGAAGCCATTTTCAGTACTTACCCCAAGGGGATTTGAACCCCAAATTACTATTAAAATTGCATACTTGGTATAGAATACTAAGAGAGTTTGAAAATGTATTTTGTTGGAAATATCTTATCCCTGAAAATCATATTCAATTCCTTATATCATTCATACACCTTCCTTGAATATTTGAAGGCATTTGGAGTCAATTTGAGACCTAGAGACCAATACTAGTCAAAGGGAAATTACTAGTAAAGTTCCCTACATTGGCCAGAATTGAAAGAGGATTTGCAGAAGTGTTTTAAAGGTCCAAAAACATCCATGAAACACATATTTATGTTCTAACATCATCCATATACCTTTTCAGAATATTTTGGAGCAATTGGAGCAATTTCGGGACCTAGAGCTCAAAACTAGTCAAAGGTCTAACTAGGGAAAAAAGTGAAAAATTGTCATTTTAATAAAATTCCTAACAAGGGACATTACAGTGGTATCAGAGCATGGTGATTGCACCTATGGATTAGTTATATACATTTAAGAATAAATGGCAGCGATTTCTTACTATTATGATGAATCCTATGAGTACAATTCTTATGAGGAATATGCAGATGCTTATGAGCAATATGAAGCAGAATGTCAATGGTATGAGGAAGAGGTGCCATCATGCAAAACTTCTTACAATTTCAGGAGAAATTAAGATTATTCTTATGAATTTAAATCTGATGAATATGAGTGTGGCACACCAACCAAGGATAATTCTATGAATGAGTTCCAAAGATGGAAAGCAACATATAACACCTTGCCCCAACAATATCAAAAATATCAAGAATATCTTGCTTTGAGAAAAAATACACAAAATGTCATGTCTTTTGAGTACTTTGCTTAACATATTTTTGAAAATAGGCCCAAAAATGAAGATGTGGAGTTAGTAAAGAAAGTTTTATGCCCTTCTTGTAAAGAACCTTGGAGAGAATATCATATATGTGTGCAGGAAATGATGTCCTACTTGAGGAGAGATTTTGGGAATTCGTCAAAAAGAGATTCCAAAGATATTGATCCTAAGGAAAACACGGGGCAAAATGCATCAGCTTGCTTGAAGGAGAAAAAGGAAGAAACATCATAAGAGCATGAAGAAGATTCTATTGAGAATATGGAAGATCATTTCGAGACACCTTCTAGCTTAGACATGAACCAAAGAGCATCTATTGATGGATGCTTAAACTATGAAGGAGTACCTACTGATGGGTGTTCACACCTTTATGTTGGTGACATAGAGATCACTTTTAAAAGTGTTGCTGCAATCCCAAGTTCCATTAAGCATGATAATGAAGACCTTGTAGCATTTGAAGAAGAACTAAGATCAACTTCCCCATCACCACTTGAGCTTCATGAAGTTGGTCCAAGCAAAAATGAAGAAAATGAGGAGGTTCATTTGCAAGAGCCTCATTTTCTTGAAGGATCCTTAAAGATGAATGAAAAGAAGATCCAAGAGTCCCTCAGCATTCTCCATGACACGCAAGCATTGGTGTCAAATTCTTGTTGGAGAGCTATTTCATTGGAGGAAACATCCTTCCTTGAAAACATGGAGAAGATTCAAAGAGCAATGTGCCACATCAAAGGTAATTTTATGTCTTTGCTTTTTGATAGAAACCATTTGTTTGAGCTTAATGAATTGTTACATGATGCATACTTGAATAATATTGAGGATAATCATAAGCTCACAATTCAAAATGAGCAACTTCTTGAAAAGTTGCAAGATACTTGTTTTTTCTCCTATATTTTAGATTGTCAAATGGTAGATTGTTTGGAGGATTCTCATGACATGGTGGATCATGAGAAATGTGAAAATTTGAATGTGCTTAATGTGTTTGAAGATGAACTTGAAGAGATCAAAACACTTGATGTGGTGGAAGAGGAACTTGAATTGTCTCTTAATGAAGGTTATGCAATTTTTAAAGACGAGCATGATTCCTCTACATTGGAACTAATCTACAACAAAGGTTTCACACTTTTGAAGGAGTTTCATGATACTAACCATATGGATCCTTTCCATGATGAAACTTCTTCACTTTTTGATCATTTGGGTGAGTTAGTTAATTCTCCTACATCCTACAATTCCATGTTTTGAAGCATTAGTCTCAATGAAGAATGGGTGAAAGGGTTCTTTTTGATGGTGCCACATGAGGAGTATGGAACTCCTATATTTACTTTTTATGATGATATGATTGGAGCACATTCTTATTCACATTTGCAGTAGCATCCTTTGTTACTTTATGATGATGCACATCTACATGGATGCACCTATGATATGCATTTGAGTCACTTGAAGACTCATGGTTTTTCTTGCTCAACACTTGATTCATTTGATGTTGGAGGAACTTCGTCCAACACTTGGGTGAATAGATTTATGGTTGGAGAACATTTTTGGTGGCAGCCACATACTTTGTTATATCTTTATGATTCTCACATTCAGGGATGTATGATCCGAATTTTAGGGGGCATATGGTCTAAATTTGGATGTATAAGCCATAAAAGCATTAAATGGAGAGGCCACCCTCTCCCATTTATCATAAAAGCATTAAAAGAAGAGGCCACCCTCTCATATCCATGGTATTTGGTAGCACATGGTTTTGGCCCATGGTATAGCCTCAAGACACATTGTAATAATGCTATATAAAGGCCTAACAAGCCTTCTCATGATAACAAGTTGCTCATTTGGTTTCTCTCCTATTTTCTATTGTTCATTGTGAGACTAATTAGATCTGAGTGACTTATTGGTAATTAGTTTCAGAGGTGGGGCTCATTTTTGAGCCTCACCTCCCATTCACTTCATATGTTTTTGTTCATGCTTATTTTCATGCAATATTAGTGTTTTTCATGTGAATTTTATGACAGATTTGCATGCTTAACCTCCTCCTCTCTCGGCATTCAAGCCTTTCGGTTATCAGCTCCCAAGATCCGGATCAGTGCTGAGAAACCAATATCATGCATTTTGTTTAACCACTTTCCCATTCTCTTATTTTAATTTTTATTTGAATATGACCGATTTTATAGAAATTATTGTCTTCACTGTGTTATCTTTGTGCAAAAAGAAAGGTACTATATTATTATATCATTTCTCCAGAAGTCCAAACTGGACGAATACAGGGAGATAGAGTTAAGTAGACAAAATGTTAAACTAATAGGCAAATTAAACTAACTGACGAATACACTGTAATTTTCTTTGATTCTATATTATCAACTGTATGTGGCAAAATTTAAATCACAGAATAGCATGTTCTTAAATGAAAAGAAAAGGGTAGTAATTATTTTATCAACTGACAGAGTAAAATACCGCATCTCTACACCCAAACCAGGGTTTGATCTATTCTTTCCATACTAATATTTACAAACATTTAACAGCTGCAAAATCAAATGTTTCATCTCATAAAATTATCATAGATGATCTAACTATAGAATTAGAATTGTTGTTCTTGCATGTAAATGTCATTACAACCTAGCACTTTCATTTTAGAACTCCATTCTTCCATTGTCATCGATAGGATAGGGTTTAACACAACACACAATGGTATTCAAACTGAACCAACACCATTTTATTAACAGCTTAACTCAAGTATGCACAGATGTTTTGTAAGCTAGGTATTCCATTATCGGCTTGAAACCATCCTTTGGATAAACACTTAAAGACATGCCTTTCATTCTTTTGAAAACAAATTCAAAAATTAGAGTTCAAAACACCATATGTAAACAATAAACCTCAGCACTGAAAGTTCCATTTAAAAATACGATCGCAGCAATCTTACAGAAAACTTTTTTTTGCGGATTGCTTCATTTAAAACCCATTTCACACTACACGGCTATTGCCGAGACAAACCATAGACAACATTTCCTTTCCTTACAGTTCAACATTGGTTTCCACTGTCGATTAGGAAGTGCAAACTATAAACATTAAACTTTTAAATGCTGTAGAGATCATTGCAACAACAAAGGTTCAAAACCCTATTGAGTTCGTCGAGCCAAGACATGGCTCGCCTCACATCTATGCTAACAAAAAAACATAACAGTAACATTTCCCCAAAGTTGCAGGTGAGGCAAAAGCCATTGCCGAGAAAACACATTCCAAAACCCCACCGACACTCACAACTATCGACCAAGTCCGAATCCAGGAGAACGACGAGGTAGGGTACCACCGACGCTTACCGGTGGGTTCGTTGTATTTCCCCGTCAACGTTACAGCCTGATTTTGAAACCCCAGACCTTCAAGTTGCTATGACGCCACCAAGCGGACACACTCATCCAACCCTGTGGATTGCTACACTATTCTTTTCCAGACTCGGCCAACATTGATTGTATTCATTCATAGATTGAAGGCTGCTGCAGGTCTCAGGTTCGAGCCTGAGGGAGGCTAAAAACATCAAAACCTAAGTGCCTCCTAGCCGGTTGGCCTCACCCCAAATCCTACCACCGAAACAAATGACCAAGAAAACATTACAATATCCTGTAAGTTACGTTTAGGGTTCACTACAATCCCAACGAACAACAATCGATGATGGATATCTACTTTCTATAAGCCACGTTGGAGGGTGGTAGATGCAGTATTAAATCACCCATCCACCTCCTAAGCCACGACGTTGCCACCTCGGTCGACACCAAGGCAGGAGGCCCATTACAACTCAACATTGGTGAACCTTCTCACATGCTGTACATCCATTACAACGTGCACGTAATATCACCATTAACGCTGTGGCCAGACGACTTGATTACAAACCCAATCATTTATGATACCTTTAAATTCGTACACAGACATTTTACAACGCCATCATATCCACCTACCAACCATAAGATCAATGTCATTGCATTAACTTTATAAATCATACTAAGATTAAAACATATATATTGGTAGCATGTATAAAATATCTTGTATGTTCCATGTAAGTCGATACAAGGGCACTCATAGCATAACACAATAACCTAGGTCGCATTCGATCCTAAGGTATGGGTAGATTCTGCCCCACTTATCATAAAATTCATTATAGAATTCATTGATATTTTCCCATGTCATAACTTTATATGGACACACCCTTTAGGGTATACTTTCCACCTAAGAACCATCGTATAAATTGCAATGGTAAGGTATTAATGTAAATCATATCACCATTATAATTGCTTAGGTAATAAAGAACTTAGAATCACCTTGTTGCCTTCACTATGGTTTGCATAGGACCTTATTCCTTGTCTTAGATTTGTCACAAGTCAAAACTTATAATTAGGATGTTTTAAAAAGCCGCAAGTCATTCATGGAATGATAACAAGTGAAGTCATAAACTCCTAATGCAGAAAATTAATAACAAACACACTCTAAAATTCATGACTTCTGCAGTTTTTGAGCTAGTCAAAATACTCATTACAAAATAAAAAAAGAAACCATACCTGTGGTGTCAAAGTACTTGCAGTTATCATTTTTGAAAACGGTTATTAAACACTCTGAATTTATCGCTATCTCTTACCTGCGAATCTGCGCATGAAGGACGGGTACAATGCTTTAGCTGAGTAGATAAGTAAGCCTTGGGGAATCTCGTGGGACCCCTTTCATCATCATCCAAAAATTTTGAACTGTCAGCACTTGTCAAAGAGAATTTTGTTTTCCAAATGTATCGAAATTTTCAATCATTCAAGCATATAAATAAATGTCATAATCATTAATTGGATTCATGATGTGTCATCGACACGAAACACCATCAGAAAACAAAGAAAACACAGCAGTAAGTTGTCCCTACAAAATGACGTAATTATTAATTACTGCTTTTACTAAACATTTATTATTTCCGCATTTTACAATTATTAGCATTAAATGATGATTTAGAAATTTTTAAATTCTTATGAAAATATTGGGATGTTACACCTTGTAAGTTCCTATAAGGGGGGTTCTAAACCAACGTCATATGTTGCTACGAGGGGGGGTTTAAAACTACCCTTTTATGTTCCTATGAGGGGGATTCGAAACCACCCTTGTAGGTATTTAAGTGGGGGGATCCAAACCCCCTCTGTAGGTTTATAAAGAGGGGGGCTTAGTAACCAACCCCACGACTGGATGATCCTCAGAAAAATCAAAGTTTAGAGCACAAGATCAAACTTTTTGGCTGAGCAAAAACCTGGGCATTATCAAACCCTATTTCAGGATTTTGACCAGAAAACCAAAAATTGCAGATCCGAAAGTTTCAAAGGCTATTTTGAGGGGTTAAATTTTGCAAATTTCAAAATTGAAGTATACTAGCTTTATCATCTCAGCAAGGTGCATCTTTCTGTCCATTCAGAAGTTTGGAATTCAAAGTTTGAATTTTTAGAGTTTCTCTGATAAACCCTAATCCAACTCCAGATCCAGTTTTCAGCAAATCAAGTGGTAAGGCCTAAATATTTTATTTCCATTTGTGTTTCTCATTAAATATGTATCACCAAACCAAGATTGAGGATAATCTTGAAGGAGCTGACAACTTCTGAGCATGGAAGTATAGGATTGGGTTAATCATAGAAGTGAATGATTTGGACACCTACATAAAAGAAGAGGTTTCAGTTTCAAAGGGAGATGAGGCTAAGGCCTTACACAAGAAGAACTTGGTCAAAGCCAAGAGAATCATTGTCGATTCTATAAAATACCATCTCATACCCCATGTGTCTTCTCTAAAGACACCTAAGGAGATGTTTGACTCCTTGACCAAGTTGTTTGAAGGAAATAATATAAATCAGAGGATGACTTTGTGGAATCAATTGAAAGGGGCAAAGTTCCAAAATGGAGAGACCATCCAATCTTACTTTACTAAGGTCTCTCGAATCAAAGAAAAACTAGAAGCTGTGAATGAAGTAGTGGAGAATGGAGAAATTGTCATGACCACATTAAATGGCCTACCTAGGTCATGGGACTCCTTCATCCAAGGTATCTGTGCAAGAAAGAAGTTGATCTCCTTCAGTAGACTATGGAAGGAATGTTCACAAGAAGAAGCTAGGCTTGTAGCTTGAGAAGAAAAGATGGGAAGTGAATACCAAGCTCTTAGAGCTCACACCAAGAGAAGTAAGCCCAAGAGGGAGCAATCTCATCATAAGAAATCTTTTCACCACCATCAAAGAGATAAGAAATATCTGAGATGCTTGACATGTGATGAGAAGGGACACTTTGTTGCAGATTGTCCCAAGAACAAAAAGGGCTTCAACAAAAACAAGAAGAGATATCATGCTCATGATGCAGAGGATGATGAACCTCCCAGGAAGAAGACTAAGGTAGAAAGTGAAGACTCTTCAAGTGACGATGAATATGTTCTAATCTCTTCTCTCACAAGTACTATTACACATCGGTGTAATGATTGGATTATTGATAGTGGGGCCTCTAAACATATGACGGGATTCAAAGAATCTCTCATGGACCTACATAAACATGAGTCACCGCATAAGGTGAAATTTGGGGATGACTATCAATACCCTATAAAAGGAAGTGGTGAAGCCTCCTACAAGTTAGACTCTGGGAAGTATTTAAAGATGCAAGATGTTCTATATGTACCTGGACTCAAGAAGAATCTTCTCTCCATATCATCTTTGGATGCAAAAGGAATGAGAGTTGCATTTGTGGATGGACAAGTAATTATGTGGACAAAATTTAAAACCATAGATGATGTAGTAGTGATTGGAGAGCAAGAGGGAGGATTGTACAAATTGAAGGGACAACCTGAACATGCCATGGTACATGAATCCATGGAGCTAAGTGAACTTTGGCATAGAAGGCTTGCACATGTGCACTTTAGAGCACTACCAATTGCAAGCAAAGCAATAAAAGGTCTTTCTGAAATCCAGTCAAAGCATGAAGGTGTTTGCAAAGGATGTGCAAAAGGAAAGAACACAAAGAAGGCATTTCCAAGCAGTGAAAGCAAGGCATAAGGAATCTTGGAAATTATCCACTCCGATGTATGCGTTCCAATGTCATCCAGTTCTCTTAGTGGGTATATATATATTATGTTTCTTTCATTAATGATTTCTTGAGGAAGACTTGGATTTGTTTCTTGAAGAACATAGATGAAGTATTTAGCAAATTCAAAGAATTCAAATCCTTGATAGAAAACCACACTAAAAAGAAGATCAAGACTTTTAGATCCAACAATGGTGGAGAATTCACTTCAAAAGACTTCAAAAAGTTATGCAGTGATTCAGGGATTAAGAGGGAGTTAACCACTCCTTACAATCCACAACAAAATGGATTTGCAGAAAGGAAGAACCTCTCATCCATTTTCAACATTGGTTAAGGTACACACTATCAGAGACTCCAGTAGCTCCTGCAAGGAAGCAAATATTGAGAGGGATTCCACCCAACAAACAAACAAAGATAAGTATTTGAATTGTCATTTCTTGTATATATGATTGTTTAAATAATATTGTTCAATGATGTATATACTTATGTTCCTAGACTTAGGTTGTGTATTATGCATATTAGAATAATTGCATTAATGAACAGTATACTACTAATATACATGTGATGGGTAAGTGGCCTATGGCACTGTACAACATTCCATTGCTACTTATCTAGAATGAAACCTCTTTGTTGACATGTTGGGAGTAGTGCAAACTCTTAACAATGTTCTAGTAGAGATGGAAGGCATCTAGAAAGTTACCGTATGAATACAGGATATGGATGAATGTTGTATTGAAGCATTGGATAATATAATTGCATGACTGTATGAAATATGCCTTTATGTGAAAGACCTTGTTCTGAAAACTATGAGAAGTTTCTAATCATGCAGTTGAATTTGACTTGTAGGAAAGGTCATGTACAATCACCTACAAAAGAAGGACTACAACATGTGTTCCCACAACGAACCTATCTATTGAAGGTATTGAAGAATCTGAAGTTCCCGAGATCCGGGATGCAGTAATGGAAGAATTCCATGATCGAGGAATACCAGTCGATCATGAAGAATGATGTTTGGGATGTGGTCCCAAGACCAAAAAGGGAAGTCTGTTGTGACTTCCAAGTGGATCTACAAGATCAAGCATGCTGCAGATGGCAGCATAGAGAAATACAAGGCAAGGGTTGTACCTTGTGCCTTCTCCCAAAAAGAGGGGATAGATTATGAAGATACTTTTGCACCTGTAGCAAGATACACTTCCATCAGAACAATACTTTATCTGGAAGCAGTGATGAAGTGGAAGATACACCAGATGGATGTCAAGACAACTTTCTTGAATGGTGTAGTCGAAGAGGAAGTGTATGTGGAGCAACCACTTGGTTTTGAGACACATGACAGGGATTCATATGTGTGCAGATTGAAGAAAGCCTTGTATGGATTGAAACAAGCACCCAGGATATGGTACGGAAGGATAGACAGCTTCCTGTCTAGTTTAGGATTTACCAAGAGTAAAGCAGATTCTAACCTTTACTACAAGGTTGAGGAAGACAATCCAGTGATACTTCTATTGTATGTGGATGACCTGTTTGTGACAGGGGAGGATAGGTTGATTTCCGACATGAAGAGGAAGCTTGCTTCCGAGTGCGAGATGAAGGACTTTGATATGATGCATTACTTTCTAGTTATGGAGGTGCAACAGAGTGCAGATGGAATCTTCCTTGGACAAGGGAAGTATGCAGTAGACATCTTGAAGTGGTTCGGGATGATGGACTGCAAGGCCATGGCCACACCTATGGCATCGAACCTAAAGCTATTGAGCGATGCTTCATCAGAGTCAGTTGATGCCACGATGTATCATCAGATGATTGGGTCCTTGATGTACCTGACGAACATGAGACCAGATATTTGCTTTGCGGTGAACACCTTGAGACAGTTTCTAACAGATCCTAAACATGTTCACCTGATTGTTGTAAAGCATATTCTGAGGTACCTGAAGGGTACAATTGATTATGGGCTTAAGTATGATGCGAATCAAAAGTTTAACCTAGAGGGTTATGTTGATTTAGATTGGGCAGGAAGTGTTGTAGATAGGAAGAGCACTTCAGGGTGTTGCTTCAGTATGGGATTAGGTGTGATCTCTTGGTTTAGCAGGAAGCAATCATGCGTAGAACTGAGTACAACCGAAGTAGAGTATATCGCATCTTGTTTGGTTAGTTGTGAGGCAGTATGGCTAAGGAAGATACTGTCTGATTTACTTGATCTCTAGTTGGATATGACCTGTATCTATTGTGACAACCATAGTTGTGTAAAGTTGTCAGAGAACCCAATGTTCCATGACAGGTCGAAGCACATCGAGATCAAATATCACTATATCAGGGATATGGTGCAGAGAGGAGAAGTGAAGCTCTAGTACATTGCAACAGATGAGAAGATTGCAAATGTGTTGACCAAACCACTAGCCAGAGTGAAGTTTGAGTACTTCAGAGAGAGGCTTGGTGTTCTTTAGATAGAAGATACTTCAAGGAAGAAGTGATGGGACACATTTGCAGGTCCCATTCCAAGCATGGTAATAGGAGGATCCTTCCCATAGCTATGGATGTAAGTGTTTTGTGATGAGCATTAGGACGATGCTCCGGATACCGCTATGTATGATGATAAGGATGATCATGTGTGATGAGCATCAGGATGATGTTCCAGATGATATGCATCAGGACGATGCTGTTACGATGATCAAGATTATCATGCGATGATGATATGCATCAGGACGATGCTATGACGATGATCAGAATGATCATGCGATGATGATGTGCATCAAGATGATGTACTGTATGATGATGATCAGTATGATCATGAGTATCAAGATGATGCTTTGTGCGAGGATGATCAGGTTGATCTTAAGTAACAGGATGGTACTCTGTGGCTGTGGACAAGTTGTGCAAGGGTAGCATGTAATATGTCCTGGAGATCCGGATAGGTTGTGCTAGTCACGTAAAAGGCCTCGGATTCTCTTTAGAGATCTTGTTGGGAAAGACACTCTTTTAAGGTTTCACTAGACCACATGTAATACGTCCTGGAGATTCGGACAGGTTGTGCTAGTCATGTAAAAGGCCTCAGATGCTCTTTAGAGATCTTGCTGGGAAAGACACTCTTTTAAGGTTTTATGGGGACCACATGTAATACGTCTTGGAGATCTGGACAGGTTGTGCTAGTCACGTCAAAGGTCTCAGATGATCTTTAGAGATCTTTCTAGGCAAGACACTCTTTTAAGGTTTTGTGTAGATCACATGTAATCATTCCTGGAGATCCGGACAGGTTGTGCTAGGCACGTAAAGTACTCGGATTCTCTTTGGAGATATTGTTGGGAAAGACACTCTTTTAAGGTTTTGTGAAGGTCACATGTAAAATATCTTGGGAGATACGATAGGTTGATCTGTGTGCTCGTAAAATTTCTGGGATGCTCTTTCGAGGTTTTGTTGACACACGTAATAAGTTCTGAGGATTCCACAAGATGGCCAGCTCGCAGAGATGATGAAGACCTACAGAAGTTTAGGCCTAGAACCAGCATTGAAAAGGGTTGGCTCTATAGAACTTCCTATGACGAGAAGAATTGAGAGATAGACCAGTGATCGAGATGATGAGTACATCAGTAGTGATGATGATGCTCCGTGATCCAGTGACAATTATCCAGTTCTGGAATTGAAGACTTGTGGCAATATGTATTGATGACCTGTGTCTAGAGAATACCTTCCTAGTTAAGAGGGAGCATTGATGTAATTGTAACTTCGGAAGATATTCTTCTATGTATTACACTTGTACTTTATTATATTCATGATGGAGATGTATTATTCCTCCAATCAGAAGTGTCATCATTTGCATTTGTAAGTGTCGCAAGTGTTTCAAGTGTCGCAACTTATATTTAATGGGTTATTAGACAACCAATGTGGGGTCGGCCCTGTTTGTGTCATGTGAGTGGGTTATTAGACTTCCTTAGGAAGTCAACCCAGCTAGAATTAAAGGCAGGTTAAGTTGTGTATAAATAGAGAGTGAGTGTGTCTCATTCTATTCATTCACTCACTCGTCCAACTCACATTAGTTAAGAGAGGAGTGTGCACAAGTGGAGGAGGAGTAGCTGTTGGAGTCATCTATCTTTTGGGGATTGATATTTGTGATATTTGTATTGGGGCTTATTCTATCTCTGAGGGAGTTGCGGGGGTTTTCAACTTCTTGGCTTTCCTCGAGGAAACTCTGTGTCTCTTGTGTTTATGTTTGTTATGATGTGCATGTTATTCTCTTAGTAGGATCCTAGAAAATGTTTGAATGAAATTATCGAAAAAATAACACAATCTTCGGGCCTACTATCCTTGCCGCGTGCATCCAAGGAAACATTGTTAGATGTGGGTTAGTAGAACAACCACTCACAAGTTAAATACAATTCAACTTCAACAAAACTAAACTAAACTAAAAGAGTGAAGAGAAAATATTGCTCCTTGAGGAAGGAGAAAACAATGGTGAAACACTTCCTTCTTAGAGGAAGAAATCAAGGGATATTTTGCATGCCAATTTGAGGTAGGAAGTGGATTGAAAGATGAGCTCTCGATGCAATTCCAACAACATTAATTTGCTATGATTTTCTCCTATAGAATGCATTCCCATGGATTCCTTTTATAGGCCAAATGGAGGCCAATAAACATCTAAATCCAAATGTGAACACTCTTTCCTGTGAATCGATTCTCCAAGTACATGAGGGGGGCTATTGAATGCTCCCAAGCATGTGAGAAGCATCATTCAAATTTTGGAGCCAAGAGATCCATTTTGAGATTTGAATGCACCATGGAAGTAAGTGGTCTCACCGTTTTGACAATCGTGTAGGTTTTGAAGGAAATTCCACGTGGGTACGCATAGGTCATTGAAGAGGAAGTCTCACTAATTAGTGTGAGTGTCCCGTGCTTTTAACTACAAAATTTTTCGTACTGAATTCCTTTAGAATTTTAGGGATCAATTTGTATTTTGGATCTGATGAGGATGTCTTCGTTAAGATGCATCATGTATGTTGATGATGCCTTTCTGCAATATTAACTGAAATGTAGCATGTGTGTGATATTTAATCATTAATAGTACTACAAGCACTTCCCACTTGCAATCACCCATGAGAAACATATGACAAGTAACTATGGACACCACTTCACAATTGACAGTTGGGTGGAACAATTGTGGGTCAGGTGTTTGCGAATAGGAGGGGAACATAGGACCATTCCATAGACCTAAAACTTCAGAGAAAAGTGGTCACCTTTAGAACTTACCACTTTACCTAAATATCCCTAACTCACATGGCCCAACAAACAAGTAATGAGGGGATAATCTTGATTTCCTACTTATCTTTACCTCGTGCTTGATGCACAGGTAATGCACACTTTCCCGACAATTTTCTCTTTCTACTAATGGATTTATGCAATCAATTAGGGAGATCCTAGTTTCGTTTTATGTGGCCTTGGATAATTTACTCTCCGTGCACCTACAATCAAGGCCCTAGAACCTAGACTATTGTTAGTTTTTTATCAAAGAAAAACAAATATAGTTCATTTTAGCTATGTTGCTTTTAAAGGTTGTTGTTACTCAGAGGGAAGTCGAAGTAAGAAAAGGATGATGTTTTCAAATGAAAAATATAAATAGAGATTACTTGCAAATGGGAAATACCACTTCAAACTTTTAAATAGATGCTTGGAAATAAATAAATTACAACAAGCATAAGAAGCAAGTAGAACCTTTGGAATCTTAAATGAGATGCAATTTTGAGAAAATTAATGAAACCAAAGCAAGAAATCCTTTATGATTTTCCTGAGATCACGCTAATGAAAGAAATGTAATATTGTTCCTTTATATTAAAACAATCCAAAGTGCATCAACATCTATAAGATATTTGTACATGAACAAAAAGGATAAATGCAATTACAAACTATGAATGCAAATGCAAGGAAACTTCCTTAGATGCGGGTGCCCACGAATCCCAAAGTGCACAGGATCTCGTTGACACGGCACCCTCAACGCCCTCCACGTGGTAGTGTGTAGAACTTCATGCCATGCACATTTAAGATTCCCCCACTCCAATGAATTTGAAGTTAATGTAACTTGACCTCTTGACTCTGTAAGGATTTGTACGATGTACCTGGATAATCATGGTGTTTCTTTGGGAATTAATGGCCCCTCTAGAGGCTAACATTCTACTTTTTAGCATACTAGATATCAGTTTATAGGAAATTCATTTTGGTAAGTCTGTTTGTTTCTCCTCTCTCAGCAGTTTCAATGGTTTTTATTGTGTTTGGTTCATTTCAACCCATGCAAGGGTCTGGTCTTGTAGGGATACTCTGGTACGGTGGGTCACTCAGACTCGCCTCTGGCCCTCTCTAGTTCCTAGACCTTTTTTGGGGGGAAACACTCTTTACAAGCGAAAGCGAAACATCATAGTTCACTGAATTCAAGCCATCCCCCGCTACGCTAATAGAGATCGTGGATGCCAGGTCAGACGTGGTCGTGGTGGTATTACAAATAATGGCTATGATAACTCTGTTCATCATCATCTCAGAATAATTCTTGATGATTGGGAGGAAGAAATGGTCTTGCAATAGCTCGTTAGTCAGAGTGCGTGAATAAGGAGAAGCCATTACTGTCTTGTCAAAAATTCCATAGCCTAGCTTCTCATGCAATCTCAGAAATTCTCGCTTGGCGATTCTCCCACCCCCTCTCCTTCCCCAATTATGGCATTTCACTCCTCTTCCTATTCGGTGGCTTCCCATGTCTCAAGATCGTCGCAACAGCATGGACCTGAACGTGGCAAGGAAATTTTGCAGTCGATGGACAAAATGAATGTGGCCTCAACTAGCGGTCACAAGTGCAAACATGTGGATGGAAAGCATGTGGACCTCTCCATTTTCTAGAAAAAATCACCACTTCCTACAAAAACAGTTCCAGAAAGCACCTCCATCTCTCAGGATTATCGTTTCCCCACCATTGAAGAGCCTCCGGACAATGCAGAAGCTTCATGCAAGTCCATTAACTCATAAGATTTTCTCTTTATTTTTTTCCCACTTGTATTTTGCATGAGCTTAGACACCTGTCACTTGGTCCATAGGACAGGTATCTCTTTAGGTTATTTTAGCATTTTTTTGAGACGTTGTTGTTTGAAGCACTATGTAATTATTGCAGAACTGATTCAGTACAGTAGGCATCTAGATACAGTTTTTTTTCTAACTTAGATATGGCCCTACTCTGTTTATTTTTTTCCAATGGGAATTTTAGAGAGACTCTCAGACATATTTTGCACGTACGGATTTTTGTATACTAATATAAATTTTCTATGGAGCTTACAAAAAAATAAACTCAAGGAAACTGGTAAAAAGAGTATTAAACAAACATTTATTCCTTAAACCTAGTGAAACCAATCAACTAATTAGAAAATCATTCTAAATAGACAAAAATACCCCTCAAACACTAACTTACAACATTTTGAGTGACCTTGTTGAACCAATGTAGTAGCAACCAAGGAAAAAACTACAAAACATGGCAAAAACCCGTCTTTCATAGGGAACACGCAAGTGTTTCCAAGAAAGGGTGCATGAACATGCTACTATTAGGAGGGATAAGTGCATAGACACACTTATGTTCCTTCCAAAGAGAGTCTGTATTTCATGTAGGTGGATAAAAAGTAAAAAAACCTAAAAGAATTGCAATCTTTTAGTTTGGATTAGTGTAAAGGATTGTTCTACAAATAGAAAGGTTTCTAAACACTTAAGCAAAGCTATAATACTAGTCCTAAGGAGGCCCTACAGAGAAAAATTCAAAGAATTCTTCCTCATTAGAATCATTAATTCTATTGTGGGGAAAGAGCCTTGAATAACTAGGGCTGACGATCATAGAGAAAAGGAGAGGCAACTACTCAAATTCCCCTAGTATTATAAGAAACAAGAAGGGAGCACAATCAATTGCAAAAGAGAGAGGATAGGGAACCTGAATCATGTAGGTTTTCTTATAGTTTCCTCTCATGCACGAGATACAAAGAAATCCATTAAATTAATCTTGAAACCTGCACACAAGGAATACAAAACCCTTTTCACTAAATTGGGATGGGGGGTGAGGGGAGGGGGAGATTAGATATCTCTATTAATAATTAAAAGAACAACAAGTATAATTTTCACCTAATCACGTTGATAACACCTCCAAAATCGTTCTCTGAGTCCCTTTACACTCGAGCCACTAATTTGTTTTATCCTCCAAATATATTAAACCCCTTCTTGAACAAAGTATGGAATCAATTCAAGCAAATGGATCACCTCACTGATCAAGTGGAAAATGAATTCTCAGAAATAAGAGGTTATGAGGGGCAATGTACATAAAAACCTAAGGAATCGAGACTAATTCTTCCATCATAACCTTAGTATGAATGCTTGATACCCCTATCAATTATGTATATGTATTATTTATACATTTTGGACATGATTGAGACAATTGCAGGGTGGTTTTAAGGATTTAGGCACCCGAAAAACTACTTTTCCAACCATTCAATGTTGTGAATTTTGAGGTTTTTTTAATATTTTTTGAGTTTTTAGGATACACACTCATTTTCTAAGGAAAGGGAGCATGCACACACACCTTGCATAAAGGAAGAGTTCATGTTCCCCCTAAAGCTTCATTTTTCTATGGAAAATATAATGGAAAGAGGCGGTAACTTGTCCTAAAGTGGAATCAACACTTATGAATGACTCCAACATATGATTCAGGACCTATAGTAGCTATTACAGACTCTTCAAATGACATTGGGAATATTTGGAGGTTGGTTAGGGACAATTGGATGTTGTTATGGACGATCTAATGCCATTAGGGTCACCTATATTCCATTAGGATCATTAGGGTTCCATTAGGGTCACTAAAGTGTCAATTAGTGCTATGACACTTCCACAATGTGCTTTCTTTGACCAGACACAGTGAAAAAAGTGTAACTAGTATGTTAATAAGAAGGATGCACCACACAAGTTGGTGCTATCTAAATGGTAAGAACAAGCCATGTTTATTTATTTCAAATAAGAAAAGAAGGAAATTAAAGCCATTTTTTAAATTTTAGAAAGCTAAACATGTAAATTAGGGGATAACAACCAATTCACCAAGTCTCTTCTCCGCTAAGGAGGCATGGTTTCCACATAGATAAAAAAGGAAAATTTTGTACCATTCTGTAAAATTCCAAAATTAACTAAATCCATTGTGTAAGTGGAAGAATTGAAAAATCCAATAATATGGTAGTGCTGACAATGAAGTCGTCATAGAAATATGGTGAGCATTGGTGCTTCTATGCTTAAACCGGTGAAGGAAAGTTACAAATGGAGTTATGGTTTGGTAATTTTTTTAACCCTATAACAATGCATTGTATATTAAGACACGCTAATGCTTTCTTAGGTTTCTGGTGCACAACTAAGTTTTTAAAGTTGGAGTGCCATTGGTTAGTATGCACTGATGCATGTATAATTACTAAGTGCAGTAATAAGTTCTTGTAATTTTTTAAATACAAACCAATATTGTATAACAAAATGTCTCAACCTTATTCAATGCATCTTATGGACAAGTGTGCTTACGATTTAAAGATGCACCAACTAGAGTATGTTTAGAATTACTTTAAACCAAAATTATATCACATAATAGTAATAAACCTATATTGCACTGATAATGGTTACACACCAATACACCCTATATAGGAGTGCACTAGTATCTTTTTAATAATTTTTAAAATAAAATTATAAAAATATGATGTACTAGTGCACTTACAATTTAAAGATGCCCCAAGTAGAATATGCCTAAAATTTATTGAAACTAATATTTAATTATGGAATTGTAATAACAATCATTGATGCATTTATAACCAGAATGCTTTGGTGTGCCTTATATGGGAGCACATTGAGAATAAAAATACCAATATTATGGTATAACAAAATGTTTAAACCTTATTTGATACATCATATATAGTGATGCATTGGTACACTTATGATTCAAAAATGCATTGAATTTTTTATGTGTCAATAATAGGAACACGTGATGTACCCTATATGTGAGGGCACTGAAGATGATTAAAGCACACAAACTAAAAAGCATCCGCTAAATCCTTCAATTGTTTGCTTGTATTAACAACATTTGCTCTAAATAGAGAATTTTGTTTTTTCGAAATAAGAATAGTTTATGCAAAAACTCCATGAAGTGGCATTATCCTTCTAGTGTTCCATAAACATATCTATAAACCAGAGCTATGTTGAATTTAATGCAGAAATAAATACTAAATATTGTTAATTGATGTTTATTAAAAAGAACAAAAAAACAAGCAATGTTTTCCTTTCCTAAAGTATTTATTGCAGGAAAACAACAAAACAGTGGCTCCATGCTTTAAAGGATTTAATGCATAAATAAATACTAAATATTATGGATTCTTGTTTATTAAAAAAACAACAAAGAAATGGCTCTATCATAGAGGATTTAGTGCTCAAATAAATACTAAATATTCTAAATTGTTGTTCATAAAAAAACAAAGCAATGTTGTTGAGCTTAAAAGAAGCAAAATATTTATTTGAAAAGCCACAATTTAAAAAGCCTAAGAACATAGAGTAAAGAGGTAATGAATAGAAAGACATTCAAGTCAATTAGAATTTGAGCTCTAATAGTAGTGAACCAAAAATATTCTTGATATTGAGAAATTGAGAAATGAACATTCATAGATTATGCACCAATGATGGTTTTAGTTTTTTACATGTTCTATGAAAAAACATAGTGACCAGAGTTGCTTTGTCTCCATTTATCTCAAAAATAGAAATGATTAATTAATTTTTTTAAACCATAAATTTAAGTATGATTTAAAGTTTGAGGTATATTTAATTATGAGTAACTTTAATATACCTATAATATTAAAAAAAATATGTTATTATAGAATAAAAAAAATGAATTACAAAATGTCTCATGTCCACAGCTAAGGTATCATGATATAGCGAAAACATAAAAACTATTAATATTCCTACAAAGGGAATTTTATAAAACAACCAGTATCAACACTTCTCGAAACTTTTTGATATAACCCTTTGATGGATAGACTACAAAGCATAAAAAAAAGTTGAATAACTGATCATAAAACTGTTAGTTACATAAAGTTACCTATAAAATATACCTATAAAATTACATAAAAATGTTCTTGTGAAAATTGTTATGATGTTTTTATTAAAAATAATAATCATAAATTCATGGACAATTATATTTCAAGTTTAAAATATTTTTTAAATATTATTATTAAAAGTGTGTTTAATGTAATTTTATTTTTGTTATTTTTTATAACCTTCTACCATAAAAACATTCGTTAATTTGTTAAATTTTTTTATGGTTGGTTTATTTTTTATAATTGTGTCATTATGCGTTAGCCCTAACTCTATCCAAGTATGAGGCACATATTAAAAAGGGTAATGAGGTCATGAATCATGCTCTTTAGTTAGAGATTAGATGATATGTTGTGTTTATCCAACACTCTCCAATACCCAAATCATTCTTGTTTCCTGCATTGAAATCATGTACAACAAGACGACCATTACCTTCTACGAAACAAAAATATAAATTTGGTTTGTGGAAAAATCCATGTGCTATTATAGTGAAGAGAAAACACATTAACCAGTAATCCAGAAAATTATTGAGAATACAGAGAACGTTTTGGTGACAGATAATATAACACACCCAATTTTTCAAAGAATAAATTAGTGAGATTTTCAAAGTAATTTTTTCGCAGTAATTAAAAAAAACTTCATATATATAAGAGTAGATTCTCAATCATGCTTATATATTCATTACGGATTTATAAAACTCTCTACTTGATTTCCAGTTATCCTTTTCTATATTAATTGCGACATCTACAAAAAGGAGATAGAACATTGATTTTCCTTATTAACTATTTCCAACAATATGATACCTAATATGATCACTCAATTTACTTTCTTCCTAAATAAACTTGATCTCCTTTTGAATAAATTTATCCCATAGTATTATCCAATATGCGCTCAAACAAATTAATATTACCACATTATTTATATTACCATTATTTACCTTGAATTTATTCATGGAAATTGTACTTAACATTGGTGAACTTATCCATGCCGGCCAAACATTAAGTATATCTATGTAATTTATCTCATGATAGCATAATCAATCAAGAAACATATTTCTCCAACATATTATTTGACATAAGCATACACATAAATATAAACATTGGGGAACTATCATAATCCTTCATAAATGGGAAAGGCATCATCAAGTTACCTATGACAAGTTACATCTAGTTTCATAAGCAACATACCACTAATAAAATATATCCAAACATTTATCAACAAGATCATTTAAATGCACACAATACTTATCAGAAACCACATAAAAGACATATACTAAGTACATTAATTTAATGTGGTTCACCCGCAACTTGGGTTACGTCCACAAAAAGGAGAGTCAAATCTTTATTAATTTCACAATTGAAAATTACATCCTGTAAGCCTCTTTCATAGAGAACTTTAACCAAGTAATCAATAACCTCACTTTGAGTGTTAGCGAGACGGTAACATACTCCTACTAGTAAGCACTCTTAGAGTCAATAAATTGTTCAAAGAACTAGTGTTTAAACTATATATAACCAACAGTTCTACCTTTCTCGAGGCTGTCTAAAAATACAATAGTCAAACACAATCCCAGTCATTTCAATCAAGATATTTATTTATACAATGACTTACCGAGGTCACAACTATTTGAAGGAATCCTATAAAAACATACACAACCGACATAAAAAGGGGTTCTCGGATTAAAGTAATATTTGGTCATCAATGAAATATCAAGAATGAGATTGATGAGTCATAGGTTTGATATCATAATAAAACTATGTGTATACCACAATATATAAGATTTCCATTAATCCCATCGAAACACGCATGAAAAGTTTCAATAACATTTTCTTCTTAAAGGAAGACAAGGTAAAGACATCGATGGGCCTTTGAGTCCCTTCATAGGTAGCCCTTTTTTTAACAAGGCAAGAAATAAATATAAAACATAATATATGAGCTTCATAAATCCGCATAAAACACCCATCAACGTTTCTTTAACTTAGATTCTTTAGGAAGCTATTGCTTAGATCATAAAAGCGCAAATTATACACATAGGGTTTTCAATGCAGTAATGAATTTATATATAACTAGTTACATAGATTATTCAACTTGGGATTGTTGTCTCTGTAGCAATATATATATCGACCAAACATGCGACACTTGAACACATCGAAATAAATGAACATCAGCGTTTATACTATTTGACAAGGCAAATCCCTTACACCAGGTTGAGTAAAAGCTCTCCAAACTTGCATTCGTAGAGGTTCCTGAACTAACTAAAATAATAAAAACACATAGTAACTTGTCCACATGCATATATTATGGGAACTCACGACCTATGCCCTCTTCCCTTGGCCCTATATCTGGGATAAAAGAGACTAGCAAAGTGCGAATCTATAAGGCAGAGTTTTATGAGGCTACTACGATCCTACTCAGCATAAATGAATTGGACCACTGTAAAACAAAACGATTTAAATACAGTGAACTCTATACCCCAGATTTCTATTGTATTCTTCGTGATTTCACTAAAACAAGGCACCATCATGGACTTAAACCAAAACACAATATTTCATTGTAGTATAAAAAATACACGGAGATGGCCTTTTTGTCAATTACGCAGGGTTTTCTCCACTCAATGCGCATAAGCTAGAAATGAATATGTAATTGCATAAAAATATTAAATATATATATATATATATAGATGTAATGCAGAAGATAGGGATCGAACCTACGGCTGTCCTTCCATCGAGGAAGAACGCGATTTTCAGTTGCAGAGATAATATACATTGTAAAACATATAAAGAACCAGTGTAAGGCTACTACAGTTAGCAGGGAATGGCTTGATCAATAGGGTATGCAACCACATTAGTAGTAGAGGTTTAGCTCTGAGGTAAGGATTTCTGGCAAAGATTAAAAAAAATGAATTAAAGCATCAACACATCATACTCAAATTTCGATAACATAGATCACCTTAAATGCAGAGCCGAGACTTTTTTCTCCTTCCCGACTGAATTCATCCTTTCACCAAGATTAGAACTAGGATCCGTCAGTGAGTGGTCGAGACCACCCTAATGAGATCCTCATACAGGGATTTACCCCATGAAAAACCCCCTCTGGACTGCATTCAACGCAAGGTATAAAAAGGAAAATACTTAGTTGTCCCCCCAGTGACAAATGGTAGCTTCAAAATAAACCATGGTGGTAGCCTTGGTGAGTCGTGCTCCACTAAGGGGACAACTCCTAAAAACTCTCCCAATATCCGCCTTCTTATAATAACCATATCATGGACTAGTCGTTAGGTTACTTTGTATGTAACTACATTATTAAACTAACATCGATTTCTTATAATTGTTCTAATTACTTAATAGTCTCATTTTTAATAAGAAAATAACATTTATATGATCCACTCTTTATTTAGTGAACCTTGCAATCATTTTCCTTACGATACTATATCTCGATATCCTTAAATGCACTTTTGCCATATGCTTTGTATTTGATAGTTTTCCTAGGTAATGTAGACATATCTTTATTTTATATATATGAATCTTGTCATATAAATTTTCTTCATATCTAATTATGTATCTAAATATTTATACTTAAAAAAAATCCTCTTAGGATTACCTTTTTCCTCTCAAAGAGGCTATAGAAATATAATAACCTCATGTTTTTATATAACTTGAAATAGTAGTATTATCCAATAGGTATTCCTTTACCTTAAGTAGGATTTATATATATATATATATATATATATATATAAGCGCTTTATCAAAAGAATAGTTGTAGGAGTTTCTTATTGTTTTGTAACAATAATAACTTTATTGGAAAACCTATTTAGGACTTAAAGTTAACTCAAGATTTTGATAACCTAAGACAACACTTATAACTTTTAGGGTTTTACCCGTAAACTCACTCTTCCTCAAGTGCCTGTGGCACTAAGATGATACCTATCATCTATAGTTAGCTTTTGGAAAGCCATCTTGCCCCTCACCTTCTTCTTAGTGACTTCACCTGCCTGGCGCTTAGTTGCGCCCGTCGTTGATTTACAATTTTAAGAGTAATCCCAATAATACTTTCTGGGTCCACCGGTGGGGCATTGGAATTGAGCTCCTCACTGGGGCCGCATACATAATTACAATATGTATTTATAAAATTATTAAGTCTAAAAATGAGGGGTGTTACATACTCCTCCCCTTAAGAATAACACCGTCCTCGGTGTTCAACTATTTTTCTTTCGCATCTTTTCACCATTTTTCGCTTTCTTTGTTCTTCTGTTGTGTTCATTTGCACATTTCCACAATTTCCGCCAGCTCTTATCATTCATAACCTACACATCTCATACAATATTTTTTCAACATTCTTCGACGTAACATAATTTTACCTTTTTCAATCATAAGGTAAGTATAAGTATTTTTGCAGTACCTTATCATTCACAGGTTAGCATCATATACTTCACAATATTTCCAACAATAAAATTTTAACATTTAACATTCATCCTCATCCTTGAGGAAATTTGCTTACTCAAGCATTCATAACATTCGTACATAAATACATCTCATAGTCTAGTTACAAGACAAATCATTAACATTTGCTTATATCATAACACAATTCTTTCAATCAAGACTTTGTTGATCATCAAGATCTTTTGTACTTTAGCAATCATGGAGACTTGCATACAAAACACAAGCCTCTGCAAACTCAGCAGGAAAATCTGACAGTCTTACTCTGCAACTTATTAGCTAGCATCCCCTCATCGAATCTCTTGTGTGACCAACATAGTAGTTTTCTAGCAACACAAGAAAAAAGATTTGTGAGCCTTCTGCTCAATTCGATGGATATAAATATTGCCTAGGTCTTTTGGGTCAGTATAACATTCAACGAGCCACCTGTTGTGTTTCACTTCCATGGGGAACATGACCACATTTTTTTATAAGGGAAGTTGCCTCTTGCAACAACTAGTAAGCGAGTGCAAGATGCCACTCCTTTTCCTGAGTCCAGGAAATTATTCTTTTCCCCTCAAACCTTCTTGTTTGAGTCCAAGAAATTATTCTTTTCCCCTGGAACCTTCTTGTTTGAGTCCAGGAAATTCACATAGTAATAATCATTTTATATGCCACATGCATCACAATAACAAAAATTATCTTTACCTATTCCGTTATCACATTCTATGCATTTTGATGGTTACACATCATAAATCATAAGTTTGATAACCAATTGTGGTTCATAAAATCCTGTAATCCAAATAAGATGTAAAGTAAATCATTACTTACTCTTGAGCAATTTTTCCCAACTTATCTATCAGCTTTCCTCTTTAATCATGTCATCAGTCGTGGTTAAGATCACTTCCTGAAATGTTAGTATAAAAGAAAACAAAAAATTATTTGCTTCAATTGCTCAACAATTGAACACATTAGTCCCATAGCATTACACACATGCTCCTTCAATAACTTGTACTTTTTTTTAATTCACCCTGATATATATGAATGTAAACTCTTCAATATTTTTATTGTGAATCTGAGGTCAAATCTACTAATAAACTAACATGTTAGTATGATAATTTAGTTACATATAGATTCATTTCAATTTGAGACTCACTTATCTAAATATAATCTTTTGATACTCTTTTCAAAATATACTATGATCAATCGACCATAACAAGATTTTAGGATTCTATAATCAAAATCTCTACTATTAACAAGATCTTTTAACTTGATGCACATCAATTTTTGTTTAAAGATATAGAAAACCCTAAAGAAAAAATATTTAGAATCATACTGCTTTCCAATAATCATTTTAAACTCCTAAGAATACTTCTTGCAATTTCCATACAATAATACACCTTTAAGCTTATACTTACAAGTCTAACAACGATAGGAAGTTCTATACTGAAACACAATTTATGTTTGAAAAAATAAAATCTTATCATTTAACGAAATGATTATTTTTCATATACGGAAAAATAATATTTCAACACATTGGTCATCTTATCACATGAATTCGTTCACGTCTTAAAACATATCTTGTAACTTAGTTTGTCAAGTTCATCCTGACTATCAACACTTAATGATAATCACTTGGGATTTGGTCTCCATACTGTTGGATTCACGAAAAAATAGGCATGCTATCAAAACCTAAGTACAAGGAGGTTCATTCTATTATTAACACTTGAGGACCAAATTTCATTCAAGGAAGGAGCCTATTAACACTTATCTATAACTTTTTAAACACGTATTTTTTCCCAATTTCATTCTATAATTTCTACGAAGGCAATATCTTTCGATATAGTATTTCATGAAAACTGTCAAAAGAATATACAACAACTATACATTCCCAAATGGCTATGATAAGTAAAGATTTTCAAATGACTATGCCTAATCTAACAAGCATGCTTATTTGGAGTGTACAAATAATAATACTAAAAATTCATTATATTTCACGTCAATTTTAGAAAGGACATAAGAACAACATCTATGTCGACACTTCTTTCGTAAAAGATAATTACATCCTAGTAGTTCTTTGTAACTTCCAAGCCTTTTATGTATTCCCTTTGCATATCATACTCAAACTCAAACTAACCGTCATTTTAACAAAATGTCACACTCCATGCCAATACTATTCTTACATGTGAGTTGCTATACCTTTTATCTAGCAAGGAATCTTACGACAAGGATAACATACCTGACTGATAATAATATACTTATCTCTACTCTTTTGGATAAAACTTGAAGTTGAACTCAAAGAACATTTTCCCATCGTCCAGTGCAGTCCATGCATAAAAACAAAACAAGAACCACTTGATTAGTCTTCATATTTATTTATCTCATGTTGAGCCCAATAGGCCCGAGTGTTGTAACCTAAAGGCTTTGATACCATATGTAACACACACAATTTTTCAAAGAATAAAGTAGTGAGATTTTCAAGGTAGTTTTTTCGCATTAATTACAAAAAACTTCATATACATAAGAATAGATTCTCAATCATGCTTATATATTCATTACGGATTTATAAAACTCTCTACTTGATTTCCAGTTATCCTTTTCTATATTCATTGCGACATCTACAAAAAAGAGATAGAACATTGATTTTCCTTATTAACTATTTCCAACAATATGATACCTAAGATGGTCACTCAATTTACTTTCTTCCTAAATAAACTTGATCTCCTTTTGAATAAATTTATCCCATAGTATTATCCAATATGTGCTCAAACAAATTAATATTACCACATTATTTATATTACCATTCTTTACCTTGAATTTATTCATGGAAATTGTACTTAAGGTTGGTGAACTTATCCATGCATGCCAAACGTTAAGTATATCTATGTAATTTGTCTCATGATAGCATAATAAATCAAGAAACATATTTCGCCAAGAGATTATTTGACATAAGCATACACATAAATATAAACATTGGGGAACTATCATAATCCTTCATAAATGGGAAAGGCATCATCAAGTTACCTATGACAAGTTACATCTAGTTCCATAAGCAACATACCACTAATAAAATATATCTAAATATTTATTAACAAGATCATTTAAATGCACACAATACTTATCAGAAACCACATAAGAGACATATACTAAGTACAACAATTTACCGTGGTTCACCCGCAACTTGAGCTACGTCCACAAAAGGGAGGGTCAAATCTTTATTAATTTCACAATTGGAAATTACATCCTGTAAGCCTCTTTCATAGAGAACTTTAACCAAGTAATCAATAACCTCACTTTGAGTGTTATCGAGACGGTAATGTACTCCTACTACTAAGCACTCTTAGCGTCAATAAGTTGTTCAAAGAACCAGTGTTTAAACTAGATATAACAAAAAGTTCCACCTTTCTCAAGGCTGTCTAAAAATACATTAGTCAACCATAATCCCAGTCATTTCAATCCAGATATTTATTTATACAATGACTTACTGAGGTCACAACTATTTGAAGGAATCCTAAAAAAAATACACAACCGGCATAAAAAGGTGTTTTCGGATTAAAGTAATATTTGGCCTTCAATGAAATATCAAGAGTGAGATTGTCGAGTCATAGGTTTGATATCATAATAAAACTATGTGTATAACAAAATATATAAGCTTTGCATGAATCCCATCGAAACGAGCATGAAAAGTTTCAATAATGTTTTCTTCTTAAAGGAAGACACGTTAAAGACATCGATGGGCCTTCGAGTCCCTTCATAGGTAACCCTTTTGTTAACAAGGAAAGAAACAAATATAAAACATAATATATGAGCTTCATAAATCCGCATAAAACACCTATCGGCGTTTCTTTAACTTAGATTCTTTAGGCAGCTATTGCTCAGATCATAAAAGCGTAAATCATACACATAGGATTTTCAATGCAGTAATGAATTTATATATAACTAGTTACATAGGTTATTCAACCTGGGATTCTAGTCTCTGTAGCAATATATATATCGACCAATCATGCGACACTTGAACACATCGAAATAAACGAACAGCAGCGTTTATACTATTTGACAGGGCAAATCCCTTATGCCAGGTTGAGTAAAAGCTCTCCAAACCTGCATTTGCAGAGGTTCCTGAACTAACTAAAATAATAAAAACACACAATAACCCATCCACATGCAGAGATTGTGGGGAATCACGACCTACGCCCTCTTCACTTGGCCTTGTATCTAGATAAAAGAGACTAGCAAACTATGAATCTATAAGGAAAAGTTTTCTGAGGCTACTACGATCCTACTCAACATAAATGAAGATGGACCATTGTAAAACAAAATGATTTAAATACAGTGAACTCTATACCCCATCGTTCTATTGTATTCTTCGTGATTTCACTAAAATAAGGCACCATTGTGGACTCAATCCAAAACAAAAGATTTCATTGCAGTATAAAAATTACATGGAGATGGTCTTTTGTCAATTACGCAGGGTTTTCTCCACTCAACACTCATAAGCTGGAAATGAATATGTAATTGCATAAAAAGATTAAATATATATATAGATGTAATGCAGAAGACAAGGATCGGACCTACGGCTGAACGCGATTTTCAGTTGCAGAGATAATATACATTGTAAAACATATAAAGAATCGGTGTAAGGCTACTATAGTTAGCAGGGAATGGCTTGATCAAAAGGGTATGCAACCGCATTAGCAGCAGAGGTCTAGCTCTGAGGTAAGGATTTCTGGAAAAGATGAAAAAAAATGAATTAATGCATCAACGTATCATACTCAGATTTTGATAACATAGATCACCTCAAATGTAGAGCCGCGACTTCTTTCTCCTTCCCGACTGAATTCTTCCTTTCATCGAGATTAGAACTAGGATCCTTCAGTGAGTGGTCGAGACCACCCTAATGAGGTCCTCATACAAGGATTTACCCCATGAAAAACCCCCTCTGGACTGCATTAAGCGCAAGGTATAAAAAGGAAAATACTTAGCTCTCTCTACCCCCCAGCGACAAATGGTAGCTTCAAAATAAACCACGGTGGCAGCCTTGGCGAGCCGTGCTCCACTAAGGGGACAACTCCTAAAAGCTCTCCAGAAAAAACTACCAGAACCTATGACCACGTTTGTCATCATAACTCCAAATTTTGAAAGAGGTCGGCAGTTTAGTTTGCCGCAAATTCACCTCAGTTTTGAAATAATTGGAGAAAGGATGATGGGAACAAGATCCCCCAATATCCGTCTTCTTATAATAACCATATCAAGGACTAGTCGTTAGGTTACTTTGTATGTAACTGCGTTATTAAACTAACATCAATTTCTTATAATTGTTCTAATTACTTAATAGTCTCATTTTTAATAAGAAAATAACATTTATACGATCCACTCTTTATTTACTCTTTTTTCACGATCCACTCTTTATTTACTCTTTATTTAGTGAACCTTGCAATAATTTTCCTTACGATAGTATATCTCGATATCCTTAAATGCACTTTTGCCATATGCTTTGTATTTGATAGTGTACCTAGGTAATGTAGACATATCTTTATTTTATATATATGAATCTTGTAATATAAATTTTCTTCATAGCTAATTATGTATCTAAATATTTATACTTAAAAAAAATCCTCTTAAATTATGTATCTAAATATTTATACTTAAAAAAAATCCTCTTAGGATTACCTTTTTCCTCTCAAAGAGGGTATAGAAATATAATAACCTCATGTTTTTATATAACTTGAAATAGTAATATTATCCAATAGGTACTCCTTTACCTTAAGTAGGATTTATATATATAATATATATATATATATAAGCACTTTATCTAAATGATAGCTGTAGGAGTTTCTTATTGTTTTGTAACAATAATAACTTTACTAGAAAAACTATTTAGGACTTAAAGTTAACTTAGGATTTTGATAACCTAAGATGACACTTATAACTTTTAGGGTTTTACCTATAAACTCACTCTTCCTTGAGTGCATGTGGCACTAAGATGATACCTATCATCTATAGTTAGCTTTTGGAGAGCCATCTTGCCCTTCACCTTCTTCTTAGTAACTTCACCTACCTAGCGCTTAGTTGCGTCCGTCGTTAATTTACAATTTTAAGAATAATCCCAACAATACTTTCTGGGTCCACTGGTGGGGCCTTCGCCTTGAGATACTCACCAGGGCCGCATACATAATTACAATATGTATTTATAAAATTATTAAGGCTAAAAATGAGGGGTGTTACAAATAAAGTTAGAAGGCATCATGTAATTCACTCACTGGCACAACACAACTAGATTTGGCATCTAGATTTTGCTTGGTATTTGAGAACTAGGGGAATGCACATGAGAAACCATAATGCTGACATAATCAACATTTTCAAAAACTATAATGCTAACATAACCAACAATTTTCAGTGTCACTTTTGTGAATTTATTTTGCAGATATTGAAAACAAAATTGGATACCCTTTGCAACAACATTAAAATGCACATTCACTTTCAAATTGACCCTAGCGATTCATTTGAGGATTTAGTAAGATTATATTCTTCATCCATATCCTCGCACAATTTTTTTTATAAATGATGTAATCAATAAATATATGCAAATTTTTTATAAATGATTTAATCAATAAATATATGCAAGACAAAGATGATAGAAGAAATATGCATTGTTTGCCACAATGATGATTATCGGATTTGAAATCACCCAAATAATTTAATGAAAAATTAGGAACTATGGTGACAAGCGTTGGTCTTTTATGATTACAAAGAAATCAAGTGTCACTTTAAGCTGCAAGTAGCCTTATACGTAGGGTTGGGCTGGTACGAAAGCAGTAGACTTGGCTAGTACGAAGACATCGGGTTCATTTTCCGTCTGCTTGCAACATCCCTGCACAAACAACAAAACTAGTCATAAAAAAGAACAAACCTAAGAACATAACAAGAGCAAGAAACCCCAATAACAGAGTGAAGGAAGTCACAAATTCAAATCAAACTTGAAAACATGTAAGGTTGTTCCATTCTTTATTAGACTCTACTAAATCAAAATAAAAAACAAGAACCAAAATCAGAAGATAGCAGCCACAATTTAAGGTCTATTGCAACGTGCTCTTCACTTGACATAACAAAGAAGGCATATTAAATGTGATGCAACTCAAGAGAAGCTTCTGGAAATAGTCGGCAGATATTACAGTGCCTCACTTGGCTAGTGTAACTGAGAAGGCAAATTAAATGTGCTACAGTCCCAAAAGCTTATAGAAACCAAAAGCTTTGGGAAATAAAAAACTTTTGAAATTGTCTATGTCAGATGGAGTAGTAAGATAAATATTTTTTCAACTCTAAAGCATTCTAAAGTATTGAATCTTTTTTTTTTCTAATTTTTACTAATCATGTCAATGATAAAAATTGTCACATCCTAAGTCATTATCCAATAAAATTTGAAATAAAAAATAATAAGAAATATTCAAAAATATCATTATTTCTAATAATTTTATAAAATATAATATTTGATGATTATATATATCAAACTAATTAAAAATAGTAGAACATATAATATCCACCTACGACACGGACTAAAACCATTAAAAAATAAAATATATATTAATATCTTAAATTTTCAAGGCTTCCATATAAATGTTTTAAATGATATCACATATACTTTTTAAGGTGAAAGCAAATTGAAGAAACTTCCAAACACATAAAATGAGCTTTAAATTATGATTGTATAAATAATATTTTTTTTTAATTTTATAATTAATTAATATATATTAATTTTAAAAAAAATACTTAATTAATATAAATTAATCCTTTTAATTATATATACGAAAATTATATTTATATATAATATATAAATATATTATATATATTTATAATGTATTATACTATATAATATTAATATAAATAAGAAATTTTATTATATATATATATATATATATGAAAATTTGATTAAATATTATATATTATTATCTTAATTATTATGCATATTATTTTCTGTATATATAAATTAATTATATATATATATATATATATATATATATTACTATTTTTATTTCATAAATAAAAAATGGAAAAGAAAAAATAACACAACTCTCTTAATTATTTTACATATATTTTTTCTATATGTAAAAAATCAAGAGAAAAAAGAAAAACACAACTTTCTTAATTATTTATATATATGAGAATAACTTGATTTGATTCATATAAAGATAATTCACAACAACCACCTTGATTTTAAGTGATTGCATCGAGAGATATTTTATGAAATGGAGTATGTGGGGTGTGTAATTTTATTATTCTCAATCTATCACTGAAAAAAATTGTAATATGTAAAAGAAAAAAAATCGAAGTATGAAATTAAGATCTCTTTAGAATTCTATACCCATATTTAATATCTATTTATACAATGCAAATTACAATTTTATCATATTCTTAATGTTTCAACTAAGAAGCTCCCTTTATCAATGTAAAGAAATATGTTTTATCATTCATCAATTGCTTAACACTTCTACAATGAGGGGGAATTGCAGAGCAAGGGCATACCTTCGCATTAACTATGAACACCACGTCTTGTTGTGGTTTGGATGTGGACATGGTACCAATACTCATGTAATTCTGAGCCTTCGGGGGTTACTCTTTTTTCACATGAAAGAGGAATTATTACTTTACATATTTTGGGCAATTCTATGGTGGTGATTGACTAGATTTGTGGAAAGAAGCATTTACAACTCACTGTTTTGGAACAATGGAAAGCCCAGACTCTTGAACTTAAACAAAAATTCACTAATATCACTTTCAATCATATATGTCGCTCATATAACATGAAAGTTGATCAATTATCCAAGTAAGGCATTGGCCTACAAGAAAGCATATTACACTTGAAGGAATTCAACAGAAATGAGTTGATTGATTGAGGAATCCAACAATTATACTAAAGCAAATTTTTTTGCTCAATCCGACTTGATATATGGCTATTAGAGTCTAGCTGAGAAAGACTTTTTGTTACTTGTATATTTTGTTTATCCAAAATCATGGATTTTTTGTTCACAATTGGTAATATAGAGACTTGTTCGTGCTATAGAAGGTACAATTTTTATTATAGTAGTCACTATAAAACAATAGTAGTGTTAGATGATATTTGTTTAGAAATCTTTTATCTTATAAATAAGCACATTAGTAATTTCTTTGATTCACTTTATAAATAGTAAGAAACTTTTGTTTTATTGAAAAAAAACACTTATGCAATCAAGAAACATATAATTCACTCTATAAATAGTATAAGAAACTTTTGTTCTATTGAAAAACAAACACTTATGCAATAAAGAAGCATATAATGGAAAACATACACAAGTGAAACATAATAATAGAAAGATCATACTTATTATTATATAGTAAGTATATTTATGGGTTATTAGTAATCATTGATAAACGGTATGCAAACAACTTTTAAAGTACAAAGATGCGAGCAAAGGTTTACACTTTGAAATTTAATTATACTTAAAACATAATTCACTGATCTCACCTTAAACTTATCACTTTTTATTCTATTAAATAATCATTATTCATTAAATCCTTTTTAAAAGGAATATGCAAACTAACGAGTGTATAATTTATTTATCATTTTTAAGTAGGGAGGGATAATACTTGGAATACAACTTGAACACGTAGAAGCAATTATACGATCAATAGGAGTATCACGCTTCAATGTATTAATATTTCAACTTAGATGATAAGAGGGAGTCATTTAGTGTTGATACATTGCAATGGGTTTATTTTCTGTCCATTTAGTGTTGATACATTGCATTGGGTTTATTTTCTCCATTATTTTTAATTTCGAGAAATCTTTGTTGTGATAAGATGTTAGTTTGTGTTTGTATTAAAAATGAAATTTATATTAAAGAATAATGTGTTTATAATTTAAAAGTTATCTTTATTACATGATTTATATAAATGTATTTGTTATGGAAATTTTTATAATGATTTTTTTAATTTAAAAAATGTAAATAAAGATAGATATTAATTGATATAAAATATGTAAAAAATATTTATTTAATAAAAAAATTTATATTATATATTGATGTCGATAAATGTTTATATTTTATATTTAAAATTTGGAGTTGATAAAAAGAAAGGTTTTATTTAATTGTAGAAAAATAAGATTCCAATAAGACAAGACAAATATATTCAAAATAATATATATATGTACATGTATGTGAGATAATTGATAGATTAGACAAGGTGATTTTCCTTACTTTAACATGAATAGTTAGGCATGTTCGGTGTGGTCTATGGCTCTTAGGGTTTCGAGTGGTACTATGTTGCAAGAGACTGAGTATGGGTTTCGGAGGAGCATTTTTTGAGTAATAGCGACTTGGAGTCAAGTTGGTTCAAATTGAACCAGCCCAGTACCTACCAAGTATAAAAAAAGTGGAAATATATGGTGTACGGTGTTGCTCAAGTTTGCTCTTCGGATTTCTCGTTGCTCAATTTTTTATTATTTTGGTGGTCCCTTTATAGTGTTTGGTACACTGTTGGATCCCCATTTGGTTTGATTTGCTAGCCATTTTGCCATATTAGCTGATTTTTTTAGTGGGTTATAGGTGGCTTCCCTACCTAGATTATTGTCTGTTGTTTGGTTCCATTGGATGTAGAAGGATTGGGCTGGTTTGTTGGGCGTTACAATTGCCCTTCTTACTGACCTGTGACCTGGAGTGTACCGGGCGATGGGGTCACCATTTTGCAGGTTTTTGAAAAATTTTCAGTCTTTTACGTTTTTGTAACCGGTCATTTGACGGCTTGTCTTTGTACTTGTTGATCCGGTGATCTTCTACGCTCTCTGTCATTTGGTGGGGGCGGATGCCGGTAACCAGTGACAGGTTCTGATGGGACATCGGCATAGACATTTTGGCATACATTCGAAGGGGGTGGATTTCGATACCCCATTGCCATTCTCCTCGGAACAGAAGAGAAGGGTTTCGGGTGGGGTTGATGAAGGTGATTTTGTGGTTTCTTTGGAGCCTCAGACTACTACAAAGTTTCCGGCTAAGTGGCCTGCTAGGTTCAATGGTGGTAAGGCTCGGAAACGTAGAGCCAGTAAATCGCTGAAAGTGAGGGAGGGTTTGATTCGGCATGAGATCCCATTAGAGATTAATCTTGAATGCATAGAAATGCTCAGTAGTCGTGCTATTGTTGGTCATCTTGAGTTCACTGGGGGTGACCAGAAGGACCTGGTGGAGTGGGTTCGTAAGTCATGGTTGCCAATTATTGGGGATATGCCTAGGGTTTTGCAGCTCATCAATGGATGGCTGATGTTTATTTTCTCTAACCCTGCACATGTCGGTTCGATACTGGAAAGGTTCTGGAGCTTTAAGGAGGGCTCCCTCTGTATTAAGAAGTGGCATCTTTTCATTTGATCCTGTGAGGGAGGTTCAAAGTTTTCGACATTTGTGGATAATTATTCCTAGACTCCCAATAGAACTCTAGTCGGAAAATGTTTTGATGGGGATTGCTAATTCTGTGGGTAGGTTTTTTTGTCTGGACTCGTCCTTTCATAGCTTCGACAGGCGGTTGGCTAGAGTAATGGTGGATTTTGAAATGGCAAAAGGGTTACCGGAGGAGCTGGAATTAGTTTATGGTACTAGGGTTTGGAGGCAACGTCTTAACTATTTTCGGGTACCCTTTTGGTGTCATTTTTGTCTTCGGACTGGTCATATACATGCAAATTGTCTGGATGCTAGAATTCAGGCTCACTGGTGGTTGTCCACGGATCGCTTGGGGTCTTCGAAAAAAGCTACTACTATCTCGAACTGTATTTCTTCTGAAGATGCTCCTATTCCGGGTAAGTCTAATCCTCATATTGGTTCTCCCATTCCATATATTCCTGAGGAGGATCTTTTATTTGCACAAGCAGCCGATGTTATACTTGATAAAAAATTGGCCTCTAGGGACATTGTGATAAAAAAGGGTCATGAGGGGGTTATGTCTCCTAATTTACATTGTGACCCACCTTCTGTCAAGCCTAGACATTGTCGGGGTTTATTTGGTGACATTGACACTGATATCTCTACAGTACCCCTTCAAGGGCGGTGGTAGGCATCTGAGTTGGGCCATGGGGATAAGGGGGATACTTTATGCCTTGAGTCTGCCTCCCATAATAGAGATTTGGGGACGGGGATACCTGTTGATAATAGTGGGGCTGATCGGGTATCCAAGGTCATTCTGGAACATGGTCTTTATACTACAAGTGATAATGTGATATTAAATGAAGCTGGGTACATTCCACCATCGGATGTTATTACCCCCTTGCAGATATTTTCGAAAAACCCTTCTGACAACCCGAAGGTATTGTTGGTTAATTCAGCCAAATTCCAAAATGTAACCATCAGGAAGGCGAAGAAATCTTTTAGGAGGGGGAAGGGTTTGTATGAGGATTCAGTGTCAGATTTTACCCCTTTGACTGAACGTTTGAGGACTAATGGTACTGTGCGGTGTCCTGTGACTCATTCTGTTTCTGGTTCTGAGGGGATAGGGAAGGGGCTGGATGATGTGTCGGTTACAGTTGGGGGCCTTAGAGCAATATCCCCCCGTGACAGTGTTCCCTAATGTCTATTTGTTCTCTTAGCATTCGAGGGTTGGGGAGGGCTGCTAGGGGAAGGGCCCTGTCCAATTTAATTACTACTTCCTAGCTTAGTATTTTATTAATCCAGAAAATTATGTGTGAAGATTATGTTGCTATTTCCAAACTAGCTGGGGTTGTACCTGGGTGGGAGATTTCAGCTGTTAGCTCTAATGGTCTGTCTGGGGGTTTGGCTATTGCCTGGGACCCTAGGGTCTATTGTTTTTGTTCTTTTCGGACCACTTGGGGTATTTTGTTGGAAGGATATTGTAGGGATTCGGAGCTACACTTTTCATTGCTGAATTGTTATGCCCCATATAAAAATCGGGAAGTCTTTTGGCTGGGACTTCAGTCCTCTGGTATCTGAAACATGGATAACATCATTATAGTGGGGGATCTAAATTTTACCAGACTGGCTCAGGAAGTCTGGGGTTCTAAGGCAAGAATGGATGAGTTGGCACACTTTTTTTCGAAATTTCTTATTGACAATGATCTTATTGATGTGTGTACAGGGGAACTTGTTCCTACCTGGTCAAATAGCAGAGCAGGAGATGAAGGGATTCACAAGAGGCTAGATAATTTTCTAGCTAATGTTACATTGTTGGAGAATTGTAGTCGGTATCGGTCCTGGGTTGGAGGGTGCAAGGTATCGGACCATTGGCCTATCTTTTTATAGTTGGAGGAGGACTTTTTGTCTTCTAATTATCCTTTTAAGTTTGACAGTTCCTGGTTATCAAATATAGATTTTGATCGTCTGGTCAGGGAGGTGTGGCCTAGAACAGGTTGTGACACAGATTTCAGTCCTGTTGATCGTTTTTGTTATAAACTAAAGGTTTTGAAAGGTGAAGTTTCTAATTGGATACACAAGAAAAAATAGTGGGATAGGAAATTGTTGGTTGATGTGGAAACACAGTTGCAACAACTCTATCTACAAAATATTGAGAACCCACTTATTGGGCCGGAGTTGGAAAGGCTTAAAAAATTAGAGACTGAGAAGGATAGGATTTACCTGATGGAAGAGAAGGAATGGAGGTTAAAGAGCAGGGCTTTGTGGGTTAAGTCGGGTGATAAAAATTCTAGATTTTTTCATAAATATGCTTCTACTAGGAGGAATAATAACACTCTATGGAAACTGGCAGATGAGGATGGGGTTGTGTATACTGGTGCTGGGGAGTTGCAGGCTCAAGCTTACAAGCACTTTTCTCATGTTTACTCTGATGATAAAAGGTGTGATCTGTCCTCACAACTACATGTTGCTCAGCTTTTCCCCAGATTGTTTGACCAAGATGATGGTGATAAGTTATACTCTGTTGTCACACTGGATGAAGTGGAAAGCACTCTTAAATTGTTTGCGAAAGAAAAAAGTCCAGGCCCAGATGGCTGGACGGTGGAACTATTTTTACATTTTCTGGATATTATGGGTGATGATATAGTTAATATGGTTGAATACACCAGATGCCAAGGGTATCTTTCAGGTGCATTAAACTCTACCTTTATCACTATCATATCAAAGGTGAACGATCCTACGACCTTTGTAGATTTCAGACCCATAGCATTGTGCAATTTGGCATACAAAATTGTATCCAAGATCATTGCAAGTCGTTTAAAGCCAGTCTTTTCCAAGTTCATCACTTCCGAGCAGTTTGGTTTCTTACAGAATAGGCAGATTCATGATGCTCTGGGTATTGTCCAAGAATTGATTCATTCTATCAAAAGTAAGAAACGTAGTGCTATTCTGTTCAAATTGGACCTTGAAAAGGCATATGATTGGGTTAACTGGGACTTCCTAAGGATCTTGCTTATTCAGATTGGGGTGCCAGCTTTGGCTATCAGATGGATCATGGCTTGTATTAATACTACGAATATTGTTGTACTTGTCAATGGCTCTCCTACGTCCTTCTTTAGTTGCTCAAGGGGGATACGCCAAGGATGTTCAATGTCTCCTATGTTATTCATTCTAGTTATGGACGGATTAAGTAGATTGATTCAACAAGCTAGAGAGCAGGGCAAGTTCAAAGGTATTAAAATTGCAAAGGAACTTTATATAACACATGTCCTATTTGTAGACGATGTGCTGATTGCTGGGATGGCATCGTTGGAGGAATGGAAATCTCTCCAGAATATTATTGAACTTTTCTGCAAAGCATCAGGTATGAGAGTGAGCTTGAGGAAGTCTAATATTTATCAATATTTGTTTGATGATGTTAGGATAATAGAGATTCAGTCCTTTGTCCCATATAAATGCAATAAAGTTATTGAAGGATTTACTTACTTGGGTTTTCTTTGAAACCTAATGGATATTTGGTTAAAGATTGGGATTGGCTTGTTAAGCGATTTGTAGCCCGTATTTCACATTGGACATACCGCTTACTCTCTATTGGCGGAAAATTAACATTGGCCAAATCTGTCTTGTTGGGGACATCGGTCTACTGGTTTTCCCTTCTCTCTGTCCCTTAATCGGTGATTAAATCCTTGAGAAGGCTTATTTTCAACTTTTTATGGACAGGAGGTCTTAAGCGGTCTAATTTGGCTATGGTGGGTTGGGAGAGACTTTCACTACCTTACATTTCTGGTGGTTGGGGATTGAAGGATCTTTCGATTTTTAGTGATGCATTGAGATTGAAAAGTCTCTGGCGTGCTATTTATGGTGGTTCACTGTGGTCTAAAGTTATATATCAAAAATACATCAAGACCAAAATATCATTATGGTTAAGATAGGTGAGTAAAAAGGTGAGGGGTGTTTCCCCTATATGGAGAGGGTTCATGAAGGTATATTGTTGGTTTTCCCATAATCTTTGCTGGAAAGTTGGTAATGGGTCTGAGGTTGCTATCGATGTTGACCCAATTCTTGGTTTAAATGGGGATTATACATTTTCGATGGGTCTTTCTGTGTACCTGAGAACGGCTGGGTTGATTACCATTAATAGCATTGTTAAAAATGATTCAGATGGGTATTGGTTCAATGCTTCAAATTTAAATTTACCACCACCTCTGGGTGAAGAATGGGAATCATACACTCATGATTTGAATGGTGCCGGAATCAGGATTCCTGCTGTGGAGGATGTTGTGGTTTGGGCTGGAAATAAAGCTACTGGTATTATTACTGCACAATCTGCATATGACTGTATGATTAGAAGACGTTGCATATTCCCAAACCATTGGTGGTATTGGAAGGTCTGGCAATGGCATTTACCTTTGAAGATGAAATGTTTCTATTGGCTTCTATTAATGAATCGATTGAAGACGTGGGATAATTTATCTCTGATTGGATGGGTTGAGCCCAATCGATGTATCTTATGCAAGTCACATATGGAAACAGTCTCGCATCTTTTTATTGACTGTACATTTACTGTTTCTCTTTTGGAAAAATTCTACCACGTCTTTGCTATGGTATTGGCCATGTTTGGCAGGGATCTACTTTGGACGCATGTCTGAAAGAATGGATGCAGCAATGTAAACCATATGATACATTGCCTATCTTTTTGTGCTGGGTTGTGTGGTCCGTGAGAAACAGAGTTACCTTTGAAGAATATTCTCCAGATATTAATGGAACATACAACCTCATACTTTCACATTTTCTGCAATATCAGTCTAATGATGTCGTTCCTATCCAGAGGAATATTGGTGTGTTCCAGTATAATTTCAGGATCCTGCTCTGTTTTTTTATGGTGCTGCTAGCTATGGAAATTGTGGTGTCGGAGGGGTGATTATTATTAATCAGCACCATCAGTTCTTACTCCGTCTTAAATGTGGAAGAGGAACTAATATGAAGGCTGAACTTTTGGCCTTATGGTGTGTTGTCAGTGTTGCACATATCTTCGGGCTTCCATGTGTCAAAATATTTGGTGATTCACGGGTCACCAGCAAATGGGCTAGGGGAGAATTCGACATTAATGTATTGGAACTTGATTGCTGGTGCAGAAGAATCAAAGAAGAACTTCGTTCATTTTGTTCCTATCATTTGGAGCATATTTTCCGTGAACACGATGATTAGGCAGATCGATTATCAAAGCTGGCACTAGAAGGGGTAGAGGATTATGTGCTTTGGGAGGAATGTTGGGATCATATGGTGATTAATGCTGGATCATACAACATCATGCTTTGATTCTACTTCTGTTTTTTTGTGTTTGAACATTTGCTTATAGTGGACATTTGACATATTTTGTATTTTGAGTCTCAATGATCGAGAAGATCTAGTGACTATCTGGTTCTACCTGTTAGGAGTCCAATACTTGATGGTATAGTGCTTCGTTGGGATATATTTTGAATTCAACACTTGACACTCTTTTTTGAAGTTGTATGTGGATTATTCCGCCATTGATGGAGATAATTATGTACTATTTGATTCAGCTTTTTTAAATAACAATAGTATGCTTTTTTCGTAGGAAAAAAAAATTGATAAATTAGACAAATATTGTTTGGAATTCAAAATAAATTATTTATCTATATATATAAGACAAGTATTGTTGGCTTCAATATATATATATATATATATATAAGAGAAATAACTGATAAATAAGACAAATATTGTTTGAAATTCAATATATATATAGTTTTACTTAGAAAGATAAGGTTGCAAAAAGATAAGATAAATATATTAAAAATAATATATATATGAGAGAGATAGTTGATAGATTAGACAAATATTGTTTGGAATTCAAAATATATTATATATATAAGAGATCAGACAAATATTGTTTGAAATTATATATATATAATTGATAGACAAGATAAATATTGTTTGGAATTATATATATATATATGAGACATGAATAATGGGTAGTTAACTTTAATATATATCTTAAAAGCTAAAAAAAATTAAGATGAGAGATTGAAAATAGTTTTTTGGTGAAATAAAATGATAGGGAGAATATAACTTTTTTTTCTTTAGAAGAGTTGTAGATGATATGATATATAACCACTCTAAAACCTTATCTATTCTTGAACTTCTAGGCGGAGCGGTGCAACTAGGGTTCCGCTGGTGAAAACCTAGGGTTTCCTGACCAGGGATGCTTACGGCGGTGAACTGGGGCTGCGGCGTAAACCTGGCTTCGAATGTTTTCGGCTAAAACTGTAAACCTGGCTTCGAATGTTTTCGGTTAAAACTGTCGGAAAGCGGTTTTATGCCCTGTCTGGGGATGGTTTTCATCAATTGCGGTCGTTTTTAGACGCTGTCGGGGGGCCGGATCCTTGAGATCCGGATCTGTCATTCTCTGGCGCGTGGGGGTCATGTGGACGTCCGAGGTGTGCGGCCTGGTTTTTTCATATTAAACTTTTTCTGGGTATATCCGCTCCATTCAAAAAATCTCCCGGTTTTGGTTATTATTTGCTAGAAAGTTTTTGCCGTTTCCTTTATAATGATCACACCCGTGCTCGGACGCGGTCTGCTGGAATAGGGTTGTCGCAATCCTTCATATACCTCACGTTTTCCGGGTTATACACTGCTGAACGGGGTTTACGGGACTGTTCCACGGCGGTATTGCTATTTATGGTTATGGGTTGCCGTTTTTTTCCATAAATCTCACGTTTTTCCGGGTTAACAAACTGCTGGACGGGTATCCGGGTCGGTACATCGGGGTTTCGCTTTGGGGTTAGCAATGGCTACCGTTTATGGAGATTTGGTGCCGGAACCCAACATCCCGGAAGACGGCAGCTTGAATGTGTCCGATTATATGATTGAAGAGGCAGGGTTATTTCAGTCGGACGAACATTTCCGGGAAATGTTAAAGGGCAAGAGGGCCCTGAACCCTGGTGGTCGCCGAAATGCTCCGCGTGGCAAGGTCTATAGAAGACACTCGGCTGGGCGTAGAACACTTGGCAGTTCGGGGGGGTCGGACCCCTCCGTGGGCAGTGGAAAGGAACTCTCGGAGATGGGAAACATACCTAACCCTGGTTCATCCTCCCGTGCGGCTCGTCGGCTGAATGAGAGGTATTTTCGGCGCCCTGGTGAGTCTTGGCTGACTGTTGGACGTGACATTGGACTGGAGGAGGTCGTAGAGGCAAACATGACCGTTCTTGTGGGGAAATTTTCTTACCATGCTATGAACCGGAGAGATATTGTGGCTTGGGTCACGGCGAAGTGGCGGCCCCTGCTTAATTACACTCCACAGATTTTCGCCATGGCTTGTGGGTGGTATGGTTTCAAATTCGAAGAAGAGGCACAGTGCACTCTCATTCTGGATAGAGTTTGGTTACACGGCTCTGGAAGTTTAATGTTGCAGAAATGGCAGACAGATTTTGATCCTGAAACTGCCTCGGTGCGCCTTCGTCATTTGTGGGTTCTTTTGCCTGGACTCCCCCTCGCCCTTTGGAACCGGGGGGCCTTTGAGGCTATTGGTAACTGTTTGGGGAGATTTCTGCATGTGGATGATGAGCATTTGAACGGTTTTGATAGACGCATGGGACGGGTCCTCGTGGAGGTGGACATTTCTCTGGGCTTAATTGATGTTCTAAACATCTGTTGGCGCGGCCGGATTTTTACACAGACCATTGATTATTGGGGCATTCCTTTTCGCTGTTCCAACTGCAAGGAGGTGGGGCATTTGTGGCAACAGTGCACGGCACCTGCTTCTTCTGGGCGTCGCAAGGATGGTGGTCCTTTCTGGTCGTCTGATGATGGTAGTGATATTGAGCGAGATACCACGGGGTCGATGGACGGCTTCTCCAACCGTGTCCCCACACTGGATGCTCCGGAATCAACACTATTCCGTAAGTTAGAATCACAAGACCCAAATTTTTTTCATACACTGAATGAATTGGATATATCATTTATAAATGCACTTGATTTAAATCATGGTAATAATGGGAATTACATGAGCCGCAAACAACAAATGAATTCCTCATCTTCTGGTACTGAATATATACCAAACGAAACTGGGGGTGTGGGTAGACACGACACGGGGACCGGACTGCCTGGGAGTGGGCTTTCGGCGGAACAGATATTCACTCCTCCTGATAATTCGGTATCTCCCGGGATACCTCTTACAGACACTCCGACCGTGATTATATCCAGTGATATTGACGCCCCTTTGATGCCATGGGGTGATGGTGTGACGGGTGGGGGGTCGTTATCCTTGTTTGAACCTCTGGTGGGGACTGATACTGAACCTGGGGGGCCCGAGGTGGGGGCTCCGGTGGTCGATTTGGCTAAAGGGCCGACAATCGCTGCTGAGCCTGGTGACAGGGTATTACTTATACCTTCCTATTCAGAGATGGTTAAGAAGGCTCCCATTCCTACTTTCTACAAAAACCGGCCAGTTGGTAGGACGTTGATCCTGAAAGATGGTGGGGGGGGGGATAATGAAGTGTCTGCCACCGTTTTGGGGGGGGAGGGGACAACAAAAACTGTAAATGATATTGGTACTACGGGGGACTCTTGTATTCTCAAAGGAGCCCGTAGGGGTGGACTGGCTCTGGAACTCTCCCCTCTGAAAACGAGGAGCGCCAGGAAAAATAAGAAGGCTTCCACAGGGGGGATTGTGGATGCCTGTGTTACTGTGCATTCCCCCTTATCCACTGATACTCGGGCTCTTAGAGGATTGAAAGCCCTTGCAAGGGTTCGAAAATGATCTTTTTCTCCCTAAATATCCGGGGGGTGGGGGGGCTTCCCAAACAATTAGCCCTCAAGAGAGTACTTCAAATTACAAATCCTGATCTGGTACTGTTGCAGGAAACTATGGTTTGTGGTGAAAGGGCTCGTATTTTCTTTAATAAAGTCAAACCGGGGTGGATGGTTTGCACCGCCGATGCAGATGGTCTATCGGGTGGTCTTTTAGCTGCTTGGAATCCAGCGGTTTTGAGACTGGACCCCTCTATCACTTCAATGGGCATCTTAGTATCGGGCTGTATCAGAGGGTCTGATAAAAACGTCAATATCATCAACTGTTATGGGCCATATGCTGACCGATTGACTTTCTGGAATGAGGCGGTCTCAAATCATTTGCTGGAGCTGGAAAACCTAATCGTGGCGGGGGACCTCAACTTCACTTGGGATGATGGGGAAGTCTGGGGATCAATGGCACGTAGAGACACGATGGGACCTTTCTTCAAACAACTCTTCATGAAATTCTCACTTGTAGACATTGTGCCATGCCCGATGGCTCCCACATGGTCTAATGGTAGGGGTGGACATTTGCTGATTCAGAAACGCATTGACCGGTTTCTTGTCTCTGAATCTATGTTGGATGGTCTACATAATTACAGATCCTGGACCCATCAAATAAAAATCAGCGACCATCTACCTATTATTCTGCAATTTGAGGTGGAAGCCGGGCACAAATGCTATCCTTTTAAATTCAATTCTACTTGGCTCCTGGATGGGGAATACACTCAGAATGTGCGGAACTGGTGGCTACAGGCAGATGTTACGGGGGAACGCTCAGCCATGGACAAGCTGGCGGTGAAGCTGAAGACCTTAAAGGACCACACTATTAGATGGGAAAAAAACAAAAAAGCTGATATGTGCCGCGAACTGAAGGAGATTGAATTGGAATTGACCACGATGATGCTGGGATCCAATGGGATTGATTTCAGCCCTGATGATGCACTGAAGTTTTCCTCGCTGGAGAGCCGTAAACTGGGTATCCTTCTTATTCAAGAGGAGTCCTAGCGTTTGAAGAGTAGGGCTATTTGGATCAAGTCAGGTGACCAGAATACAAATTTTTTTCATCAGTTTGCTGACTCTCGGCGGATGCAAAATACTATATGGGATCTTAATGACCACAGTGGTCGGCGGATATGGGGGGCGGACGAATTGATGGGGGAAGCTGTTCACCACTTCCAGGAATACTATTGTGATCCAAAAAATACCTCTATGGCGGAGCAATTTAAAGTTATCAAAGAATACCCGCGCATGTTCAATGAGGAGGAGGGGGATAATATATACTTGGAGGTCACACTGGCTGAAGTGGAATGTACTTTGCGTGGGTTCTCCAAAGATAAGGCTCCGGGTCCGGATGGGTGGACCGTTGAACTTTTTTTACACTTCTTTGATATTATGGGGGCGGACATCTGGGAGGCAGTTGAGGAATCCCGGCGTCAAGGTGCTGTATCTGGGGCTCTCAACTCCACATATCTGACTCTTATACCGAAGTCATCTCACCCCGATAATTATAATGCGTTCCGTCCTATAGCACTATGTAATTTGGTCTACAAGATTATTGCAAAAGTTATTGCTGACCGGATCAAACCGATATTATCAAAACACATTTCAGCTGAACAATATGGCTTCTTGCAAGGACGACAGATACACGATGCTGTGGGGGTGACACAGGAAGTTTTCCACACTATTAAAAAGAAACATCTTTCTGCCCTTACTCTACAGCTGGATCTGGTGAAAGCATATGATCGGGTGAACTGGAACTTCCTGAAATTTATACTGATTCAAATTGGGCTGCCCTGGAGGGTGATGAAATGGATTATGGCTTGTGTTACCTCTGTAAATTATGCAGTGCTGGTCAATGGTCTACCCACTGATTTCTTCAAGGCCACTAGGGGTCTTCGACAGGGTTGTCCTCTATCACCTCTTCTCTTCCTCTTGGTCATTGAAGGCCTGAGTTTATCTATACATTCAGCCAAGAGGGATGGAAGGATACAAGGCATACATATTACCGGTGATATTTCTGTCTCACACTCCCTGTTTGTGGATGATGTAATGCTCTTCGGTATTGGAACTCTTGAGGAGTGGGCTCAGCATAAAGGGATACTGGAACTGTTCTGCTCGGTTTCTGGTATGATCATCAATTATAACAAGTCACGATTCATCAAACACTCTCTATTGGGGGAGGTTGAAAACTCCATTGGTGCAATATTTCCCTTAAATTTCTTGGTGCTGGAGGCTGGTACGAAATATCTTGGCTTCTTTATAAAACCGTCTAACTATTTGGTGAAGGATTGGGGCTGGCTCATTCGGCGTTTCGAGGGACGTATCAGTCATTGGAGCTACCGCAATCTTTCCCTGGGGGGCAGACTCACGCTAGCAAAAGCGGTTCTTCAGAACCTGGGAGTGTACTGGTTTACACTCTGCAAAGTCCCACGGTCTGTTCTATGCCAAATTCGACGAAAGTTGTACAATTTCTTATGGTCTGGCTGTGGTGGACAGGAAAAATATCACCTTATTGGTTGGGACAAGTTGGCTCGTCCCTGGAATTTGGGGGGCTGGAATATAAAGAACTTAGATTATTTTGTCACGGCCCTGCATGCGAAGAGCTTGTGGCGTGCCCTTTTTAACAACTCTGTATGGGGTCGTATTATGCGAGCCAAGTACTTGAAGAACACTCCTGTTATCGTCTGGCTGCGGGGGAATCGGCCGGTCACGGTGGGGGTATCCAATATCTGGAGCGGATTACTTGGATCCTTAAAAATCATTTCTCAATGGATTGCCTGGCAACCAGGAAATGGTCGCGACATAAAACTGGGTCTTGACCCGATCCTGGGTGGTCCTTACGAGCATACATTGTCTTCTGAGTTGAGGGCACATCTCAGTTCAAATGGCTATTACACCCTGGCTCATGCGATGGGTCAGTACGGGGGGGGACGGCCCCATTGGCTATCGGCCACTCAGTTTGGATTATATGGCGCTATGGCTTTGGAGTGGGACGGTTATATTGGGCCTCTTTATCAATCTAATACACTACTATCTGATAAGCCCGATACATTGGCCTGGTCTTGGGATGTAGCAACAGGGGTGCCATCTGCTAAATCGGTCTATGAGGCTCTGTTTGCTGATTCCTGCGCTGACATCTGTTGGTGGGAACCATATATATGGAAACTGGTCATTCCTCCCAAAGTAAAATGTTTTATTTGGCTGGCTTTATCAAACCGCATCCTCACGTGGGATAACTTATGTCGCCGTGGTTTCTGTGGACCGGGATGGTGTTCACTCTGTCACGATGCCGTGGAGACTGTGGATCATATATTCTCGGCATGTTCTTTCATACAGGAACTTTGGGAACAGGTGGCTCACCGATCCGGCATTCGATTCTGTTGGGGGGTACAATCATTTGCTGAGTGGATGGAGGCTTGGACGAGCCTTCACTCTGACGGAGTCGAACTTCCTTTCTTCATGATATGGGAAGTGTGGCGTGCTCGCAACGCTTACATTTTCGAGGATCTGAAACCACATTGTGCAACATTATGCAATAAGATCATTGCTGCTCACAAGGAATACCTATCTGCATTTGGTGGGAGGGTTGGCACGAGTACGCGGACATTGGTGAATCGTTTGACTCCTCCTATTCTAGTCTTTCCCTGTGGCTTTTTTGATGGGGCTGCGGCCCGTTTGAATGGCACTGGGGGAGCCGGAGCTACCATTCACATCACCAATACTATCTCTGTTCATTATTGGCTGAACCTGGGTAATGGTACAAACACTCGAAGTGAGATATGCGCCCTATGGCTCTTATTATTTTGTGCCCGGAAGCGGTCGATTTCCTCCCTGGTCATTTTTGGTGACTCGCTGACCATTATCAACTGGGCTAAAGGTATTGCCTCTCTGAATGTTCTTCTGCTCAAACACTGGTTGGAGGAGGCTAGAAAGCTCATGCTTGAATTTGAGCACATTCATTATGAACATATCTTCCGGGAGGTCAATCTGGAGGCGGATATGCTCTCGAAACGAGCCCTCATCTCACAGCCTGGGGTCATCATGTGGCAGGAATGGCGGGATGATTTGTTGTTTTCTCATGGTTCCTATTCATTACAATGGTCTTGAGGGAGTCATATATTGCTCTATTTTTTCCATAGGTTATTTATGCGGCTGGCTACTCATTTGTTTTTGTAGTTTTCTTGTGCAGATACTTGATACGCTCAATATCTTGTTGGGCATATATATATTATCTCCCATATATTTTTGCGGCCTTATCACATCCGCATGCAGACGATGACTCAGATAGGGTGTAATATCCGTATTACACTTCATTCCCTGCAGGGGTGTTACCGATTACTATATTTTATGGACAGTTATACTTTTGGACATATTATGTGATGCATATATTTGTGATGTTATGGTTTTTTGCTTATCTGATGTTATTGGACACATGGCAGTATGTCTATGGGTTATGGCAGCATTTGATGGCTGCTTTAGACAGAACACTTGATTTACATATTGATGATATAACCGGTTTGTTCCGGGGACTATATATTGGCTGATTGGCATGTATTTGAGCAGTGACTTGACAGTTGGACATATTTTACTATTTCGCATATTAATAGTAAGTTATATTTTTCTATGAAAAAAAAAATGATATATAACCACTCTGATTTTATGGAATAAAATATTGTTGTTTTTGGATGTAAAAAATCAAAATCCCATCACAAATTCACACAAGTAAAAGTAAAGTGTGAATTTGCAAATGTCACGTACGCTCTAGAAATGGACAGTGTCGTCATTGCACGCTTCTTGATTTCACAATTAGTGGAGAACTGTCGTTATTACAGGTTTCTAGAACCTACAATTAGTGGAGGTTGGTCATAATTGAAGGAGTTGTATAAAGGTTAATTAAAATGTTTTTGACCTATAAGAATTTGGCAGAGTAATTTTTGTCAAAATCACAATTTAGAATGCTTAAATCACAATTTCAATAATTTAAATGATTTTAAAATTGAGTAATTAATTTATAACAAACAATTCCAATTATTAAAATTACAAAAATACGAAGATAAAAATTTTCACTCAGAATTCTAACCAATTTTTATCCCAAAATCCCCGGAAAAGCCGGGCGTTTCGGTTGTCTTTTATCCTACGCGTCACGGCTTCTTGGCTCTTGATTCGACAACAATTGGTAAAGGTCGTGCCGTAGAGGAGCAGTCTGGCAACGCTCGCCTTTTGTCCAAAACGACGTCTATGACGCCACGTCGTATTGGATATCCGGAGCTTTAAATACAATGTGGTTCTGGTTCTGGCGCTGGGAGCTGTAAATTGTACTCCGTCTCCAAGGAAAAACTTGTGACTGGGTGTGCTTTGTTTGGCGTCGTCTTCAGCTTCGTAGCTATGGCGTCGTCGTCGTCCTTATCTATCGTTGTTGAGGTTCCTGGTTTTGTGAGAGTCTACGAAGACGGAACGGTTAAACGCTTGGTCGATCTGGGTATGGTTCCCCCTTCTTCACAGCTCGGTGATGAATTCAAGGAAGCAGTGGCGTCCAAAGACGTGGTGATCGATCCTCAAACAGGCGTCTTCGTTCGGCTCTACCTCCCTCGCCTCCAAGTTACGGATGGTAAAGGAAGAGTCCCGGTGCTTGTTTATGTTCACGGAGGGGGTTTCTGCATCGAATCCGCTGCATCGCCAATTTATCACAGCTATCTTAATAAAGTGGCGACAGAGGCCAAGGTGATTTGTGCATCTGTGGAGTACCGGAGAACCCCTGAGCATCGCCTCCCTGCGGCTTATGATGATTGTTTCGCCGTCCTCGAATGGCTCGATTGCCAGGCTGCGGCAGCGGACGGGGTGTCTGTGGATCCGTGGCTTGATTCCCACGCAGACTTCAGCAAGGTGTTCTTGGCAGGTGACAGCGCTGGAGGCAATATCGTACACCAGTTGGGATTCCTTGCGAGTGGCAGAAATTGGGAGGGCCTGTGTTTCCAAGGGGCCATCCTCGTTCACCCCTTCTTTGACGGAGAAGAACGAATCGGATGCCAAGTGGGGGCGGAGGTGGAGGGTTTTAACAAGTTGACTGATCCAATCTGGAGCATCTCTCTTCCCGAAGGGGCGGAGGTGGAGGGTTTTAACAAGTTGACTGATGCAATCTGGAGCATCTCTCTTCCCGAAGGGGCGGATAAAGACCACCCTTTCTCCAACCCAGTTGGACCGAGGTCTCCCCCGCTCTCCACTCTGGTGTATGGTCGAATGCTGGTATTTGTGGCGGAAAAGGATCTGCTGAGAGATGGTGGTATTTTGTACTACGAAGCTTTAAAGAAGGCAGGCAAAGCCGCTGATTTGGTTATGACGGAAGGCGAAGGCCATGTCTTTCATCTCTTCAATCCGGAATCTGAGAATGCTTCCGTCATGTTGAAACGCATTTCGGATTTCATGCAGTTCTCCTCTGATCACTGATTCACTGTAACAACTCGGAGAATCTTTCCCTATAAAGATCAAATCCGATTCTGTAGCTTTTGGTTCGTAGTGCGGAAATAGAGCGTACGATGAAAAGGAAATTGGAAGTATGCGTGTATTTTAAAATGACAAATATACTACTTATATGCATGAACCTTTTATTAAAAATGACATCATATTGTGTATACATAGCTTTTTCCCTCTTTTTAAATAACAAATATACTCTTACATACGCATCGTTCCCTTTTTCATAACAATAATTAAGTACTAATTATACAATTCTTCTCCTTCCCTTAGAATAGGCTCTGCTTACATCGACCTCCCTTTATTCGAGCAACCACCCTATTCTATATGTATATAATTCTTGATGCACAATAATTTGTATATGTGATGCTCTTTTAATAACAACATAATATGTATATGCTTTTTTTAAATTTTAACATATATATATATATAATTTATAAAAATTTCTTTTTAAAATTAATGACATATTATTTACATATAAATATATGTTAAACTATGCATGATGATATATATAGAAATATGACTATCCATAACTACCTTTTATACTGTTTGACAATACTAAAGCAATACTATATAAAGCTCCTTGTTACAGTGATAGTTATTCACCTCCCATGGTTGTCTAACATGGTCTATGGTCTATGTATTATGCCTGAAATTGATATACAAGGATAACTCTGCTTTGTTCAAGCAGTAACATTACTCATTGTTCAATCATAGATCTTGAGTCTCCACAATATCATTGTAGCTAGTTCTGTTCACCCAATTTGCAGAATCTTGTAAGTTGTTGTTGGGGTAGAGTCAATGAGAGCTTATCTTGGATTAAATGTGTTCTCTCCTAGTGCTTTCCAACGCGTCATGGTCATACGCCTTGGTAAGTGATAGGGACTTAAATAAGGAGCCTCCCTATAGGACGTTCGCCTTGCTTATGAGTCTCTTCTTAAACTTTGTGTCTATTGCAACATCTCTCCAACACTCCTAACGTCTTGTTATTGAAATCATATACATCTTTTTAAGTGTGTCATGTGCTTGAAAGGATAGACACTACCATGAAAGGGTATTTTATTGCATAATTATCAATACAATGACATCTTGTGGAAACCCTAGAATAAACTGTTAATCTTTTTTAGGGGAGACATTTTACAACAGACTAAACTAGTGCTAACATTAATAATTATCCATGATTCGTTATAATAATTCATAAAGTTCATAATAAGAGCACATTATTCCAAAAGACTATATTGTTGGATAATGTGACAACCTATTCCCATAGATATGGATTTGGGCATCTTCTAGATCCCTATTATTTTTCCTTTAGTTGGAACCAATCAACTTGAGTTAGAGTGTGTAATTAATTGCTAAGTTTCATGTAACTGTGTAAGAAGTGCTATAAATCCATGTAAGCCCGTGGAGGCAAAAAGTCATCATTCTGTGAGTGAATGTGAGGAATGGTTGTAAGCATGTTTTTTGTTGTTGTAATCTCCAACTTTGAGCAATAAGAATACCGATACTATTTGCTTTGTTGATTTTTCCCTTTCAAGGGTTTTACCATGTAAAATATATATGATTGCCATTGTTTCATTTCTATCTTATTTGATCTCTGTTTTATTTAGCTTCCCTACCAACAAGTGGTATTAGAGCCGAGATACTAGAGATTGAGGCCATGAGGAGAATCGAAGTTCCAAGGTTGAAGAAGCCTAAAGTTTCCCACACAAAAAAGGGAATTCGTGTTATTGGAGATTGCGGACAGAGCGTCAATTATTGAGTTTCGCACTCCTGACCCTCTAAAAGGAGCGACAAAATAATTTTTGATTTGGTCGCTAAAGATAATGGTGAAGGTGCAGAGTGCCAAATTTGAGGTGGAGAAATTTAATGAGAAGATTAACTTTGAGTTATGGAAGCTCAAGATGAGAGATCTGCTTGTGCAACAAGGAGTGCAAAAAGCACTGGTGGGAAAATCAAAGAATCCCAAGGACATGTCAAATGAAGAATGGGACGATATGGACACTAGAACCCTTAGCAAAATTCGTGTGTGACTGGCAGATGAATTCTTGTTTAATATCGTTGGAGAAGAAACATCAGTTGGCTTATGGAATATGCTTGAAATCTTGTATATGACAAAGTTTTTTACTAACAGTTTTTTTATGAAGAGAAATCTATATGCCCTGCGAATGGATGAAGATCCAAGTGTAGGACAAACAATTCAAAAAATTCAACAACAGTTGTAATGGCCACTAAAGGTCGGTCTAGAGAATGAGGGAAGAATTCGAGAAATGCTTCCAGTTAATTGAGAGTTAATAAGGGTAAGCTAAAGTGCTGGTATTGTAACAAATCAGACCATTTGAAGAAGGATTGATGGAAAAGGCAAGCCAAAGAAGATTCATCAAAAAAGCACTCCAAGAATGAAGCAAATGCAACATAGACTAGTTCAGGTATTATAGATGAGATATTTCCTATTTATAATGTTTCACATTATCAACATTGGTTGGTAGTGTAATATTCTAACCAAAATTTGGCCAAAATATTATCTCCAACTCAAATTTTTAACAAAATTTTACTAGCAAATTTTAAGCAATTTTCTTGAACTGAACAGGGTGTAAGTGAGGGAGACTGATATAAAGAGTGAAGGTGGTAGGAATGAATTTCAGTTCTGGAATTTATAAGGGATGATGTGCATCAATAGGATAAAACTGATATGGGCAGTGAGTCCTATGCACCATGTACTAGAGCCATTCACTTTTTCAACATCATGGTGAATCTATTTCCTACTTCAAGGCTTTCTAGGATGCTGGCATATGCATACTAGACTAGTTGGGGTTCCTCAATGTTTATGGAAGAGGTATAAAAATCAATTAAACTTATATAATGCATTGGAATAATGTCCCGTTGAACTTGGAAAGGTTTGGAGTGATTTGGAGGCCAAATGTACATTGGGGATTGCTAAGCTAGTCAATTTCCAGGATCTTCCAAATAAGTTTAAATACATCCAAATTCTTAGGAACAGGGCTGATATGGCATGTATACTATGTTATTAAGCTAATACAACTGACAAAAAGCAAAACTGATGCTCATAAAGGAAATGGCAGTCATAAGTGTAAAACTAGTCAGGAAATTGCACACAAAGAGCTAGTCTTTCATTTTTAATTATCAAACTGCTTCCATAATTTGTAAACTCTGTTCTGAAGTAATTATATGTTATGATATATCATAATGAGTAGATACAAGTCTAAAATTAAACTTTAGAACACTTATTTTACTTATTTGATTGCCTTCCAAACTTACAGTGCCTCACAGGCTAGAAATTCATTACAATTGATGGAGAATGAAGGTAAGAAGTAGGAAGATTATTGTGGCTCTGTTCTGAAGTTGTTATCAAACCACCTACAGGTTACATGACTGATATTTGATGCACACTGAACTTCTTGTCATCACTGGGGTGCATTTACTGAACTATCTCCCTCCTCTAGGGAAAACTCCCCCAAATTTAGCTGAGAATGGGTGTAGAAGTGGAAGGAGAAGATGAGGATCAGATATTAAGTTGATATATGTACATGGGAAGCTCTGATATCTGAAAATGATGGTGCACTGGACTCCCTGAATATCCTGGGCGCAATCTCTGAAAACTAGCTCCTCCTTCTAGTGGTTCTCCTCCAAAACTAGCTACAAATTCCTTGAAGTAGTGGCCTCCTTATCTGGATGATTGTAGATCTTCAATGGATGGATGATATGGATCTGAATGGCTATGATATCACTCCCTGGACATGAATACTGGCTGATTGGAAGCTATGGATCCTTGGGGCACATCTCCCAAGAAACTGTTGAGGCACATCACTCAATAAGAGACGTTCATAGCTCTCAAGACAAAATTCAAATGATCAAAAGTTTTGATATGGAGTTGGAAACATCATTAAATAGATGAAGTAAATTGTTCCTCAAGCCAACCACACGTGTGGATGAGGGAGGGCGCATTCCTTGAGAGAATCGCAACTTCTTGCTTTGAAAATCTTTCCTTCTTTTTCCTTCCTTCACTGATTTTAGCAAGTGCACCTTTGTGAGCTTTTCTGGATGTTACCACTTTCTTTATGACTACTTTTCCTGTGCTTTCCACTTTCTTTACTTTCCTTCTTTTCTACTTTTTCCTGTTTTTTGTTTGCTTTTGACAGTTTCCATTTTATTTTCCTTTCCTTCTTTCCTCCATTGGATTCCTTGATTTTTCTGAGATTTGCCACTAAGGCAAGAGAGGTCCACTTGACACAATTGCGCCCTCCTGGTCCAGTCATCATCACTTGCCAACATTTATTAGCAATAATTAATAATAAAAATAATTCAAACTCAGAATGTAATTAATTATTTAATAATTAATTGACTACTATAGTATAATGCCTCAAAATTACCCCATTAATTAAATAACCATTTAATTAATTACTTAGACCCCCTAGGGATGGGACAGTCCAAGTAGTGACCAAGGCCATTAGGGAGGGGACATGACAATTAGAATCTGGTGCCTCTCACCATATGTGTCTTCATAGAAGTTGGTTCTCTACCTACCAACCAATTAATGTTGGTGTAGTCTGTATGAGAAATGACTTTTCCTATAAAATTATTGGGATTGGTAGTGTCAATATTAAAATGTTTGATGGGACTATGAGAACATTAACATAAGTGAGGCATGTACTCGAACTTAGAAAGAACTTAATATCTAAGGTATTTCTAGATTTCATTGTTTATAAATTTGCAGTTCAAGATGGAATGATGAAGGTGTTAAAGGGTGTTTTAGTTGTCATGAAGGCTAAAAGGATGACCGAGAACCTTTATAAGCTAGAAGGAAGAACTGAGGTGAGTGGAACAACGGTTGTGTCTGAAGCTACAAGTGACCCTACTCATTTATGGAATCAATACTTGGGTCATATGAGTGAGAAAGGGATGAAGATACTTGTTTATTGTAAGTTACTTCCTAGCTTAAAATCTCTAAATTTTAATTTCTGCAAGCACTGTATGTTTGGTAAATAGACTAAACAGAAGTTTAAAATAGGGAAGCATATTAGTAAAGGTATCCTAGATTACATTCATTCTGATGTGTGGGGACCATCCCCTACGGTTTCTTTTGGATGATCATCATATTTTGTTACATTTATTGATGATTACTCTAGAAAGGTTTGGATCTACTTACTAAAAAGAAAGGCTGATGTGTTTAATTCTTTTAAGCAGTTTAAATATTTGGTTGAAAAGAGCACTTACAAGTCAATAAAGTGTCTTAGAACAAATAATGGAGGTGATTTCACATCTAAGGAGTTTGATAACTATAGCAAAGAAGTTGGGATTGAAAGGCATAAAACCATAGTCTACACTCCTCATCAAAATGGTGTTGTTGAATGCATGAATAGTACTCTTTTAGAGAGCAAGGTGCATGCTTAGTAATGCCAAATTGCAGTAGGAGTTTTGGGGAGAAGCAATTATTATAACATGCTATCTGGTAAATCGATCACCATCAACTTCAATAGATTGTAAGAGTCTGGAAGAGGTATGGATAGGACACCCCTGTGATTATTCGAATGTTAATATTTTTTGTTGTGATACTCAGGGTATTTTTTAAGGATTATAAAAGTATACCCAAGTATCGTATTCTAGGAGATTATATTGGATTGAAAAAAACATATCTATAGATTGATAGGCGAATATTAAATATCAAACCTACAATTTACTCCTGAAACTAGTGAATTTTGGCGAATATTATGATAAAAAAACATATTTTATGTAAATATAGGCGATATTAGAGACTAAAAATGACCAAAAAGCGAATTTATTTTTCAAAAAAAGTCCCGAAAATAGCCAATTGGCGAAATTTCGCCCCTAAAAATTTCCCTGGTGATACTTATGCTTTAATTCCAAAGAATCAACACTCTAAATTAGATCCGAGGTCAAAAAGTTACATCTTTGTTGGATATGGTGATGGAATCAAGGTATACAAATTATGGGATCCTACTGGACACAAGATCATCATTAACATAGATGTTGTGTTTGATTAATTGTCACTCATGAAATCAGATGTAGTAGATGTTGAGATGAAACAAGTAGAAGAATCGTAGATTCAAAAAAATCAATTGGAGACTCGAACATCTACAAGAAAGGAGGATCATGAAGAAGTCCATGAAGAAGCTCCTGCAGATGTGGATGAGATTATAGAATATTTCTAGGAAATAGTGGGAATGTCATAGCCACATCAAACTTTGTGAATATCTACACGGCTCAAAACTTTTCCAAAAAGGTATGAATATTATGCTTCATCTATTTCTTTGATTTCTAATGATGGGGAGCCTAGTTATTATCAAGAAGCAATGGAGGCATCTGAAAATGATAAATGGAAATTCGAAATGAAAGAAGAAATGGATGTGTTCGAAAAGAATAAAACATGGGACTTGGTGGAATGTACAAAGGACATAAAAGTTGTTGGCTACAAGTGGATCTACAAGCTGAAAAAAGGTGTTGATGATAAGGTTGATAAGTACAAAGCAAGACTGGTAGAAAAAGGGTATTCTCAAAAGGAAGGTATCAATTTCCATGAGATTTTTTCACCATTTTTTAAGCTTGTTTCTATTCAGTTAGTGTTATCACTAGATACTTTACTTGATCTTGAGTTAGAGAAGCTAGATGTTAAAACTGCTTTTCTACATGGAGATTTGGATGAGGACATTTACATGGAACAACCAAAAGGGTTTGTTCGGAATAAAAAAAGAAGGTTTGTTTGCAAGCTCAGGAATTCATTGTATGGCCTGAAGCAATCCCCCAAGCAATGGTACAAGAAGTTTGATTCTTTCATGGTGAGCCAAAATTTTACCAGAAGTGAATATGATCATTGTGTTTACTTTAAAAAGTTGGAAAATCGCATATTCATTATTTTGGTGTTATATGTTGATGATATGCTTGTAGCAAGCAAGAGCATGTTTGAAATCAACAAGTTGAAGGCTCAGTTGGTTAAGACGTTTGATATGAAGGATCTCGGAGAAGCAAAACAGATCTTGGGCATGGAAATACATAGAGACAGGAAAAATGGTAAGTTATGGTTATCACAAGTGAAGTATGTGGAGAAAATACTTCAGAGATTCGGTATGAATAATGTGAAACCTGTTAATATCCCTTTGTATTCCCATTTTAATCTTTGTTTAGGTTTGATTCCTAGTAATGATGAAGAAAAGGAGTATATGTATCGTGTACCTTTTGCTAATGTAGTAGGAATTTTGATGTATTTGATGTTCTGTAATAGACCAAACATTTCACATGCAATTGGTGTTGTTAGTAGATTCATGGAAAATCCAGGAAAAGAACATTAGGCAGGAGTGAAATGGGTGTTTCGATATCTCAGAGGCATGAGTAATTTTTGTATCACCTTTAATGGTTGTTGTGATGAAATTTGTGGCTATGTCGATTCAGATTTTGCAGGAGATTTGGATAGAAGGAAATCCACTTCATGATATTTCTTTACTCTTGCAGGTTTCCCTATTAGTTGGATGTCAAAGATTCAAAGCATTGTTTCTTTATCCATTACAGAAGCAGAATATATATCTGCTTCACATGCTTGCAAAGAGGTAATTTGGTTGAAAGGTTTGCTCGGTGAATTTGGAAGGTTTCAAAATAATGTAAAAATATGTTGTGATAGTCAAAGTGTTATACATTTGGATAAAAGTACAACTTATCATAGTAAGGAAAAACATATTCCTTTAAAATACCATTTTGTAAGATAGGTTATTGATGAAGGTGGAGTGGTTCTTGAAAAGGTTCACACTCAAAAGAATTGTGCAAACATGTTCACAAAACTAGTTACATTAGAGAAGCTCCGATGGTGCTTAGATCATCTTGGCTTGCAGGAAAGGTGATGAATGAAGCAAGGGCAAGGTATAAGGCAAATTGTTGTCAAGGTGGAGATTGTTGTATAATGTGACAACTAATTCCCACGGATATGGATTTGGGAATATTCTAGATCCCTAATATTCTTCCTTTAGTTGAGACCAATTAGCTCAAGTTAGAATGTGTAATTAATTGGTCAGTTTCATGTTACTGTGTAAGAAGTGCTATAAATCCATATAAGATCATAGAGGAAAAAATCATTATTTTGTGAGTGAATGTGAGGAATGGTTGTAAGCCTATTTTTCGTTGTTGTAATATCCAACTTTGAGCAATAAGAATACTGATACTATTTGCTCCATGTATGTTTCCCTTTCGAGGGTTTTACCATGTAAAATCTACGTGTCAAATATATGTGATTGCCATTGTTTCATTTCTGTCTTATTTGATCTTTGTTTTATTTAGCTTCCACTTCCAACATATATCGATTCCATAGTTGATTTTTATTCTCATATTTTTCGTTAATGAATAACCTTCCTTTTCAGCTAACTAGGTCAAAAACTGCCAAGAAATTAAAATCACAATTTCTATAGTGAAGACCTGTGCTGTTTTAAAAATACTCACTTGAAATAGAAATGGTGAATAAAAACGGTTTAACGATTAGGGATATGTGCATAGCCATGCTTATCATTGTACAAATTTATTAGTAAAACTTTCAAAATATATATCGATTGAAGAACAAATGCATATCTGATCCTCCACTCCTATGGGTAAAATGGGTTTCAACTCTAGCAATTCTTCTGTTCATTTCCAAAGAGTATGCATGAAAATATGCGTGTTAGGAAATTCTCTCAAAAGTGTTCTATTTGGAATATATTCATGAGGATAGGGTAGTTCTGAACATGAAAGTTGGTAAGGAACATATTATCATGTGACCCCTTTTTCCTTCCTGGGATAGGTTACCTAGGTTACCTGGAAAAGAGACAAAATTGATTATATATATATAACTCCAACCAAGAATGCGAGTTGATGCTAGATGATCAAGATAGCATTATCAAACAAAGCAGTTATTACTAGCAATTCCTCCACTTCATTCAATATCACTACTCGAATAAACTTTGGGAATATCGAGATACGATTGAGTTGAGTGCCACTCCTTCACGAGGGTTATAAAATCAAACAAATTGAATTTGATTGTAACATGCTCAATGGGTCTTGGTGGTCATAGATCTATGTTGATTAATCAGTGGAAACTGTAGTGTTAAGACGCCCAACATGCCTGCCTAGACTACACTTCCATTATCAACCAAATGAAAGTATACTCTGATTGTCAACAAACTAGAATTATATGTTGATTCTCAACAAAATGAATATCATATCACCTAGACTATACACATGTAAGTGGATAGGTTTGCTCATTCCCATGTTGCACAGGGTTGATTTCGATGAGCAACCTTTCATCCGTAGCACAATGCCTTTCTGTAGGGTAGTTCATAGAACATTTGTTTCATTATGTGACTTGGAGAACGTGCTCCAACAATAATATTTTATTATATATGTTTTTCTAAATTTAGCGACAAATCAATAAAAGTATTCAAGTGGTATTGCTTATTATTCTCATTAAGCCCTATTATTTTCTTTATGTTGAAAAAAATAAGCCTTGTTATTTTATGCATGTTGTGCCAATGATTTAACAATATATATCTTAAACATTTTCAGTCACGATAAATGGTAGCCACACGATATTCTTTGTAGAATTAACATCGCGGGCCATGCCACTAGTGGCATGAAGTGAATGATATAAGTATTGTGCTATTGAATACCTAAATTTGTGAAAGATTATGGACAATTGGAAGCCATGATAAAGCAAGACTACGGGGCCATGTTGCTTTCTCTCACTCTATTATGATTATGCTCTCAACCAGAGATCACTACCAATGATTGATCGCTCATCTCAAATTTTCTCTTTACTCAATGGTCTTGTATTGTGAGATTTTATGCTGTGTACTATGATCTCTATAGCTACAGGAAGCTAGCTACACCATTGCTATGCAAGTAGACTAATACTATGCTACATGCTTCTCCCAAATGAAGTAATATAGTTGCTACCCTTATGTAGGGGAGATCCATCAATTCTTAGCGTGTGGGGTATTTAATCATTAGATTCATTGAATATGTGAATATGGACAATGAAATAGGCCTATTTAAATTTGAATCGGATCCATGCATGCTTTCTACTCTTAGATTGTGAAGGACAAGGGTGCATATATCATCTGTGAAGATCAAGTATGGATCATTAAAGTTAGCACAAATGGCCACTGTGTCAAATATTGGTACTCAAAATATACAATCTCTAGCTTGTCAGCCTCAAGATGCATCTCATACCAAAAGTTGAATGGGTTTGTGTCACTTGTAGCACTTAATTGACTCGGAACTTGAAGTGAGAGAGACTTTTGTTGAACTTGAAATTGTGATGTTTGATGCTATTCCTACACATTAGGGGAATGTTTCCCGAAATATGGGATCTTATCTAGCCCAAGATGCATTGTTTCTAAAAGAGGTTTGTAGCAGAAAAAAATTCACTGCTTTCTCTAATACCAAATGTAGCGCCCCTCCAAGGACTCATGTCAAATCCACTAATCTAGCAATGCACATATTCTAGTAAGATAGATCTAAATGGTTTTTCTTCTTAGATTCGACCTTAAATAACAATTATATTTCTTGAATCTACCCGTACAATATTCATAGAAAATAGCAGATCTAAACTACAATAGATATCATTAACATATTCCATGCATTCTAATATAACATGCATTTAAATACACAAAACTATTATACAAATGAAATAGCGTAAACATGGAAACATCAATATACCAACCTAGAAGTTCTCTTGCAAAGTGCCTTTGAAGGCTATGGAAGTTGTCACAGATCTGATACAAGCTTGGACATTGATTTCCAATCAATCGATATCCACTAGAGACCACTGTACCATACCCAACGAATACTCTTCTTCCCCTAGGACCCTCGAGCCACAACAAGGCTTAATAAATCAAAAGGTAGCAAAAACCTAGGTACGTAGACTACTACTATGAGGCTCTCAATCTCTCTCATACCGAAATGAACCACACCCTCCAACAGACACCTCAAAAGTGCAGAGGAACCTATGTTGTCCAATACTAGGGTAAAAAGATAAGAGCCTCATGCTCTTTTTGTCTCTTTATCACTTTTTCGAAAACTCCATGCATCACATGCATCCTTTGTTAATTATTTTCTTTCTTTTATTTTATTACTCACCCTCTTAGTCTCAGTTCTCTCAACTTTTCTAATTTTTATTTTTATTTTTAGATGAGATTCATTTTAGTTTAGTTTCCATGATTTATTCAATATTTTCTAATTTTGAGTTAACTAATTGTTATTTGCTGACTTTTCTTTATTCGCAAATTTCAAAATTAAATTAAATAATCAAATATTTATTTTCACATATTAATTCACTGTAACCTTTTGTAAATATTTTTGGAATGCTTTTATTTCCCCCCTCATTAATAAATTAATTTAAAGGTTTCTTTTCTCTTTGCAGTGGGAATATCAAGGGCGCCATGCTCCGCACATGCCCTTCAAATATTTACTTGCTTAATATTTTTAATTAATTGTTGCTCTCTTGTTGCGAAGATGATATGAAGGGTGTCATGCTCCACGCATGCCCTTCAAATATCCCCTCCCATGATGGAGACTTGGTAGGAAGACTGAGACCTCGTTAACTAAGTCTGGTCGACCCTGTTGAGGGAATTGTTGATGCCTCAAGAGTATTGCTGGAAGTTTCCAAGGCAACAACAGGAAGGAGAAATCCCAATATGAAAGGCTTCAAACAACCCTACGCAAGGATGGTTCTATCCCTAGATTGTTTGGTATGACTGATTCCTACGGATATCAGGCCTCTGTTGGCACTATATGGGTGGATCCGAATGGATCTTTCTTCCTGGTGGGAAGACCTAGAAGATTTGTAACAAAATTGTAAATGAGGTTAATTTTAAAACTAATCTACTTAAGTTATGTTAAACCTAGGAGATGTGATTGGAAATTGCAGAACAATCATATCTAAGGTATTTGATAAAGGTTATACCATTTCATACATATATAAATAATATGTAACATCACCAATTTCAAATCAAACAAGATAGTGCAAACTAGGTTATTTTATTTTAGGAATTAAACCATAAAATTGTTATGTCAATGATATGATAATTAACAAATTAGCACAAAATAAAGATGATTGTTTAATAGTTGTATAAATAAATGATATGAATTAAATAAACAAATTTATTTAATACATAACTTACACATGAATCATATGGTTGGAAATCAACAGTCAGATCTATGTATTTAATGATCATACAACATGAAACATAGTTATCCAATGATTAAATGGGAAACCATAACTCATCAAATAAATTTGAACAATATGACAAAAAAAAGGTCAAAAGAAACTGACTGAATTTGATTAAGATTGCAAAAAATTACAACTCCTCAAAACACAGAGCATCTCAAGTTCTCTCCATTGGTGGTTTTCTCCCCCATTCCATGATATCTAAGTCTCTTTAAATAATAATTACAAAAATTACAAAGGGACAAATCTCCCATAAAAATAGGAAATACAAAATATTGCTTTAAGATTTGCCAAGGGAATATTGCCACTTGGAAAATACATCCAACAGATCCTCAACATCTTGATATTGTGCATGCTCGAGCTGTAACTGTGCCTTGGCTTGGGATGAAAAAGTAGGAGCATATTCATTGAAGATCTTCGGATAGACAGATCCCATGAGGTGATCACAGATGTCATAAATGAGAGGTATGAAGTTATCCTCCCATAATGCAGAACAATAGATGTGTACTGGAGGTCCTTTCTTCGTCCAATTCCACCCAATGGAAGGGAAAGAGAAAGCTGAACAAAAGACATCCATAACATAAGCAAAGAGGTAAAATGTTGGCTTTCTGGAGGCATGAGTCTTCTGGTACTTTTCAATAGCCTCCTTTAACATGGCTGATAAAATATGTGCATAGTTAAAAGACTCTCCTGTGGTAAGAACATGATGGGCCATCGGTGCCCACTCTGCTTTGAAGACTAAATAGTTCGGCAATCCATATAGCCTGCACAACATGGCTGCCAACAAAGAGAAAGGTTCCCTAAACTAGGATATGGGATACAGTTTATCAGCTTTGGGTGTAAAGCTAGTAGGGGTTTCCATCCAAGATTTAACCATTTCATCGAAATTATACCGGGTCGTGGAAGACTCCAGGAATTGCTTATTAAGCAGCTATTGGGGTTGTTTGAGTGCATAAGCTCTAGCAAAAACCTCACGTCGGAAAGAGGCCAATTGGGTTTGAGCCATGTCATTAAAGGAACGGTCCTACGGATTAGTATGGTCAATAATCCACTTGATGGCATCAATATAGGGCATCAAGGATGGTATGGTTGCTATATCATGAAGCTGGGAGTTACTGATGTTTACAAATGTCACATGGTCGCACTGGATTTTTGAAAAATCGTCATTATGAAATATGGTGCAAATCCGTGACCAATATAGGTAGTAGGTTTCGGAAACCCTTCCATTGGTATCAGAGAAGATACCGTTGTTTCGGTCCTTGTTTTTCAATTCATTTAAGGTTGTTTTGGACCTGGTGTTCTTCAACATGGTTGAAAGAAAATGGAAATTTCTGATATAAATCACGAAAAAGTCAATTGATTAACTGAATTTAGTTTCCGAAATTTGCACAAATGATTGGCTAAATGAATGAAAAACCTACCTGAAAGTCGATGGAGAAAAGGAAATCCGTTGATAGGGGAGAAAATCACAGTAAAATCCGTTCGCAGAGGGTGAGATTCGAAGTTTGATAAATGGTAAAAAGATAATAAAATTTGAAATATTTAAAAAAAGGTTAAATAGAAAAATAAAACCGTGTCGTAGATATCAAATAAATCGACGGTAAAGATTAAAACGAGAAAAAAAACAAGAGAAATTGCGAGGGTGATTTTTGAAAATTTTGAGTTTGTCTTCCACAATTTGCAATGGGATTGCGGGATTGCGGAAATGTTTAAAAGAATTTTAAGTATCTACAATCCGCAATAAATTTGTGGGTTCGAGAAAGGAAAATATAATTTCAATTTGTTTATTTTGGTTTCCGATTTCCACAATCTGCATTGCAGAATGCAGAAATGCAGAAACGTAAATGCAATTTTTATTGATCAAGCACTTTCTGAATTTTGGAACCCATATTTGTAGGTTGCGGAAATGCAGAACCGAAAATTCATTTTTTTTATTGAACAAATGTTTTCTGACTTTCGCAATCCACATTGTGGGTTTCGAGTTGCAGAAAGGAGAAATTCCAAACTTAAAAATTTTCGACATCAGCAATCCGCATTGCGGATTGCGGAAACAACATGTTTTATAGAAAATCTATGTTTTCCGCAACTCACAAAACGTATAAAAACAAGACATTTTTTAGCAAATTTTATTGAATCCAAAACATAGACAAGTAGCAATGAAGACACCAATCAATGAACCCCATAATTAAGATGCAAGAATCCGAGATTACTTTTAGAAAGTAGTGACAGGGGCTCCCATTTTTATTGATAAAATGGGATTTGTTGTGCCTACAACAAATGGAAATTGGCTGGGTGAAGCAGTTATCTCTGTAGAACTAATTTTCAAACTTCAGGGAGGAACAGGTCAAAGTCAGAGAGTGTTTTAGTCAATAACCAGAAAATGTCCTCATGAGATTACAATCAAATCAGGAGGAGTAATTTTATATGATTGATATTTCCCCAGTCAAAATGACTTGTAATGATGCTCACTTGAAAAAGCAACGTAGCAACAAAGAGGTATTCCTTGTGCTAGCATGGAAGCATGAAAGAGCAATTTGTGATAAACCTTAGGAAAGCATTCCACCTATTCCTGATCATCAGACCATCCACCTTGAGTTATTAACCATTTATTTAGCATTTAGTAACCTTATTTCTCGATTTGCTTATTCAATTTTCTTTTTCTTTTTTCTTTTCTTTTTTTTAATAGAAAAACATGAAACTAAGACTTTGTTGAAAGAAGACCATTTCCCTGACTTGAGGATCATATTTTGGAAATTCCATTCACAAATACTACCTGGAAACTGAACAAGCTAGCTCTGTAAAGACACTCCTTGTCTTTTAGCTTTGATTACTAAAAGCAATTACCATTGCTTGGTGACCATATAGCAGTAATTTTAGTCCAGAGTAAAACCCATGATCATGGTCAGGATAGCTTGCAATAAGACCCCCTATCCTTGAGTAACAAATTATCTTAGCAGAGAGAAGTCAAGTTCATTAAAATGTAAATTGCAAGACACTACCTTGGCTTGGTAACCAAATTCTAGTAGCGTCATTCACTGATTTTTGTAGAGCATGAATGGACCGACCTGTGATAGGATCTTCCACCTTTTGGAAAATAGATGAAATTTGCCTCCATAGATTGATGACCAGATGTGGAGATGTCATTCCACCGAATATCTATGAAGATGATAGGTTGGCTTGTAATAAGACCCCCTATCTTACAACTTACAATTATTTAGGTGCATTTTATTTGATTTCAAGATGATCAAGGTGAGATCTAGAATAGAAAAATATTCACCAGGATGTAAGGATTTAGTTCAATCACTGATGGAACATATGACAAAAAGACCAGATCACTCCCATGGATCCAATTATCAAAATGAGACATTTTTAAAAATGGTGATTCAGGTGGGAAAGCCTCAATTAAAGGTTTGCATAGATTACTTGTTGTATCTCATGAGATCACACCTTCATATATGGACTGAGTAAACTCGATCTGAAATGACCACCCCCAAATTTTCAAACTAAAATGATCTGAAATACATTGATCAGTAGCCTTTGCCAAATGTTTTATCATTGTCATGTTTTGAAAGAAAACGGAATTCATGAAACAATCCAAAAGAAAACAAAACAAAAAACAAACCAAACCTATGTACAAATAAGCCAATGCTTACCCTAAATGAAATACTTCTTCAAGAGTTTAATCTTTAATGGATGAGCTTCAAAGAAACCTTCCAGTGTTTGTAATAAGATAGTACTAGGGACAAGATTGTTTGTAACAATGAATGGCCCTAACCACAAGCATTGAAATTTAGTATATTCATTTTTATCCTTGTGTTGTTTGTCCCATTTCAAAACCAAATCCCCCACTTGGAAATCTCTATCAGTTGAATATTTTTCATCAAACCACATTTTGACCAACTTTTGATGTTGGTATAGTTTATTTTTGGACTTCTCCCTCTCTTCTTCTCATTTAAGCAATGGATCAATTCTATTATGAAGAGGAGAAGAGTCATCGTGCTGCAATGATTGAGATAATTGTAGTGAAGGGATTAGGAGGTTTGAAGGAAAAATAAATTCCTTACCATAGACCATGTAGTAAGGGGATTTTCCAACAACAGCTTTCAGGGTTACTCGGTCTGCCCAAAGAGCATTGAAAATTTGAGTGTGCCAATTCTTATGATGAGTAGCCAAACTCTTCTTCAAAATATTAATCAGGTTTTTATTTGAAGACTCTGCCAATCGATTTACTTGTGGGTAATAATTGGTAGAATATTTGAGTTTGATCCCTTTCTCAAGGGCATATTGGGTGAGATCAATAGAGGAAAAATAGGATGCATTGTCAAAAACCAAAGACTCGGGAATGCCAAACCTTATGACAATATTAATTTGAAGAAAGGATATCACCTGGTTTGTATTGGCAACCCTAAGGGGTACTGCTTCTACCCATCTGGTGAAGTAATATGTTGCGTAAGGATGTATCGATGTTGTAAGGAAGAAGGAGGAGTGATAGGACCAACAAAATCTAGGACCCATTGCTGAAAGGGAAACTGGACAGTGACTGGTTGAAGGGGAAAAGCATATTTATTAACCTCACCAACACATATTTGGTAGGCTTCACACTTTCTGGAAAAGGCATATGCATCTTTGAACAATGTTGGATAGTAAGCCAACTCTTAGAATCTTATGGGAAGTTGTCTCCCCTGAAAAATGTCCTCCTGCAGGTCCTGCATGTAATTCCAACAAGATATTATCTGCGCTTCTTGAAGTCTAAAGTTTGAGAGAAAACCCGTGAGTGTTAAAATATCTAATGTCATCATACCATTCAGATGCTGGAGTAGAAATGACATTTATAGTATATTCATATGTACCTTTCTCTTGGTTCCATTCAAGTTGTTCATGTTCAGGATCATTAGATTGGGCAGCAAGTAAACACAAACCTTGTCCCTTAACCATTTTATCAGGCTTGATTTCCAAATCATACTCTTGAAATGTAGTCATCCAGTGGGCACATTTTTCACCAAGTTCCTTTTGGATCAAGACATTTCTTATTGTTGCATAAGGAACAATGAATTTAGTTCTAGACTTCAGGAGATAGGGTCTGAAATGTTTTACATACTTATAGATTGTATAGGCTTGCTTATCAATTTGAGAATAATTCAATTCAACTCCTTTGAATTTAGAACTCATAAAAGAAATAGGAATTTCGATGTCCTGAGCATGTTTCTGTTTTAGGATAGTAGCATAAGAAAAGTCAGTAGCAAATGTATAAAGAATACAATCTTTGGTGAAATCAGGTGGCATCAACCCATGAGCTTCTGCAATAGCTTTCCAAATTTCAGCAAAAGCATCTCTCTGAGTATCAAACCATTTAAATTGTACATCCTTTTTAATCAGATCCTATAAAGGTCTAACAATTTGAGCAAAGTTAGGCACAAACCTTCTAACAAAATTGATCTTACCTAAGAAGGATTGCATGGCTTTCTTGGAACTTGGGAGTCCAATTTTAGCAATAGCGTCTGTTCTTTTAGGATCAATAACCATACCGTGTTTTGAAACTATGAACCCCAAAAGTTTACCTTATGTGACTGTAAAAAAGGAATTATTTGGGTTCAAAGAGATACCATACTTCCTGCACCTTTCAAACACCTGTTTAAGAGAAAACAAATGATCATGCCTTTTCTTAGAATAGATAGTTATATCATCCATATACACTACTATAGAATTATGAATTAATCCTCTGAAATCTATATCCATAGCTCTCTGAAAAGTGGCACCTGCATTAATCAATCCAAAAGGAATTCTTCTGTAAGCAAAGGTTCCCCAAGACGTTCTAAAAGAATTTTTAAGTTGGTCAGAAGGGGTAACTAATACCTGATTGTACCCAGAGAAACCATCTAACAAAGAGAACATTTCAGCACCTACAACTTTCTGCAATATTTGTTCCATGGGAGGAACACGATAGTTATTTTTCTCAGATGCTTTATTCAAATTCCTGAAGTCTACACACAGTCTTATTTCCCCATTCTTTTTATGAACATGGACTAAATTAGCAATCCATTGTGTGTGTCTTACTGGGAATATGATTTTGGTTGTCAATAATTTTTCAAGTTCTTTTTTTGCAGATAGCTCCAGACTAGGATGCATTTTCCTCAACTTTTGTTGGTAGGGCTTGACATTAGGTTTCATAGGAATATTGTGCTGCATGATTTTGGTATTGAAAGTCTTAAGGTCATCATAGGTCCAGGAAAACAAATCCTTAAATTCCCTACACAGTTTGATAAAAATAAATTTCTCATCATGTGAACAATCATTCCCTAAATTAATCAATCGGGGGTTTTGGTCGGTTCCTAAATTGACAGGCTAGTAATTCAAAGAAGAGCTGTATGTCTTGCAGTTAGTTTTATGTTTGAATTTGTCCTGCAAGTCGTAATATTTATCCAAATTTATTACTGATTTAGGAATCACGTTGGAAGGGAAATTGGGATCAAACAATGATTTTTCATGATCAGCTTCATCTATTGCTATATCTTTGAAAGTATCTTGAGATGTCATAAAATATAGGATTTGTTGATCATCATTGAACACCTTCTAATTGGTGATATTATCTGGGATTGAGGGTCTGTATACTAATTCAATGGAAAAAGTATCAGAAGACAAACCTTTGGGAGGGATCAGCCTAGAAGCAGTTTTAGGCAATAAATCAACATAAAAATTTTGGGATCTAGGGACAGACTTAATGTTAAAAGCTTTGAAAGAATTAGTCAAATCCCTGACAATTTTCTGATAATTTACTAAATGGGGGGATATACAGTGAATATTATTTCTTACATATTTCACGATGATCTCAGAGTCCCCATAACACTCAATAACCCAAGCACCCAAATCAATTTCCTTTCTAAGTCCCTAGACAAGAGCTTCATACTCAACAACATTATTAGTGCATTCAAATTCTAATCTATAGGAAATCATGATCTCGGTGCCTTTGGGATCTATTAACACACAACCTTCACCAACTCCTTCTTTATATTTTGATCCATAAAAAAAAAGTCCAAGAATCTAATTATACTCTAAAACTTGTATTGACATTATACACATTATGTACAGTGGAACCAGAAAATGAGACAGTGGTATAATTAACAATTTCATATTGCTTTTGAACATTCTCAACAGGTGAAGAATCAACAGGAAAATCCCTTAAAAATGTATCAAATGTATAATGTTCAATATGTGAACTAAAGTAAACAACAAGCTCACTAGAGTCATTCAGATTAGTGACTATCTGTTTCAGTATGGCTCTCTAATAATCTTTATTTTATTAGGTTTTCCATTGTAAGGGATCCATAAATGGGACTAGTCAGTGGCAATATAACCTTTAAGTTTCTTTGACCAGTCTCTACTTAGCCACATGCCATATGTTTTAGGAATATCAACAACGATGATATCAATAGTCTAGTGAATAATTGGATCATCATATAATGTTAAAAGGACATTTTTTAATTCCCCCACTATCCTAACTCTTGATCGATCAAGCTGAACAATTTGGGTAAGGCAGGGTTCCCAAGATGCATTCAGTTTTTTACAGACAGATAGTGGCATAACATTTGATGAAGCACCTAAGTCTATCATGCAATTGTGTACATTCCCGTTGAATATCTCAAAGGTGAGTAAAAATTGAGGAGTCTTCTTTCCATAGGGATTTTGGTTACTGGACTTAGAATAAGTCTCTAAATTGTTGTTTTGAACTTCCCTGGACTGATTTAAAATCATGCTTTTAGGAAAACTTTCTCTCATGGAGGGTATTTTCAGAAGTTCAAACATAGATATATGATCCTTCATCCTTTTCAAGTCATCAACTAGATTATATTCAACCTCATGGATGATTGTTTCCTTTTGTGTTACTATTTTTCTTTTACTGGGGCTGGATGATGATGGTGAAGATTCTTGTGGAATTTTCCCTTTACTTCTGGTATTGTAAGGGTGTTGCACATTAAAAACTCTTACAGGTTCATATTCCTCTTCAGCCATAGGTAATTCAGAAAAATAACTAATGGTATTAACATGTTGGTCCCGTTCTTCATCAAGTGGTTCAAAATTCTCAATTTCTTTAGGATTCTCCTCAATTTCATCAGGGGTAGTTTGAGATTCAGTAACCAGAGCTCTGAAAGTGGAATAAATTTCTTCAGAAGTTAATCCTTCATCAGGATTGGGTGGATTTTGATGTTTAGGAGGTTGGTAAGGTCTCCTAAACGGTGGACTTACAAACCCTCTATTATTAGTTTGGTTTTCAATGTTGGTCTTTCTCAAATCCACCATTTCATTGGAAATTTTCTGTAAAGAAAATTTCATGTTGTCCATTTCAAAAGGATCCTTGTGTTGTGCAGTGGGTTTACGAGGGTTCTCATGTTTCTTGCAGGATGTAGAAGGTTGATCGGTTTGAATGTCTGAGTTATCCTTTAAGAAAAACATATCCTTTTCTACCAGGATGGCCTTAGCAAAAGCCTATTGTAAGTTGTTCTTATGAGATCTTTTAATCAACATGGAAATAGGGATAGATAGACCCTAATATAATAGGAACCAATAATTCTTCTGTTGGAAGAACATTGGTAGGGATTATGTTTTTTAGATAAGAGAATCTATGGTTAAAATCCTTGACCCTTTATTTTCCTTTTATTTTTAGAGAGGATAGATCCATGACCAAATCCTCAGGAGTTCGATCATCTCCAAATTTTTGGATAAATAGGGCTTCAAAATCATTCCACGAAGTAATCGATCTGGCTTCTAAATAAAAATACCAGGTGGATGCCTTCCCTTCAAAAGTGTAAGGGAATAACATATAGACTACATCTTCATGTGTTACACTTCTTAGCCTAATAGATTGCATAAAGGTTTTGATGTGATCTTCTACAGGAGTCTTATCATTAGGATTGAATTTGGGAAGCCATTTCTCTGGGTTTTTGGGCAGTCGGTGTTGTTCCATAGGAATGAATACAACATCCTGATCTAACCATGGTCTATTGGGTTGATCTTCCATTGGTCTATCTTCTGAAGTAGAAGAGATTTAGGATGACTCACTCTTAGATAATGATGAAGATGGATAAGCGGGTGTTGGTGGTGGTCCACCAGATACTACGCTAGGCTGTGGATTATCCTGAACTTGATCTGTTTCCTCAAATAAGGAATTAATTTGAATTTCAGGAAATAGTTCCTGTCGGGCCGTGTTTCGATTATCTCTATCAATCTGTGGACTTTTGGTCAGATGGTGTTGGGAAAATAAACGTCTCAAATTATAATTTTCTTCAATCCTCTGTTCTACTCGAGAGGTAATATATTGAGTACTATTCCTTAGTTGCTCAAGACTCAAAGGCCCTCTGGTTGGTGATATAAAGATAATTTCAGACCTTCTATTTTTGTGTTCTGTTATAGGAGTAGCAGGGACTGTATTTTGATCTTGCACTGGTACTTGAACTATTGATGTGGATGCTTGAGTCTAACTTCGAGTAACCACCGATGTCCTTGTAGGAGGATATTTCCTAGTGTTTTGTTTAGGCATGACTGGTCATGGCCCTCCTTCTAGCGCCATTTGTTGAAGCCTCAGGAGTAATGCTGGAAGTTTCCAAGGAAACAAGAAGAAGGAGAAATCCCAATCTGAAAGGCTTAAAACAACCCTATGCAAGGATGGTTCTATCCCCAGACTATTTGGTATGATTGAATCCTACGGATATCAAGCCTCCGCTGGCACTGTATGGGTGGATCCGAATGGATCGTTTCTTCATGGTGGGAAGACCTAGAATATTTGTAGAAAAACTGTAAATGAGGTTAATTTTAAAACTAATCTACTTAAGTTATGTTAAACCTAGGAGATGTGAGTGGAAATTGCAGAACAATAAGATCTGAGGTATTTTATAAATGTTATACCAATTGATACATATATAAATCAGATGTAACATCACCAATTTCAAATAAAACAAGATAGTGAAAACTAGGTTATTTTATTTCAAGAATTAAACCATAAGACTGTTCTGTCAATGATATGCCAATTAACAAATTAGCACAAAATAAAGATGACTATTTAATAGTTGTATAAATAAATGATATGAATTAAATAAAGAAATTTATTTAATACATAACTTACACATGAATCAGATGGTGAGAAATCAACACTCAAATCTGTGTACTTCATGACCATACAACATGAAACAGAGTTATCCAATAATTAAATGGGAAACTAGAACGCATCAAATAAATTTGACAAATATGACAAAAGAATGGTCAAGAGAAACTGACTGAATTTGATTAAGATTGCAAAAAAATATAACTCCGCAAAACATAGAGCATCTCAAGTTCTCTCCTTTGGTGGTTTTCTCCCCCATTCCATAATATCTAAGTCTCTTTAAATAATAATTACAAAAAGTACAAAAGTACAAATTTCCCATAAAAATAAGGATTGAAAAATATTACTTTAAGATTTTCCAAGGGAAGATTGCCACTTGGAAAATACATCCAACAGATCCTGAGCATCTTGATATTGTGCATGCTCGAGTTGTAATTATTCCTTGGCTTGGGATGAAAATGTAGGAGCATCTTCCTTGAAGACATTCTGATAGATGGATCCCATGAGGTGATCACAGATGTCATAAATGAGAGATATGAATTTATCCTACCATAATGCAAAACAATAGATGTGGACTGTGGGTCCTTCCTTTGTCTAATTCCACCCCATGGCAGTGAAAGAGAAAGATGAATAGAAGACATCCATAACATAAGCATAGAGGTAAAATGTTGGCTTTCTAGAGGCAGGAGTCTTATGGTACTTTTCAATAGCCTCCTTTAACACGACTGATAAAATTTGTGCCCAGTTAAAAGACTCTCCTGTGGTAAGAACATGATGGGAAATGGGTGCTCACTCTGCTTTGAAGACTGAATAGTTCAGTAATCCATATAGCCTGCACAAAATGGCTGCTAGCAAAGGGAAAGGTTCCCTAGACCAAGAGATGGGGTATAGTTTATCATCTTTTGGTGTAAAGCTAGCAGGGGTTTCCATCCAATATTTAACCATTTCATTGAAATTATACCGGATCATGGAAGACTCCAGGAATTTCTTATTAAGCAGTTTTCAAGGTTGTCTGAGTGCATAAGCTTTGGAAAATACCTCAAGTCAGAAAGAGGCAAATTGGGTTTGAGACGTGTCATTAAAGGAACGTCCTGCAGATTAGTATGGTCAATAATCCACTTGATGGCATCAGTATAGGGCATCAGGGATGGCCTGGCTGCTATAGCATGAAGATGGGACTTACTGATGTTTACAAATGTCACCTAGTCACGTTGGATTTATGAAAAATCGTCATTATCAAATTTGGTGTAAATACGCGACCAATCCAGGTAGTAGGTTTCGGAAACCCTTCCATTGGTATCAGAAAAGATACCGCTATTTGGGTCCTTGTTTTTCAATTCATTTAAGGCTGTTTTGGACCTGGTGTTCTTTGACATGGTTGAAACAAAATTGAAATTTCTAATAAAAATGACAGAAAAGACAATTAATTAACTGAATTTAGTTTCCAAATTTTGCACAAATGATTGGTGAAAGGACTAAAAAACCTACCTGAAAGTCGATGGAGAAAAGTAAATCTATTGAAAGGGTCGAAAATCACAGTAAAATCTATTTGCAGAGGGTGAAATTCGAAGTTTGAAAAATGGTAAAAAGATAAGAAAATTTGAAATATTTAACAAAAGGTTAAATAGAGAAATCAATCCGGGTTGTAGATATCAAAGAAATCGATGGTTAAGATTAAAATGAGAAAAAGAGGAAAAGAAATTGCAGGGATGTTTTTTGAAAATTTTGTTTTTTTCTTCCACAATCCGCAATGATTGCGGATTGCGGGATTGCAGAAATGTTTAAAAGAATTTTAAGTATCCGCAATCCGCAATACATTTGTGGGTTCGGGAAAGGAAAATGCAATTTCAATTTGTTTATTTTGGTTTTTGATTTCTGCAATCCGAATTGTGGAATGCGGAAATGAGGAAACGTAAATGCATTTTTGTTGATCAAACACTTTCCGAGTTCCGCAATCCGTATTTGTGGGTTGCAGAAATGTGGAACCGAAAATTCGATTTTTTATTGAACAAATTCTTTCCGCAATTTGCAATCCGCATTGCAGGTTGCGGGTTGCGGAAAGGAGAAATTCAAAACTTAAAAATTTCTGACATCCGCAATCCGCATTGCGGATTGTGGAAACAACATGTTTTAAAGAGAAACTATGTTTTCCACAGCTCACAAAATGCATAAAAACAAGACATTTTTTAGCGAATTTTATTTAATCCAAAACATAGACAAGTAGCAATGAAGACATCAATCAACGAACCCCATAATTAAGATGCAAGAATCCAAGATTACTTTCAGAAATTAGTGACTTGGGCTCACATTTTTATTGATAAAATGGGATCTGTTGTGCCTACAACAAGACTGGTGGTTCCTGGAGAATAAGGCCATGTCCTTATTACACGCTCCCTAATAAGTGCCTCATGAATGATCAAATCTGCAGCTTACCCTCACAGCAGCACACATCCGATGAGCAAGATCCTCTTTCACTCTTTTCCAACTCATCACCTAGAAAATTTTAGTCTTACATCATATTTCAATTCATCCCCATTACCTGATCTAGACCGATTGACAATCACAATCCAACACATGCACGTTTAAACATCATGCACATCAAATATTTTAAAACAAGATTATAATATAAACATAAATATCATGTTAACATCACCTTCCGATGATACTGACTCAGTCCTGAGTCCATGGGATATCAACACAACCTTGCATCACATGTACTTGTCTTTCTTATCACAATTGATGACCCATCAGAGTACATGCTAAATATAATCATATGCAATTATAAACATTCGATCATTATCAAAATTATTTCACATTTTACATATACATGCAATCACTAATGAAATCATATCAAAATCACATAAACTTTCTATCACTATCGAAATCATATCAAAATCACATAAACTAATCATCATCAACACAATAGACAGTTTCCAAGCAATTGCGTTTAATAATAAAATACCAGTTCCACACATGGTCGGGTAATTTGAAACCAAATTCCCTCAAATAATAAGATGACATAAAATCTAGTTTTGAATCCACACATAACTGGGTCATTCACAACTGAATTCCCTCAAATAATAATGTCATAATTAGTATCAAAATTCAGTGACAAAATGGGGCACTAGTTCTAAAACAAATAGGGAAACTATCCATGCATCTCCTATCCATCCTCCTTGGTCATAGAACTAGGACTATAACTATACCATTGGACCTTGACCTGGTCGACTAATCAATTCTGAAGCTATTGAGTTCGCAACTCAAGAACACGAATCGGCTCAGCCACTAAGCTTCCCTCATCCAATATCTACAAATTACTCTAGTAAATGACATGAGATTGATCTGACATAAAAATTCATAAAATAGAAACATGCAAACATCATGCATACGAATTAGTGATGATGGAAAATCAAGATGGTAAGAAACCAACCTCAATCTCTTAATAATCTCAAATAGTCCCACAAACCATGGCAACAATTTGCCCCCCTTGCCAAATTTGATAGAGATCTGCTGCGTCCTCACCCACAAGAACATTCTATCCCCAATCTCATAGCTCCTGCCCATCTAATGTGCATTGGAATAACTTTTCTATCGATCTTAGGACTCTTTCAGTCATGCCCATATGGATTTCATCTACTCTTCCATCTCCTGGATCAACTCTGGACCCACAAGGACCCTATCCTCAGACAATCCCAACTTAGGGGTGTCTGACAAGGCCTGCCATAAAGAAACTCAAATGGTGCTATCTATATTGAACTATGATAATTGTTGTTGTAAGTGTATTCTACCAATGGTAGGTATTCCTCTCAGCGACTCTACTGGTCCATAACATACATGTGTAGCATGTCCTCCAAAACCTGGTTAACTCTTTCTATCTGACCATTTGTCTCAATAAGGTATGTTGTGTTGAAGTTCAACTGTGTGCCTAAGCCTTCCTCGAAGCTCCCCCAGAATCTCCCTATAAAACCCTCGGTCAAAAATTATCTTTCGAGGTATGTCATGCAATCGCACTACCTCGTTGACGAAGAGCCGCACTATTTCAGGTGCTCGGTAAGTAACTTTTACCAAAATGAAGTGTGCATTTTTTGTCAATGTGTCTACTATGACAAAAATGGAATCCTACCTCCTAGAGGTCATAAAACATCCAACTATAAATTCCATCGATATCACCTCCCATTTTGACTCTAGGATGGCATGCGGCTATAATAACCCCATTGGAGGGTGATTCTCATCCTTTACCAACTATCATGCAAGGCACATTGCCACATAATCAACAACATCATTTCTTCATATTGTGCCACAAAAATAATGGTTTTAAATATGCATACATCCTTTTTAACCCATGGATGTGTCATATGTGTTTCCCTATGTGATTTGGATAGAATAATGTTTCAAACTTCCTCATTCACTAGTGCATAAGTACTTTCACATATAAGTGAAGGTGGAAAAATGCTCCAAGTACAATAATGTACATGATCCTAGCTACAATGGGGGCATTACACTATTGCATTTTTCAGTAGAGTTTATAGGATACATAACTAAAATACAACACCATGGTAAAGAAATCATATGCATTAGTTAAAGCACTCAAGGATTTTAGAGACTATGTTTTGCACTCCAAGTTTATTGCATGTGTACATGGCACCATAGTCAAAGATATACTTATCCAACCTAACAGTGAGGGGAGAAGAGGAAAGTGGATTTCCAAATTACATGAGTATGATCTCAAAATAAAACCAACTAAACTAGTTAAAAGGTCAAGGAATTTCTAATCTCTTACTAAATCAAACTTCTAGGCTTTGGATGTTAATTTATAGGGTTGATCCCAACAAAAAAAATGAAGATGAAGGTAACTCTCAAATATTATCTTTTGAATTCCTAATTTTTTGTTAAATTTTGAGCATTAATTCACAATACTCTAGGATCTTCACTGAGAGAATAACATACACAGTATATCAATGCATAACAATCACAATAAGCATGACAAGCATCACAAGAATCAAAAGCACGAGAGACAAGAGACACATAGTTTCCGTGGGGAAAACCCTAAGGTGAAAAAACACACAACTTCCTTAGAGATAGAGAGAGCAATGGATCAACCAAAGTACAACCAAAATACACTGAAATAGTCTCCTAGTAGCAGATGATCCTCCTCCTCACTAGTGCGCCACTTTCTGAGTGAGAGAGATGTCCTTTTACAAATGTTTTAAATAGAGATCACCTGATCTCTATTTATACTGACCTGTTTTCCTAGTGACCTTATGGGGCTGACTTGTCTAGCTAGGTACATCTACATTATAATATATATATTTCAGGGCCAACCCCACACATGGTGGTCTAATAACCCATCAGCAAGTACACAAACTTGCGACACTTTTCAATCCACATGATGACACTTCCTTATAGAGGAATAACACATCTCTAATAAGGGTACAATAAATATATATGAAATACATAGATGAAATTCATTCCGAAGTTACATATACATCAACACTGCCTCTTAACTAGGAAGGTATTTCTCGACATAGATATGCTAGACAAGTCTTCTTCTCGGGATCATCGTCATCGTCATCATCACTACTGCTGCTATCTCAACCAATCTCTGACTCTACTCGTCATAGGAAGTTCTATAGAGCTAGTCCTTTTTCATACTGGATGTAGGCCCACCACCTGCAGGTCTTCGTCATCACTGGCCATACTATGGAATCCTTAGGACTTATTACATGCATCACAAAACCTCGAAAGAGCATCCCAGGCTGTTACGAGCACACGACTCTACCTATAGGATCTCCTAGGGCCATATTATATGTGACCTCACCACAAAACCTCACAAGAGCATCCCAGGCTGTTACGAGCACACAGCTCTACCTATAGGATCTCTTAGGGACAGATTATATGTGGTCACCACAAAACCTCGCAAGAGCATCCGAGGCTGTTATGAGCACACAGCTCTACCTATAGGATCTCCCAGGGACAGATTATATGTGGTCATGGCAAAACCTCACAAGAGCATCCCAGGACTTATTACGGGCACACAGCCCAACCTATCGGATCTCCCAGGGACATATTATATGCCATAGGACAAAACCTCGAAAGAGCATCTACCAGATATCCCAGGGCCAGATTATATGCCATAGGAAAAACCTCGAAAGACTATCTACAGATCTCCCAGGGCCAAATTATATGTCCTCTCAGAGCAAAACCTCGAAAGAGAATTTGACAGATATCCCAGGGAAAAATTATATGCCATAGGAAAAACCTCGAAAGACTATCTGCAAATCTCCCAGGGCCAAATTATATGCTCATCTGCACAACCTGATCCACGGCCATAGAGTATCAACCTGATACTCACCATACATCATCCTGATGTACACATGATCATCCTGATCATCATCACTGCAACATCCTGCTGCAAGTCATCTGGAGCAACATCCTGAAGCTCATCATCCACGATCATCCTGATCATACAATGCATCTACCTGATGCATACCAAGTATCTACCTGATACATATCATCATACATGATCCACCTGATCATACAGTGTATCCACCTGTACATGATCCACATGATCATACAATGTATCCACCTAATACATATACAGATACATAGTCCAAGCATCCAACATGATGCATATACAAAATACACACAAATGATCCTACTGATCATATCCAGCATCCAACATGATGCGTACATACATATAAATGATCCAACTTATCATATCTAGCATCCAACATGATGCGTACATACATATATAAATGATCCAACTGATCATATCCAGCATCCAACATGATGCATACATACATACATACATACATAAAAATGATCCAACTGATCATACAAAGCAGAAACCAGAACATCATCCTGATGCTCATCATCCAGCGCTTACATCCACAGCCATGTGAAGGATCCTCCTTCCAACATGCTTGGAATGGATTCAGCAAATGTGTTCATCACTTCTTCCTCGAAGTGTCATCAATCTGAAGAACACCAAGACTCTCTCTGAAGTACTCGAACTTCACCCTGGCTAGTGGCTTCGTCAGCACATCTGCAATCTGCTCGTCCGTCGCAACATACAGGAGCTTCACAACTCCTCTCTGCACCATATCCCTGATATAGTGATATTTGATCTCTATGTGTTTCGACCTATCGTGAAACACTGGGTTCTCGAACAGCTTCACACAACTCTGGTTATCACAAAAGATACCAGTAGCATCCAACCAGAGATCAAATAACTCGGACAGTAGCTTTTGTATCCATACTGCCTCACAACTAGCTAAACAGGATACAACATACTCTGCCTCAGCTGTACTCAGTGCTACGCAGGACTGCTTCCTGCTAAACCAAGAGATCACACCTGATCCCATACTGAAGCAGCACCCAGATGTGCTCTTCCTATCTGCAGCACTGCCAGCCCAATCTGAATCAACATAACCTTGCAGGTTAAACTTTTGATTCGCTTCATACTTGAGCCCATAATCCACTGTACCCTTTAGGTACCTCAGCAACTAGGTGAACACTCCTCGGATCTGTCAGGAACTGACTCAATGTGTTCATAGCAAAGCAAATATCTGGTCTCATGTTCGTCAGGTACATTAAGGACCCAATCATTTGACGATACATAGAGACATCAACCGGCTCAGATGAAGCATCACATAGAAGCTTCAGATTTGATGCCATAGGTGTGGCCATGGCCTTGCAATCCATCATCCCGAATCTCTTCAGGATATCTACTGTGTACTTCCCTTGACCAAGGAAGATCCCACATGTACTCTGCCACACCTCCATACCTAAGAAATAATGCATCATTCCCAAATCTTTCATATCGAACTCAGCAGCAAGCTTCCTCTTTGTATCACACCAAGTTCTGGGAACTTGCTACAAGCCATACAAGGATTTCTTCAATCTGAACACATGTGACTCCCTGTTAGGTCTTGGAACTGCATCCCAAACATCTTCTTCATGATCGACGGATCATGGCATTCCATTTCTTCTTCTCAGATCCTGGGAACTTCAATATCTTCAATAGATATCTTTGTTGCTGGAACAAATGTTGTAGTCCTTCTTTTGTAGGTGAAGATATACGGTCTTTCCTACAAAACAAGTTAAATTGCATGATTAGAAACATCTCATAATTTTTAGAACAAATTCTTTACACATAAAGAAATATGTCATGCAATCATGCAGTTATCTTAGCCAATGCTTTAATACAACATTTATCCATGTTCCACAACTTTCTAGATGCCTTCCAGTCTCTACCAGAACATTGTTAAGAGTTTGCACTACTCCCAACATGTCAGCAAGGAGGTTTCATTCTAGATAAGTAGCACTGGAATGTTGTACAGTGCCATAGGCCACTTACCCATCACATGCATATTAGTAGTATATTGTTCATTAATGCAATCATTCTAATATGCACAATACATCTCCTAGAAACATAAGCATAATATGATTTAAACAAAAAAAAATAGGCAAGAAATGATAATTGAAATACTTATCTTTGTTTGTTTGTTGGGTGGACTCCCTCTAAGTCTTTGCTTCCTGGCAGGAGCTGCTGAAGTAGCTTCTTCTACACTTTTTTGTTGTGGAATGTATGAAGATGGTCAGCTCCCTCTGAAAATAAGCATCCTTGCAAGAGCTGCTGGAGTGTGCTCCCTCTTGATCTTTGCTTCCTGGATTACCTGTCCTTGAACTTATATTCATCCTTGCTGACATCAATCTTCTTGAACCTTGGAAAGTATATTCTGTAAGCCTTCGAGCTTTCACTGTAACCCACAAAGATACCCTTCTTTCCTGAAGGATCTAGTTTAGTCCTCTTTTCCATTGGGACATGAGTGTATACTGGACAACCAAATATTCTGAGATGGCTGACTTCAGGTTTCTTACTAGAAAAGACCTCTTCTGGTGTCTTGTTATCCAATATCTTGTGGGGTGCTCTGTTCTACACATATACAGCTACTCTAGCTGCTTCTGCCCATAGATGCATAGGTAGATCCTAGTCATGTAGCATTGCCCTTGCTGCTTTCATGATTTTTTTGTTTTTCCTTTCTGCAACTCCATTCTGTTGAGGATTATAAGGAGTAGTCAACTCCCTCTTAATAACTGAATCACTACAAAGCTTCTTGAATTCACCTGAGGTGAATTCTCCACCATTGTCGGATCTGAATGTTTTGATCTTCTTTTCAGTTTGATTCTCCATCAAGGTTTTGAATTCCTTGAATTTATCAAACGCCTCATCTTTGCTTTTCAAGAAGTATACCCAAGTCTTCCTGGAGAAGTCATCAATAAATGAGACATAGTAAACATACCCACTCAGAGAACTGGATGACATAGGACCACATACATCTGAGTGGATGATTTCCAGGATGTCTTTTGCCTTGCTTTCACTGCTTGGGAAAGCCTTCTTAATGTTCTTACCTTTTGCACATCCTTTGCAAACACCTTCATGTTTGGTCTTGATTTCAGGAAGACCCTCTACAGCCTTGCTTGCAATTGGAAGTGCCCTATAGTGCATATGAGTAAGTCATCTATGCCAAAGTTCACTTGGCTCCATGGATTCATGTACCATGGCATGTTCAGGTTGTCCCTTCAATTTATACAAACCTCCCTCTTGCTCTCCAATCACTACTGCATCATCTATGTTCTTTCCCTTCTGCCACATTAGGACTTGGCCATCCACAAATGCAACCCTCATACCTTTTGCATCCAATGCAGAGATGAAGAGTAAATTCTTCTTGAGCCCAGGTACATAAAGGACTTCTTTCATCTTCAAAGATTTTCTAGAATCTAGGTTGTAGGAGGCTTCACCACTTCCTTTGATTGGGTATTGATAATCATCCCCAAGTTTCACCTTATGGGGTGATTCATGTTCAGATAGATTCACAAAAGATTCCTTAAACCCAGTCATGTGTTTGGAAGCCCCACTATCAATCAACTAATCATTACAACCATGGGAGATAGTACATGTGAGAGCATCAATTAGAACATAGTCTTCTTCACTTGATGAGTCATCATCACTATCACTTTTTTCCCTAGCCTTCTTCTTTGGGGGTTCATCATCTTCGGCAGCATGAGCATGATATCTTCTTTTGTTATTCTTCTTCTTCTTATTGAAGTTGTTGTTGTTGTCTTTCTTCTTCTTGGGACAGTCTGAAGCAAAGTGTCCCTTCTCATTGCAATTGAAGCATCTGAGATCTTTCTTATCTTTATGATAATGGTGGTGTGAGAATATTCTGTTATGAGATGATTCCTTCTTGGACTTGCCTTTCCTGGCATGTGCTGTGAGAGCTTGATCTTCATTTCCCATCTTTTCTTCTCGGGTCACAAGCCTAGCTTCTTCTTGAGAGCATTCTTCCCGCAATCTGTTGAAGGAGATCAACTTCTTCCTTGCACAAATTCCTTGAATAAAGGAATCCCATGACCTGGGTAGGCCATTTAGAGTGATCATCACCACTTCACCATTCTCCACCATTTCATCCACTGCTTCTAGTTGTTCCTTGATCTGGGAGACCCTTGAAAAATAAGATTGAATGGTTTCTCCATTTTGAAACTTTACTCCTTTCAATTGGTTCTGCAGGGTCATCTTCCGATTTATGTTCTTCCCTTCAAATAGCTTGGTCAAAGAGTCAAACATCTCCTTGGGTGTCTTTAGAGAAGACACATGGGGTATGAGATGGTCTTTGATAGAATCAACAATGATCCTCTTTCCCTTGACCAAGTTTTTCTTATGCAATACCTTAGCCTCTTCATCCTCTAGGATAGGGATGTCTTCTTTTACATATGAGTCCAACTCATTCTCTTCCAGGATTAACCCAATCCTATACGTCCAAGCTCAGAAGTTATCAGACCCTTCAAGCTTATCCTCAAGCTTGGTGTGGTGAGACATCTTAAAGAGTACTTCAAATGGAAATAGAAAAGATTTAGGTCTTACCACTTGAAATGCTGAAAACTGGATCTGGTCCCGGATTAGGGTTTGTCGAAAAAACCCTAAAAATTCAAAATGTGAATTTCAAATTTCTGAAAGGATAGAAAGATGCGCCTTGATGAGTTGATCATCCTGGTGCATTCAGAATTTGAGATCAGCAAAGTTTTACCCTTCAGATTTGCCTTTTTGTCCTTCCAGGTTAACTAGGGAGAGCCCTGAATTAGGGTTTGAGTTTCCCGGAGATCTACGCAGCCAAAAATCTCGATCCAAAGCTCTAAAATTCGATTTTTGCAAGGAGCTTCCAGCTGTGTCTTCAGATTGCATAAATTCCTATTTTTGTGGAAACTGTAATTTTTAGGGCCAAATCTGAAAATGCTCGGAATTGAATTCTGATTGGACAGATAGATGCGCCTTGATGAGTAGAGTCAATCTACTATATTGCTTTTCCAAAATTTGTGGAGAGAAACCCAATAAACAAGAAACTCAAGTTTCTGTCACTGCAAAATGTCTTTTTCTCAGGTTAGCTCTGATACCATGTTAAATTTTGAGCATTAATTCACAATACTCTAGGATCTTCACTGAGAGAATAACATATACAGTATATCAATGCATAACAATCACAATAAGCATGACAAGCATCATAAGAATCAAAAGCATGAGAGACAAGAGACACAGAGTTTCCGTGGGGAAAACCCTAAGGTGAAAAACCCCACAACTTCCTCAGAGATAGAGAGAGCAATGGATCAACCAAAGTACAACCAAAATACACTAAGATAGTCTCCTAGTAGTAGATGATCCTCCTCCTCACTAGAGCACCACTTTCTGAGTGAGAGAGATGTCCTTTTACGAATGATTTAAATAGAGATCACCTGATCTCTATTTATACTGACATGTTTGCCTAGTGATCCTATGGGGCCGACTTGTCTAGCTAGGTACATCCACATTATAATATATATATTTCAGGGCCGACCCCACACATGGTGGTCTAATAACCCATCGACAAGTACACACACTTGCGACACTTGTCAATCCACATGACGACACTTCCTTATAGAGGAATAACACATCTCTAATAAGGGTACAATAAATATATATGAAATACATTCCGAAGTTACATATACATCAACATTTTTTTTAACTCTTAATGGTATAAAGACGTTGTTTTTACTTGCAAAATATTCATTGTCCTCAAGGTTTTGATAAGGCTAAACATATATCTTTAAAACTCAAATAAAATAATTACTACATTTTGGATGAATACTTGTTTTGGAAAGACCCACTTGGAATCCTTTTAAACTATGTTATTGAAGAATAAATATAAGGGAAAATAACATACTTTCACCATGGTATATGTGGTGGCCATCATGCATGGAGAGGAACAACCTACAAGTTGCTAAGGGCTAGTTATTATTGGCCTACCATATTTTCTGATGTTAACAAAATGGTTAGGGCATGTCTAGAATGCCAACTATTTGCACATAAACACAATTTGCTACCTTTATCACTAAGACCTATCAAGGTTGAAGAACCATTTCAACAGTTTGGATTGGATTTCATTAAACAAATTCACTCTAATTCAAGTGGCCAACATAGATGGATTCTTTCACCAAGTGGTTGGAATCCATCCTAACCATAGCATCCAATGGTACTGTCATCATTAAATTCTTGGAGGAAAATATCCTGTCAAGGTTTGGTTCCCCAGGAAAATAATTACTGATAATGCACAATATTTTAAGTATGGTAAAATGATGAAATTATGTCGGTATTATAATATCGAGTTGAGTCATTCAACTTCTTACTATCCAAAAGGAAATGGATTGGCATAATCATCAAATAAGAGTTAGATGACAATCATCAACAATATGCTAGCTCATAAAAAGAAGGAATGGAACTCACACCTCAAGTATGTCTTTTGGGTAGATATAATCGACACTAAAAGATCCATAGGCACTTCATTGTTTTAGCTTGTATATGGAAAATAATCCATTTTCTCTATCCAGTTAGGGTTTCCAATTATGAAGCTATTACAACATGAAGAAAAAGATCCTAATGACATGGAAAGAAGAATCCATTAGTTAATAGAAGTGCAGTGGACAATCGAACAACTTGATACTAAGAATCAACTTCATCAAGATAGGTTGAAGGTTGTTTTTGACAAAACCCCAATGGCTATATATTTCTAGATAGGGGATCTTGTTCTAAAGTGGGATGTAAGAAGAGAAGAAAAATCCAATTATGGAAAGTTTGATAATCTCTAGATGGGGCCATTTTAGATAATGATTGTCCAAGACAACACATATGTAATGGCTCATACAAATAGTGAACTATTTGGAAACCCTGTCAATGGCATATTTCTCAATTTTTTTTTACAACAATAATTTCTCCAAGATTTATAAATCATGTAAAATAGTATATATGAACATTTTTCAATTTTTCTTTAATTCTATTATCTGAATTTTTTAGTTTAATGTTTCCTTATTTTTAAGTTTGAAGGTTGTCCTTATTTCATCTTATTTTAGTTTAATGTTTAATTATTTCTGTCTTTACTTCAACTTCATCAAGACAGGATGAAGGTTTTTTTTGACAAAAACCCAATGGTAGATATTTCTAGATAGGGGATCTTGTTCTAAAGTGGGATGTAAGAAGAGAAGAAAAATCCAATTATGGAAAGTTTGATAATCTCTAGATGGGGCCATTTTGGATAATGATTGTTCAAGAAAACAACACATATGTAATGGTTCATACAAATAGTGAACTATTTGGAAACCCTGTCAATGGCAAATTTCTCAAATGTTGTTTATGGCAATAATTTCTCCAAGATTTATAAATCATGTAAAATAGTATATATGAACATTTTTCAATTTATATCTTTACTTCTATTCTTTGAATTTTTTTAGTTTAATGTTTCCTTATTTTTAAGTACTAAAAAGATGAAGGAGAGCAACCGAGACTCATTTTGGAAGAAAATTGAGGACAGTAGACTCCATAGCCCAATGGAAGAAAAGGCACTAATCTACAGTTCTCATCCTCTCCAGAGAGAAATTTTGTCCTTGTTGGAGCCAATGCTAGTAATCATATAAGTTTCTGAGTAATACCAGCAACACGGAATGATTGGGAAGATCTACAATTCTTGTTTGTGTGCTTGGTTAGAGCCATCCAAAAATAAAGTGCATGATCTATTTATTCCCAAGTCATAAATAATAAGGACCATGAGACTAAGGGGAACTATCAAAATATTATTAGTTTTGATAGTTATCCAAGGAATACAAGGAGCAATTTATTAGGTCATTATTGGGTTAAGAAGCAGATTTACCCATGGGACCTCTCCCCTACAAGTAAGATTTTTTCTCAGAATTGTCTCAAATCACAATGTACATGGCTTGTCAATTCCTAGGGTACAAGCATGACCAACTAATGGATGCAATTGTCTTTGGTATGTTATTTTCCGTTTGTCCCCTATCAAGTCTTTAGATATGACACTTGATTTTAGAAATTATCAAGTGAGAAATTATGGATGCAGATATGAGAAATTATGGATAATTTCTCACTTGATAATTTCTCACTGGATAATTTCTCACTTGATAATTTCTCACTTGATTGCAGAAATTATGGATGCAGATATGACACTTTATTTTAGAGGTGAGATCAAAACCAGTAAGGGAATGAGAAATTATCCCAAGTGAATGGCAATGGCCATTATCTTCAATAACCTTCTGAAAGCATGAAATAATGATCATATAGTAGTACATAAGAGGTGAGTGATCAAGGAGAGCGAATGCATTACCTCCAATGGCTGATTTTACCTCCGAAACATTCAATAGATCATGATGCAAACCAATAAACTCTGGTGCAAGAGAGGATTTAGGACCTTCTACAATTTCTAGAGTGTGAGTTGGCACAGAATTCGAAATAGAAGAAATTTGGAGCATGAGTGTAGAATCTGCAAGTTCTTCTTCTTCTTGGACAACTTCAATATGAGATATCTTTGATACTGATTCATGATCAATGAGATCATCAAGAAGGGTGAATGCAACATTTTGCTTGCTCTCGAAAGGGTTTGGACCAATCCCTTCATATTGTTTGTCGAATATTTCATCCAGATGGGCTTATAGCTCTTTTGGAGATTCATAATCATCAAAATCAAGGAAGTGGATTACCATGCATTGAGACATAGCAAACAACATGGCTGCACAAACTCTTTCACCTTCATTTAACCAGTCATACTCTTCTTCAGAGGATTCGAACTCTGTTTCAAAACTATAATCAAAGAGACCATGGCTCTTCAAATATGCTATCATTTTTTGTTTCCATTCATCATAGTTGAATGGAGAAATAGGAGGGATTTCTTCTAAATTCATGGAAGCTGTAGAAGACCTGCAAAAACAATAGAAAATGTCTGCAACTGCTACTACTGCAAAAATGCAGAAACTGCTGCACTCGAAATCTTGATAATAGCCTGCAAAAAACTCTCTGGAATGGAGATAAACAATACTCTCAACATGCTCTGATACCATGTGAAAATCCTCACAGCAGATCTAAGAGCTGATGTATACCTCACAAGAAAGAATTTAGGAATAAGATTAAGAGTGGTCAATGCAGTAAAATGAGCAACAGAATAATAATACAGTAGAACTCAGATAGAAGCAAAATAACTTCACACACACTAATTCATTAATCACAAATGAACAAATAAATAATACAATGCATGAGGAATTGAATGCCAAGGTGGAAATTCGAATTGGCCTTCATGGAGAGATCAAAAGATCACTGGAGTGTCATCGGACCACAACTAGAAGTCTATCTCATCATCGATGGAGTCATCAATTCATAAGCAATTGTCAACCATCAGTCAAATTGAGTCTAAATGAGTGTGGTAGGTGTATCTGAGTGTAATTGGCACTAACTGAATGAAGGAGGCTCAGTGGAGGGCTCATGAGGAGCTAACTGGAGTCAGAATGGGCATTCTAGTCTCATCGGAGGTCTATCGGAGTGATAACATCAGCTAGGAGTCAGTCTAGCCTTAAATCAAGGCAAGATAGGTGGCTAACTGAAGTGAACTGGAGTGGTAGGTGAGAAAAGGCGCCCTTCTCAAGTGGAAGGTGAGAAGTGGGCGCATCACTGGATAGGAGGGCTCAATTTGAGTGGAAATAAGCTCCCGAGTGCTGGAAGACTAGGGACTAGGTGCTGGAGGTGTCAACCTGATGACTGGGAAGCATGCAAATGCATGTTGCATGCAAGACTGAAAATGCAAAGGATGAAAATGCTAGTAGGACTAGGATGGAGTATAGGAATATCCTAACACTTGTTTCCTTTAGTCCCATTAATAAGATAAAGTGACATAGGTAGACCAGGGAGGTGATCCTCAGAGATGTTCTTAGATAAACCATGTGTGTGAAAAAGTTGCAGAATATAGTCAACAAGATAGAGATACAACTAAGGAATTATAAGGTAGCTAACAATTCCAATCAATTGAAAAAAGTTCAGAAGAAGGTAGTTGAGAAAGGAGTAGGCCCATCAAACCCCACTCCCATGCAAAACCTGTTAAAGGGAAAGGATAATGAAATCCAAATTCTGAAGAAAAAATTGAAACTCTCAGCAACATAACATGTTTAGGAATCAGAACTATTGGAGATCCAAGAGGAGAATGACCAAATGGTCGAAGTTGCTCAGGAATACAAAGACAAAGTGGACAAATTAGTGAAAGAATCCAATGATCTAAAATTGGAGAATTATAATTTACTATATGAAAAGGGAATTTAACTCCTTTCATCCTCTTCAGTTGATCCAACTGATCAGCTTGCCAAAACATTTTCATATATGACCTTCAAAGAAGTAGAACTTACCAAGGTTAATGAAGACTTGAGTAAAAAGGAAGATGAGGTAGCGTTACTAAGATATTTGGTAGAAAAAATAGACTCTTTCATCATTAACTTACATGAGACAAAGATCAAGTTGCAGAAAGAAGTAGATCCCCTTCCAAAGAAGCTTACAGGGAAGCCGCTTTTAAAAGGATAAAATCACTTGGTTTGGGATCAAATAGTTGTTGTTTTCACCAAGAACTAGGGATTTTTCTCTATTGTTCAAGATGAATGGAATGTAGCAGCTACTGTTATGCAATATGTCAAGAGGACACTAATTGAGTTGGAAAATAAACTTGAGATTTCCAAATATGTAATAGACATCCTAAAATATAGAACCAATGAGGAGTTGGAAGCATTGGCAATAAGAGTGGCCAGGACAAAGACCATCATGGATGCCTCCAAATTCATTACTAAAAGGAATCTAGCTTAGAAAGAACGGGGAAAATAAACCTAGCTGGAAAGGGATGTAAATTCATTCAAATCCATCTTCGGTGTTAACATAATTCAGTGCCTCCCATTCCCTTGGAATGTAAATGGGTGTAGCTAGTGTTTTAACACTAGCTTTTGAAAAAGGGAACCTACTAAGCATTGTGCTAATCTTAGTATATTTTCAAGAAAAACTAAAATAAACAAAGTATAGAAAGTAAATTAATTTAACATGCAAGCAAGACTAAACAAAGTAACATTAAAAGAAATCTAATCTAACATTTCAAATACATCCTTTGACACACAACATTCAAACAACAAAAGAATTTAATGAATCAAAGAATTATATTTGTATTGAATGTGTACATAGGAGTGAGAGTCACCTTGTAAGATGCAATAGGATGGGCCCTTATAGCTATCCGAAGGAGGGTCCATTTGGTCTCCTTTCATTCCACGACCCTCTGGCCATGCATCACGATTGTGATATCTAATTAGGCAAGACATGAATAAGAGGGGTGAGCTCTGATCTGAGGGTAATTTTCGTAGAGTAATGCCTTGAGTGATGAATCGAGAAATATTATTGAGTGGAGGACCATGAGTGTGTGTTTATAGGTTTGGTGAGTGGATTTGGGGATAAGGATTAGGGAGGCTTTTTCCCTCCCAAATCCTCTCCATGATTTGTGCTGAGTGAGAGTCCAAACCTAGGTTTTCCTATTTTTACCCGAGAAAAGAAGGAAACAACCAAAATCTATGCTGGGAGTCAGGTTGCTCTTTCTTTTAATTTTTGTGCAACTTGGGTCACTCAATTAGAGGGATTTGGTGCAACCTAGGTTGCTCATTTCATAGGGAAATGTGTCACCTGAGCCTAAAGTGTCCCTTTTGGTGTTTGCTTTTGTTTTTTGGCTTTTGTAATGTCTTGTCAAGGTCCAATAGGTGCAAGGAAGCTGGAATGATGGTGTATGTGGGTGAATAGGATGATGACATGGTCAATGGGAAATTTTTAGGTGTTAATAGGTTTCCCCCTGATGTGTGAGGTTAGGATCCCATCATATGACCAACATACATCATAGAATATTCTTTTCTAGGAGATAAGTGTGACGATGGTGTGGTATATGGAGACTATGTCGGAGGTAACTTGTTGTCCTATGGGACTACAAGGGCCCTAACAAGAAAATACAATACTCGACATGTATGAGGTGCATATAACCTCAAATATATGGATGAGGAAGGCATTCCCATGCTTGTATCAATGTATCAGAAATAAACAAGTGGATCTAGGCCCAAAGGTGACCTAATCAATACATGGATAATTGTTGTGTAGATCATAAGTGTCCAAGATGGACTCAAATATGGAATGTAATTATGGTCCAAACATAACTGATCTGAAGAGCTGATACTAGAACAATGGCATTCTCATGGAATGTTGAATCACAATAACTAATGCACTATTGGATCTGAAGGGGTACAACATCTGTAGTGACTCAAACAACTGAAAATTTGAATAGAATAGGTCCAAGGAACTACATATGAACTAGATATAATAGGAAGCATGTAATTGGAGGGATTCAAAACAATGTCTCCAGCACATCTTGAATATCTTCGAATGGGATTCCACATAGGCTCACCAGGGGACTAGAGTCAAGGGACATCCAGGGTCTTCGACCAAATAATGAGAGAAGCGTCAACATTTATGAATCTCATCGGTGCAATAATTTAGTTGACTTGGAGCATGTGAGAAACAACCAATGCAAGGGGAAAATAGCTCTCCCCTCAGTTGGTCCTAGGGGCTCATCAATGATGGTTATCAGGAAAAGGTATAAGATACCTTTGGGTTTGTCCATTGGAATAGATGTGTTGATGTTGACGGAGGGAGACTTGTGACTTTCAAGGTATTTGTGTTTCCTTGACATAAGAGTGGTGGATACAACCATGAAATGAAAGGGATTTGACATGTAACTGAGACACTGTTGGGGGATATGAGGGTAAGTAAGTGATTACTGGCATAAAAATTCCTTTGTTTAGAGTATGAAGGCCTGGCTGGCTTGACAGCATAGGTGAAATGGATCTCGGGGAGGGACACAACTTGGGATACTAGGGATTAAGACTGCAATGGAGGAAACTTAGAGGGAGGGGGGGTAGTGATACTTGATTTGGGGAGAACATGATGTCAATATGATTCCAAGGGTGACTCATCATAGAATATTCTGAACAAAGGAGACCAGGGATGCTGTCGTAAAGAGATACTATATGCAATCTGTAAGGGCATTGAAGAGCACCATTTTTTGAATGGTTTCTCTGATGCATGAGAACCGAAGAGAAGTTGTGAATAAATACTTCATAATCATAGCTTCCCATATGATTGATCATCTAGAAAAAAGGGGGGTGCTAGAAAGAACATTTGTATAATGCTAAAAGTTTATACATATAAAAAATATAGATCCAATATATGTCCAAAAAAGTAAGGCATCACTAGCCTTACAATATGCCACTAGCCTACATCTATGGGTCACCTAGACCCTGTCCCCTACGTAATTGCATTAGTAGTGTAGCCAGTCTCCAGAAATATTGGAGCCACTCTCTAGGTACCCCTACCACCTATTGTTGAAGTGCTTCTAGCATGTTTTCTATGTTGGTTAGGGGTACCCCATTGGTCAAAATACTCAAGTTTTGGTGAAAATTTTCCAGAGTGATTGTTGTATTTGCACCCTCTCCTTCCCACAACCTCCTACAATAGTGTGGAATTCGATCTAATTGAGTAGGAGATATGTCTGCAAGGTTTTAATACATGTGATGGTATATATAAAAATATATATGTTTTCGATTTTCACATATTAAAAAACATAAAAATAAAATAGTTTTTCAAATTTAAAAAGTAAGTCTTACCAATGGCACCTAGAGCACTGCTTGGTGATATTACTATGTCTGGATCACTGCTAGAATCTATCCTGGGACATGGATAGTCATCAATGGAAATGATCTGTTGTGAACACCATGAGAAGTAGTTTTCATCAAACAAGCTGGCTACTTTCCCTCCTCCAAGTCAAAGTATCAATCTTGTCAATTTAATAATGGCAGGATCCAACCTAGAGTGGGGTTCAATTGACACTCTTGGGAAAAATGTTGGAACCCTCTCAAAAATGAAGCCGCAGAGTATACTACCAAACCCAAAGTATTGGGTTCTACCTTTTTTTACAACCATCAATTGGGATTTTAAACATCCCAATAAACATGTACACCAATAAAAAATTGTTGGTTCCAAACATCATACTCCATAAAACATTTTCACTTTAGAAGATTGGTGTTGTGAGGCTCCTCCATGGATCTTCCCTATAGTAAGAAGAACTATATTCAAACTAAGGTGAGGAATATCTCATATCATAATTTGGGAAGCACTCTTTTGTGTATTTGGAACATAATAGATATCCATATATTCTTCGATTGACATGCCTCCAACACTCCAGGGTTTGAAACTTGGAACGTCACCCCTACATGATAAACCAGTGAGGAAGTATATGTCATCCACTTCAATTTTTAATGGTTGGTCATCCAATATGAACTCCTCAACATCCTAATTCTAGTAGCCTATGAGCATTTCAAGAAATATTCTTTGAGCACGCATGTTCTTACACTCAAATAATTTTAGCAAACCACATTGCCAAAGGACATCCCATGCCTCTTCACTCTCCAAGACTTCATTGTCTATTGCTTCATGGTCACTCTCTCTCTCCGTTCAAGAGGCATCCTGCAAAAAATGTTGATTTTTTCAGCTATTCTTTTTAGAAAAAAACTTTAAGGATAGGTACACAATCTACAGTGTAGATAGTCTCGTCCATGTGACCCACACCATTGCAGCTCATGTACCTCGCTACAATCATTTAGGGCTTCCCCAAATCATTAACAAACTAAAAAATAATGCAATAAAAATACTATTAAATGAAAGAGCGGGTTGAAACCTCTTACCTAGCACTAACAGAATAAAAAATGATGGTTCCTAGCGCCCAAATTCAGCTCCTCGAGATTAAGGCAATTTTCCACCATAAAACTCTTCAATGGTCAAATTTTCCAACTGAAATGGTAAATTATGTTTTTTAACCTATTTTATCACTTTTATTTTTTACCCACCCTTCTATAGTTGTTTTTTTGGGGGGTAAATTTGAACTAATGGTGACTTTTTGGTAGGGTTTTGGCATATATTTGACTTGTTCTTGTAGGAAAAATAAATCTTGTTGGTCACGAATCTTTCTCCTAGCAAATATAAGTTCTTTAACTAGCATATAGGGTAGTTTTATTTCCTTTGATGCAATTTTTTCATTTATCCATTAGATAGGGAACACCCTAGGTCCTTTTATAAAATCACGACAATAACTTGACTATCCCTAGTTCTAATGTCATATTTAGAATCTACCTGTTACATGAGCATCCTAGTTTAGATCTAGTTGTTGTTGGTGCTCATGCTGCATTATTTTATAGGAATTATGCTTTAACAATGCCCAAATTTACGTTGGAACCACATTCTTTCCATCTCATCTTTATGAGAGCTATCTCCCATAGAGGACTCCCATTATAGATTCATCTTTAAGCTCTTTTTAGACTATTTAAAATTGAAAAGATTGTCAAGTATGCTTGTACTTTTCACACTCATTTAATGGTATGAAATTTCATATAGACAGTATATGTTTAACCCTTTTTCTAGACTATTTGGATCATTTACGAAAAAGGAATACTCTAGTATATAGAAGAGTTCTCTCCTTGTATGCTTTTATTGTTACTGGAAAGGGAGACTAATTTTGCAAAAAAGAAACCTTGCAAAGTCTTCTTTAAGTTTCCAGTCTCTCTAAATATGAAAACACTGATGAGCATTGACTAAATCAGGGTTAGGAAAATCCACGGGATAGTGTTTATAGAGTCCTTTTCCACATTTTCAAAGTCTTTAATACTTGAAAATTATAAGTCGGAGCTTTGCTATTATCTGGCAAATGTTCTATACCTTATGGAACTAGTTAGCTTGTCTTGGTATTTTTTCTCGTCTTATGTACCATAGCATTATTTTATTCTTTTTTAGTATTTTATAATATGAAAAAGAAAAATAATCAAATATTCCAAAAATACAGATGGGAAAGAGTCACGTTCATTATTTTTATTTGGTAGCAATTTATGTCACCTTTGAACACAACACATTGTTTTGAGTCTTATCTCTGCAATTGGGTTCTAGTATGGCCTAGGAATTTGAACTCGTATATGCATTTACTCCCCCAATCAATTAATCTTCCAGTAACCATGGATATTGTATTTGATGTCTCATACATTGATGACTTATGTCATGTTCCTTTCTGATTCTATGATGCCTTAGTCACTTTTGTGTCGTGTTGTTGTTTAGAGGATGTCTTTCACCTCTCTGAGCCATTCTGCAGAACTTTCCTGACATTTTATGTCTTCCTTCCCATGTCAAGTCTTTTTCATAATCATCAGTGATTTCACCAAATATTTGGCCTTCCGCTACACCCTCATGTTGGATGATGAGGGATGCCTTAATTCCCTCCTTCCAACAGGTCACATCCCATCGAATCCAAGACCTTTATTTTGGGATCATGATTTAGAGTTCTTTTAGTACCTTGGAACTTGTAGGCATTAGTGGCAAGTTTCCTCGCTATTGACAGTGAGAATACATTAATGTATCCTAATCATTCGAGTTTTCTAGTGTTCGACATCAACTCATTTATTCACACTTATTAGACTGTACTAGGTACCTTTCCATTCATTTTAATTATTGGTGAATTGGATCACGTTTGTTAATGGTATACATTAATGACCAATAATCAAACGATGTCTTACTACGTTAAACTTCAAGACATTTATTCACATAGCTTTTACTTGTACCTTTCATAGTTGGTTTGAAGACCCCGAGTTGATTTTATAATACCAATTAAGTTTTTCTATGACTCGGGTTGTGTTGGATTTCCATTACTCACATTTGGCACTGATTCTGATGAAGATTGGTCTATTCAACTTTGCATACATACTGATATCTTCATCTCATTTTGAGACATGCATCCACTTTGTATCCACGTGGCCATGATCACTCTTCTTTATATACTTCAAGGATCTGCTTTGTACTTGACTTGCGATCATGATTTTGTTTCTTCTAAGCATGGGTATGCCCTCCTTGAAAAGAGAGTTCTTCTTGGTTCATTGTAGGTGCCTCCTATGGATGGTTCTATGGGGTTCTCCACTTGAATTTCTTATTCACTCACTTATGTTACGGATTATAATGTATTTCAACCATCGTTTGTTCCTATGACCTCATACATTAAGGGCATCTGTTATAGTTCATTTTTCCACACTGCTCCCATAGGGAATAAGATGGATGATCTTATCCTTTTCCCTCTTTGTAGACATCCCTAGTCCCTTATATAACAACTTGTCTTCGAAAACATTTTTAAAAACCAATTTTGGTAAGAGGTACGTGAGCTACTCAGGGACAACCCACATGCATGTGACCTTTCAGTGTCCAGCTCGTGTACCTACTTGTTTAAGGTTAAAAAAATATAAAAGTGAAAATTAAGTGTTTTTTCGGGAAACTTTTTTATTTATTTATTCTTTAACTTTCCATTCATGTAAATAACCTCCTGATAACTTCCCTAATTGTTCCCTTATCATATAAAATAAGCAAAGGAGGAGGAAAAAGAATCATGAAAAAGATCAAGGAGAGTAACCTTATGCTACTGAAATTAAGCTGACATTGAAACCCTTGTTCCTTTGTCTACAAATTCCATTCCCTTATTTGAGACATTGTTTCTTAGCCTCTACTTAAAGTCGTTATTATGCCAAGAATTACATAGATTCTTTGGGCATAGATTTCACAAGTGAGTTAGGAGTGGGTGAATGAAGGAATTTGGCTGGAGGACCCTAGGAAGTTAGTTTTAGAACAACTCTTGCTTTAGAAATAAGGTGAAAAAATCCTATTTGTATTCATGTTGTTTATTAATATAAAATAACACTCTTTCTTGTTCAATTTCAAGGTTTCATATGCAATGTGTATCTTCTTGTAATTTGAATATTTGCAATTTGTAGTAAGTTTATTAAATATGTTTCGTAGCACTAACTACTTGTCCTTCTTGATCTTGTTGTGTTTCAGGTAGAATATTGAAGATAGAAAGGAAGCTTAAAGCTGTCAATAAGGAGATATTCATCAAATGTTGGATTTCATGTTGGTTACTTTCTTGTACTTGCTTCCTTTATTTGATAAAGAAGTTTGCTTGCAAATGTTATAAACTTATTTTATGTATGATTAGTGAGTGTTATATTTTAGGGTATTCGATCTATAGTGATTGCTCCCAAAAATTTAATAGGGTAATTAATTAAATCCCTCAACAGGTGGAAGGGAGCTCAAGAATATATTTATTTTCAATCGGGAACTAGCAGCCAAATCCTTATGGAATTTTCTAACTAAAGATAGTTTTTGGAAGTGTATCTTGATTGCAAAATACATTTCCTTGGACTCGATGGTGGAATGGGTGCACCAAAGAGAGAATATTGTACCTAATCACTCTAATCATTGGAGAGCTCTTACAAATGCTTTCTTTGTTCTAGGAACTTTCCTAGCGTGAAAAATTGGTAATGGGAGGTCGGTCAAGCTGTGTTGTGATTTGATTCTGTGACTTCCTAGAGATTTTCACTTGCCTATGGGACTTGTTGAGTTCTTAAAAAATAGGGGGATTTCTACACTTGACAAGATTGACAAGGTAGAAAGGACTAACTTGTGGATACAGGAATGGTAGTCAACTAAGGAGCAGGGGCTTACTGGTCCTTGGAAGAGAAGCTGAGATAATTTATGTAGATTGCTTATGTAGGGGCACATACATTTATCGGGTGAAGATGATGAATTAAAGTGTATTTATAAATATTAGGGGGGACTTCATTTTGCAAAGTTGGGATATGAGTCAATATTTCCAGACAGTCAGAGGACTAGGTGGTGGTGGAAGGAAATATGGAAAATAAAAGGTTCTCCTAAGAGTACATTATATTTCTGGTTAATGCTAGGGAATAAAGTATTGATGTGGGATCACCTACAACACTTTAGTTTTAATGACCAGGGATCTTCCCATTATGCAAGTCGGTCGAGGAATTGGTTCAACGTCTCTTTATGGATTGCGTATTTACTAGGTAAGTTTGGCAGGAGGAGGGTAGGTAATCTAATAGCTCAATTATAAGGGTTGATAATTCAGTGGAACTACTTCCAAAGGTTCTTTCAATCACAAGAGGCAGTTTATTTTAGAGCTTTCCCTCGCATTATCTCATGGGGCATATGGCTGGCATGAAATGTGATCATATTCAAGGATCGAGCAGAACATGCTATTTAGGTGGTTGCACAGTCCATCACCATATTCCAATATTACAAAATTGTGATGGTCTCTAGACTTGGAAGACATTTGGTGAACCCGATAATTGATGAGATCTAGTCATGGGATTTTTTTGATGGGGCTAGTCAAGAGGGAAATCATAAGAGTGGGTTCGGGTTCATTCTTTTCTTGGATAAAGAGCATTATTTCAAAGGGCATGATGGATTAGAGCCTAGAACTAACAATTAGGTATATTTCAAGGGATTTTTCTATTTTTCGAGACTTGCTTCCATAAGGGGGTTATAGAGCTTATAGGTTTTTGGTGACTCGTAGCTGGTTATCAACTATTTGAGGGGACCGGATGATGTTGTTCATGTTGGGATGATATACTTGGGGGATCAACTAAAGATGATTGTGAGATCATTTTAGAGTATACAACCCAGTCACATACTTCGCAAGCTCAATGAACATGTGTATACACTCTCTAAACAGTGCCTCTTACTTCATTCTGGAGCACTCCATCTGGAGGAATTCCAAGGGGGTACTTATACAAATGTACAGATCAATAATTTAACAGAATTCTAAGAATTCTAATATATTTGCTGAATGAATTGAAAGGTGCAAGTCAAATATGATCTCTAGTCGAGAACTAGTCAGGAAAACTAATAGCCATATTTTTTTTGGATAAAAACAAATTGCTGAAAAAACCTTGAAGATTATGTTATTACTCTTACATGAATAAAAATACACTTTTTTCATGGTCCGAAATAAAAACATCATTAACACTTGCAAGAATTATATATAACATCATCTTACAAAAAACAACCAATTCTCACACACAATTTCCCTTAATTTAGATAACCAATCTATTTTATATACATATGGATTCCCCTTCATTACTAACAAATAAGTACTATATAAAAGTTTTGTTTTAATAACAAAATATATATATATATATATATATATATATATATATTCTCTTTTTAAAATTAAAAATATATATATATATATATATATTCTCTTTTTAAAATTAACATGTTATACATGTAGGTAATTAGGTAATTATTTTCTTGGTTAATTACCTATTAGGTGTAATCAAAGAGGACAACCTAATGTATATGCATGCCTTTTCCTTTTCTTTTTAAAATGACAAATATACTACTTATATGCATGAATTCTCTTATTATTAAAATGGCAACTTATTGTGTATACATAGCTTTTTCTTCTTCCTTTAAAATAACAAGTATATTCTTACATACACATAGTTCCCCCTTTCATAGCAATAATTAAGTACTAATTATACAATTCTTCTCCTTTTACAATAGGCGATACTTAGATAACCTCCCTTTATTCGAGCAACCACCCTATTCTATTTGTATATAATTCTTGATTTGCAACAATTTGTATACGTGATGTTCTTTTAATAAAAAATATATATGCATATGCATTTCTCTATTTGAACTCAATGATATATATATGATTTTCTTTTTAAAATTAATTAAATATTATTTACATATAATTCTCCTTGCAAGATAAATATGGATTATGTGTAATTCGAATCCATTCATGAGCATGGTTGAATCATCATATATGACATGTATACTATAAACATATATTAAACTATGCATGATGATATACATAGAAATATGATATTGTTGAACCCTTCGGTTATTCGGTTACTTCTAGATAATTGTGTTTATTGATTTTGGTTAATGATACTTTTCGAGAGAAATTCCTATTTAGTGGATTTGTTGCTTAGTTTAGGGTGGTTTCTTGGTGGGAAAACATATGTTGGATAAAGAGTTAAAAGATTGGATGAAACATTGCAATCAAGTCTTCAGTTACTCAACTCTACTTAATCGAGATAAATAGTCTACAATTACTATATTATTGATAAGTTTTATCAAGATTTGAACATCCCATTCTTTTTATGTTGAGACAAAAATATATGTTCAAATATATGTATATGAATTTTTCGTTTATATTGTTTAAAAGAATAGTGTTATAAAAAATGTTTGACTCTTTAACAATTTGTTATATTAAGATTCTAAAATAAAAGTATGAGTAACCATGAATGATCTTCATTTTACATTCTTGCTGTAATTTATTGAATGTGAGAAAAGATCATAGATTCTTAAATAGTTGATCAACTTTCATAGAATTATTGAATAGTGAGTGACTTTATATTTTAACCTAGACGATGACGATGAATGAGAAGGATAACATTACTCTGATCTTTATTAATATTAAGTTCTTAATGGTGTTGATATCAATGAAGGAATGGAAAAAAGTACACGAAATCCACTTGTATAAGGTTATTTAAAAGATATAAAAACTAAAGGTATGAAAGCCACTATCATAAGATTAATATAAGGTATTTGCTAAATACAATTTAGATGTTTGGTACTCTTATTACTTGAGGGGTTAAGCATAAATAATAGATAAATATTTAAGATATTCATTATGTGTAACAAGATTGAGGCTATGTTAAATTAAATATATTCGTAAAATAATATTGAGAACAAAAGTAATTTTCCTCTATTAATTAAAGTATAAACTAATGAGTAGCTTATATTATTATATGTTATTACTATATAAAATGATTCATTGATGAGGAAAGTACCTTAACTAGATTATAAGATAATGTGACGGAATTTACTTTAGGCTAGATGTAATGCATAATTAATTATTTGTAGTGAAAAGAGATTATTATTTACTCCTAATACTTGATTAAGATAAGCATAAATATTAAGGAAATTTGTGATGAACCTGTAATAATTAATTAATGCAAATACACGAGATATCAAAAATAACAGAACTCAGAATCACTTTTATATTGATCACAGGCCACTTCGAGGGGGCAACCTCCTTTGAGCAAGCTCAATACAATTAACTTCACGGTGCCTTCAATGACCTCAACACACACTTTTATACTAAGTCTATGCCCAATACTATGGGTCAAAACGATGGGACATATAATACTATGGGACGACTTACAAAGCATATGCGTCCAATACTATGGGTCAATACTATGGGCTAATATAAACTATGGATCAACAAATACTACAGGACGACTTACAAAGCATTTGCGTCCAACAACAATATACTAACATAGTAAAGAGAAGGGTTGACACGGGTTCCTAACATCCCCTCTCCCTTAGAAAAAGCTTTGTCCTCAAAGCTTTGGTTGGAGAAATTGCTGCAGAATCTGAAGGAGTGGTTCCCTGGTAGCATCCTCGGGTTGCATTTCGGGCCACTGATGCCTTTGGAGTGTCAGGGAGGATTGCTTGGAAGGCTGTAGACAAAGAAGAACCTTATCAGCTGCGTGGAAAATGCGCTCAGAACGGTGTTGATCGGCTTGTTGTTTCAGGCGAATTCTGGCCATGTGAAGATTGTCCTGTAGAATGAGAAGAATCTGATCACGGTTTGCGAAGAACTGAGTCAATTTCGTGAACTAGGGAGCTGCTAAGGGTGTATGGAAGAAGAACTGGCGGTGTCTGTCCATAGACTGCTTCATATGGTGTCCTTTGAGAAGTGGTATTGTACCACTAGAGCGCTGCTAGGAAATCCATAGAAATAGTTGGCCAAAGCTGTGTAGGGATGGGCAAGGGTTTGAGCAATCCCGAAAGGAGTGTCGTTTCACCCTTGTTGACCTGGAAAGTATCACAATCAGCCACCATCTGTTGAATTGTTAGTTTCAGTCCCTGCCAAAAGAAGTTACATTGTTCCCGGTCATACATTTTGAAGAACCCAGAGTGCCCCGCTGAAGAAGAAGCATGGAGTTCATAGAAGAGATTACCCTGTTGAACATATTGCAACCAATTTGGAACAAGAAGAGAAAGAGCTGTAAGAGAAACTGGGTCATCAATTGTGCGAGAAGGATCATCTACCACCCTATTTTCCTTACCCTTCTTGTAAGTGATCACATAGGGATAACCCATGAGTTGGATAACCCATTTCAGGTGTGTTGGGTAGGAAACCCATTGTTCCAGAAAATTTTCTAGACTCTGGAGATCAGCCTTGATGCAAAAATAATTCCCTAATAGGTATGGCTGCCACTTCTGTACTGCATGCAAAATAGCCATCAGTTCTTGCTGAGAGGTAGATGCGACTAAATTCTTACCGGAAAGGTCTCTTGAAGGCGGCAAGCTCATTGGTTCAGCAAAGACACCTGCATAACTATCCAAGGAAGTAGTGGAGACCGTTGATGGGTGCATCTGAATGGAATGGAGCTGAGCGATGACACCATGGGAATTCTTCTTAAGGATTTTTTCCAGACGATGTGAAATAATGATGCGGAGAGACCTTGGTTGTAAGCCCATTAATTTTTGTTGTGCCCCATTGGCTGAAAACTGCATCCAAAGTTCCGCAAAATCCCATAAGATGGGGCCAAGTGTGTGTAACCATTGAACACCCAAAACCACATCACATCCGCCTAAGGACAAAGAAAACATGTTAGAGTGCAGGTTATAATCTTCCATAGAGATATGCACATTGTGAAAGTTCCCCTTGCAAGGTAAGGGGCCCCCATTGGCAACCATGACTTCAAAGTTGGAGCAAGGATGGACAAAACAATCAACCTGTTTAGCAATCTGAGGGTCAATGAAGTTATGAGTGCTACCAGAATCAATGAGTATGGTAAGAGGGAGATTCTTGAAGTATCCCCTGACTCGCATTGTTTGTGGGGTGGTGACACCGGTTACAGCATGGAGAGAGATCTCGGGTGGGTCGTCCTGAGATGGGGTGTCAACAGGTGGGTGTTGAATGTCGACCTGATCATATACTGTATCTGCAGCTTCATCATCAAGTTCTGAGGCAGGTGGAGAATCCACATCCAAGAGATAGAGATTTTGTTAAACACATCTATGTCCTCGAGTGAATTTCTCATCACAATTATAACAAAGCCCTTTTTCTCGGTGTGCCTGCATCTCTGTTTCAGACAAATGCTTGATAGGAGTTGGTTGAGGAGCAAGCGTGATGGGAGGTCGTTGGGAACCCATATTTCTGAAGGGAACAAAGGTGGGTTTGGAGCGTTGTTGAGCTGCAATCTTGTCCTTTGCCAACTTAGCCAACCCTAGGAATTCCATCATTATGTTGGGATAGAACATTTTGACCTCTGAGCGGATTTCATCCTTGAGACCACTGATAAAACAACTCCTGTAGAATTCATCAGACAATCCTTCTGTGTGATTGGCCAGTTTCTCAAATTCTATTTGATACTCTCTCATTGTGCCAATTTGGTGAAGTTTAGTGAGTGCTCCTGTGACGTCATCAAAAGCACTAGGACCAAATCGTGCCAAAAGGAGTTGGCAAAAATCTGTCCAGTTTGGTTCGGGATGAGCTTTGATGTACCAACGGTACCATTGAAGGGCTTCTTGTTCCAAATGAAAGGATGCAAGTGGAACTTTATGGACATCAAAAGTATTATGCAAATTGAAATATTGTTCTGCTCGGTATATCCATCCAGTCGGATCAATACCATTGAAGCGAGGAAAATCAAGCTTTGGCCCACGAAAATTGCTGGAAGAAGAGAACCCGGTGGCTGCAAAAGATTCTAGCTGTCGGTTATTGTTCATGGCTGAATGCTGAAGATGGAGGTTGAGAAATTTTTCATCCAGATCTTGGAGTTTGGTTTGGATGGCTGCAAGTGCTTCCTCCATGGTGTTTGCTCCTACACGGGTGATAACCACAACCAAGAGTTTTTTTTTTTGGGGGGGAAATGGATAGAAAAACACAAACAAAAGCTTATTTAGTAAAGGAAGATTTGGATTTGGGAAAAACTCGGATGGGTAATTGGGGTATGACTAGGTTTTGGACACTTTCTGATGGACAGGGAAGCAAAAAATGGGGATTTCAGAAGAGGGGTGAAAGAATGAGAAAATTTGGCAGAGAGGGACAAAGAAGCATAATTAGGAAAGGAACTCTGTGGTAAAATTTGAAGGTGATTGAGTGAAATCCGAGGAAGTTATGGAAAACCCTAAAAATAGACAAATGTGGGATTTCAGGCTTTGGGAAGTGGAATTGAGGATAGGGTCCTCAGGAATAAAATATGTAGAATGGGATTACAGGGGTTCCCCGAAAGTTTCAAGGGAAACGGAGTGAAAACAAAGGAGACATGGAGAAAAAACTGAATTTTATACTCTTTTTTTTTATAGTATGGAGTGGCTATGGCTCAGAAGGGATCTGAAACAGATAGATCTGCAACGTCTCGGAAGTGAGCAGAAACAGAGGGATCTGAAACAGCGCCGAATGGATTGAAAACGACTGGATCTGGAATGGATTTCAGAATGGATCTGAATGGCTGGATCTGAAACGGCGCAGTAGTGATCGACAACATTTTAGTTGAAAATAGATATGGACCCCAGGTATGTGTGGCTTCCTAATAGTTCATGGGTTTCACTCGACCACCAATGCTGTCTGACGGCTTGCGTATTGGGGCAGTACCCCTCACTCCACGGCTCAGGTAAAACTGATAACCGCTTTGCCACAAATGACAGCTCTTGGTTTACCTCACGGGTGGGAACTAGTCAATCAGGTAGGGGTCATTGCCCTTTTCGCTGGCAGGTCCTCTCAATGGGCCAGCTACTTCGGGGTTCCTGTGGTACTCCTCATAATGCATTTTAGGGCTTATGCCCAAGTACTTACCACAGTTAAGCGGATAGGGATTATTCCCAAATCCTAACCTGCAACAGATGCGAAAAAAAATTGGCAGCAATTTCACCCAGTGAGCCCAAGAAAGTGCTCTGATACCAGATGTGATGAACCTGCAATAATTAATTAATGCAAATACACGAGATATCAGAAATAACAGAACTCAGAATCACTTTTATATTGATCATAGGCCACTTCGAGGGGGAAACCTCCTTTGAGTAAGCTCAATACAATTAACTTCACGGTGCCTTCAATGACCTCAACACACACTTATATACTAAGTCTATGCCCAATACTATGGGTCAAAACCATGGGACATATAATACTACGGGATGACTTACAAAGCATATGCATCCAATACTATGGTCTAATATAAACTTTGGATCAACAAATACTACAGGACGACTTACAAAGCATATGCGTCCAACAACAATATACTAACATAGTAAAGAGAAGAGTTGACACGGGTTCCTAACAAAATTTGATATTAGTAAGTATGCAAGTTAAGGTACAAGGGAGATCACAAATATTATATGTAAGGCCCCCACTGGTTATCAAAGTTACTTTACTGCATAAAGAGATACCTTGGAATTATTGTTATCATGTACAATAAAGAAGGGTGAATCACTTCCTATCACTTCCTTTTGACATATGTTATTGCTATTACTAACCAAAGTAAATTCATAATAAGTTTAAGGGTTAAATGGTAAGTTTGATTAAATAGATTTACTAATGTTACACAAAGAAGCGTGGCTTCCATCTAGTTGAGTATTAATCCATAAACAAGAAGAATCATAGGTTGAATTGAGTTAAGAGTTTTTATAATGATGGGGTTTTACTATATGGTATTGATTTGATAACCATTGGGACTAATATATTGGTTTGTTGGATTTAAAAGGGAAAACAATTATACCCCATTTCCCAAAATAGTAATGAGGATTGTGGGTACATTACAACATATTACCCAATTAATAATGAAGATACACTAACTAGTTCTTGCTTTGTGACTTCTTAACTGAAGTGGCAATTGTGGACATTGCCATATCCCTTGAAGGACATGTGGGGCATCTAACCAAATATATATATTTATATTCTGCACTCATAACTTCTAGTCATAGCAATTGTTCTTCACCACTAATTGTTGTCTAACATGGTATGTATATTAAGTCTGACATTGATGTACAAGGATAACTCTGCATTGTTCAAGTAGTAACATTACTTGTTGTTCAATCCTAGATCTTGAGTCTGTACAATATCATTGCAGCTAGTTTTGTTCACCCAATTTGTGGTATCTTGTAATATATTGTTGGAGTAGAGTGAATGAGAGCTTATCTGTGATTAAACATGTTCTCTCCTAGTGTTTTCCAACACATCGTGGTGATACTCCTTGGTAACATGTTAATACACTAGGGATATTGAGCTTGGGTGACCGACAGAGAATTAAATAAGGAACCTCCCTGCAAGACATTCACCTTGCTTATGCATGACTTCTTAAAATTGTGTCTTTAATTCAACATCTCTCCAACACTCCTAACATCTTATTATGCAAATCATATACACCTGTTTAAGTTCATTGTATTATTGAAAGGATGGAAACTACCATCAAAGGGTACTTTATTCCATTATCAATACAATGGAATCTTGTTCCAGCCCTAGAATACTCTATGAATCTTTTTAGGGGGCATATTTTACAACAGACTAAACTAGTGCTAACATTACTATTTATCCATAACTGGTTATAATAATTCATAAAATTCAGAACGAAGGTCAACAAGTAGAGAATCATACTAAGAGCACATTATTCCAAAAAACTAGATCAATTCCATAGTCGAGTTTTATTCCCATCTTTTTCATCAATGGTGAACCTTCCTTTTCACCTGACCTGGTCAAATACTGCCAAGGAATTAAAATCACAATTTCTAGAGTGAAGGCTTGTGACATTTTAAAAATATTTAGTTGAAATAGAAATATGATAGAAATAGTGAATAAAAATAGTGTAATGATTAGGTCAGTATGCATAGTCATTATCTACATGTCGAATTCTCAATGTATAAATTTATTAGTAAAACTTTCATAACATATATAGATTGAAGAATGCATACCTAATCCTCCACTCCTATGGATAAAACAAGTTTCAAATCTATGAATTCTTTTGTTCATTTCCAAAGAGTATGCGTAAAAATATCCATGTTAAGAAGCTCTCTAAAAAGTGCTTGATTTGGAATATATTCACGAGGATAGGGGAGTTTTGAACATGACACTTGGGGAGGAATATTTTACCCTGTGACCCCTTTTTCCTTCTTGGGATATGTTACCTAGAAAGGAGACAAAATTGGTTATATATATATATATATCGGAAAATCAATAAAAGTATTCAAGTATTATTAATACCTTTTTTTTTTGCATTTTGTTCTAGTGATTTAACGATATACATCTTACACATTTTGAATTTGGTCACAAGAAATGGCACCCATGGGATATTTCCTATGGAATTAATATGGCGGTCCATGCCACTAGTGACATGAAGTGAATGATATAAATATCATGCTATTGAATACCTGAATTTCTTAAATTTTATGGACAATTGGCAAACATGAGAAAGTAAGATTGCAAGGCCACATTGGTTTCTCTCACTCTGTTACGATTCTGCTCTGAATCAGAGATCAATAGCAATGATTGATCACTCACCTCAAATTTTTGCTTTACTCATATCTTTGTGATTTTTTCTATCGTGTACTATGATCTATATAGCTAAAGGAAGCTAGTGACATGATTGCTAAGAAAGTAGATTAATATTATGCTACACATTTTTCCCAAATGAAGTAATATACTTTCTACCCTTGATGTAGGGGATATCAATCAATTCTTCATGTGTGGGGTATTTAATCATTAGATTCATTAAATATGTGAATATGGACAGAGAGACCCATTTAAATTTGAATCATCTTTGCACATGATGTCTACTCTTAGATTGTGAAGGTCAAGAGTGCATATCTCATTTGTGAAGCTAGAGTATGGATCTTTAAAGTTAGCACAAGCCACCACTGTATCAAATATTGGTACTCAAAATATACTCTCTAGCTTGTCATCCTCAAGATGCCTCTCATACAAGAACTGAAATGGGTCTGTGTTTGTAGTGCTTAATTAACGTAGAAATTAAAGTGAGAGAGACATTGTTGAATTCAAAATTGTGAAGTTTGATGTTATTCCTACAAGTTAGGGAAATGCTATCCAAAATATGAGGGATTAATTGGCTCAAGCTGCATCGTTTCCAAAAGAGGTTTGAAGGAGAAAAAAATCACTAAATTTGTAGTATATAACAACGAATAATTTTAACTAATTAGTTAATTGCAGGTTTGTAACAGCTACACAATTTACAAAAAATACTTTATATATTAACTAATACATTTTTATTTTCAAAATTTAACCCCCAAGGAATTATATATATATATATATATATATATATATATATATATATATATATGAATCATCAGTAGACTGAATTGCACTAGTCATAAGAAGTAAAAATTGTCTAAATGCAGCACAAACCTTGTAATGATTACAATTTTGACACAACAAATGATGAACCATTGGGTCTAAGCATTTGAAACCTTGTTTTGATACCATATGTAGCAGTCCTCTAGGGATGCCCACTGAATCCACTAATCTAGTAATGCACATCTTCTAGTAAGACTGTTGATGTATATGTAACTTCGGAATGTATTTCACATATATGTATATTGTATTCCTATAGAGATGTTATTATTCCTCTATACGGAAGTGTCGTCATTTATATTGTAAGTGTCGTAACTTATACTTGATGGGTTATTAGACCACCTTGTTGGGGTCGGACCTGTATAAGTCATGTGGGTCAAAGGGTTATTAGACCACCCTATTGGGGGTCGGCCATGTGGGTCAAAGGGTTATTAGACCACCCTAGTGGGGGTCGGCCTAGTCAGCATTATGTTAAGTGGTTAAGTTGAGGCCGACCTAGTTAAGTAAAGGTCAAGTCAAGTTAGTGTATAAATAGAGAGTGTGTCTCTCTCATTTTAAACATTCTATTCTCTCACTCACACTTGGTAGAGTGGCGCACTTGTGGAGGAGGAGGCTTTGCTGCTAGGAGAAGACTATCTCTTGTATTCTGGATGTATTATTGCTCTATCTATCTCTGAGGAAGTTATTGGGGTTTTTCACCTTTATGGTTTTCCCCAAGTAAACTCTGTGTCTCTTGTGTGCTTGCATTATTGTGTCCATGATTGATATGTTGTAGTTTTGTTGTACATGTTGTTCTCTCAGTTAAGATCCTAGATTAGATTGAAGTAAATTCTAAAAATTTAACATGGTATCAGAGCTAGCCTGAAAGAAGGCATGATATGGCATGTATGACACTTGTTGCACTTACGATGCTAGGGCTTGATATAGCAAAAACCCATCATAGTAGAACTTTCGCTATAAATCCATTTTGGCGAATGTTTCGGATCTAAAACTTTTACAGGTCGAAGATAAGATCCCCATGTGCCTTGTGTCCAAAGGAAAACCTCTAATTCATTGTACTTTGTGATTTATGATCTGTACAATATAGGGTTTCTGCCTCTTCCAGATCTGAGTCAAATCAAGTGACCTTGGGAAAAAGGTCATAACTTGGGCTAGGAAGATCCAAATGCAATTTCGTAAATAGTTACAGTTAGTACACAGACTGTACTATCTCATAAAAAATTTCCAGAGGCCAAAGTTGAACCAGTGACACATGGCACGCCATAAACGTTTGCTCTCCTGTAGTATCCCATAAACAGGTCACCTTGCGACATTTGGCATAACTCTCTCTCAGAAAATCCAATTGAGGTCAGACCTATTGAGATGGAAAGATAACAGGTCAGGATATCTCAGGAAAATTTTTCAGACCCTGTGGATCGAAAAGTTCAGAGTTACACCAGAAACAGTCAGGTACATATTTCTGTCAAAATAGAATTATTTTTTAGCACCTTCATTCATGGCTTCCGGAATTTAGCGCTTTGGAGAAAGTTGGAATTTCTCTAATCGGAGACCACAGCTAGATGCTACTCATCAAAATCAAAATTTAGAGACCAAGATCAGATTTTTTGGTTGGGAAGAAGGTTGGGCTTGATCAAACCCCAGTTCGGGACTTTGATCGGAAAGATGGAAAATTAGGGCTTCTGCAAAACTTGGAATTTTGGAAATATGTGACCACGGCTGGAAGCTCCTCAAAAAAATCAAAGCTTAGAGCTTTGAATCAAATCTTTTGGTTGGGTGAAGCTCCGAGAAACTCAAACCTTAATTCAGGGTCCTCCCAGTGAATCCAGAAATCTAAAAGGCAATTTCGAGGGGTGAAACTTTGCAGTTTTCAAATTCTGAATATACCAACTTGATCAGCTCATCAAGGAACATATTTCTATCCTTTCGGAAGTTTGAAATTCAAAGTTTTAATTTTTGGGGTTTCCTTTACAAACCCTAATCTATCTCCAGGTCTAGTTCTTGCAAATCAAGTGGATTGGGTTAATCCTAGAAGAAGATGGATTGGTCACCTGCATAAGTGAAGAAGTTCCTGTCTCAGAGGGAGATGAGGCTAAGGCCTTCCATAAGAACATTACAAGCAATCTTGATAGGTATGTCTTACATGTATGTTTCATGGTTAATTTTATCATATGTTTGTCTTCATATCATTACAGTACAATCTTGATTAATTACTAGACTTGTCGTATCACGCTAATAGAAGATATTCATTGATTAAGGTTTTGACACTTATGAATGTACTAATGCATTGTGATGTTGTATGAGGTTTATGTTGTTCGCTAACATAAAAGGTACACCAAGAAAGACAAATCATGTTCTACTTCAAGAACATATGATCATGGTGACATGAAGACAAAGATTCATCCATTGTCATGGATCACATAGAAGATCTACTTTTGAGGCATGTATAACTTGGTCGTACAATGGTTAACCTATGAGACATGCAGGTTACTAGCACAAGTCACTGAAGAGAACCAGAAGACATTATGCGGGTATGTTATACATAACTAGCTAGCATGCTAATCCAGGTATGTTTTTCCTATATCAAGCTAGAATCCTACCTTGTGTTAGGATCTTATACTGTTTTGTTGTTGATAATGATTATTCATGAAGTCATAGGTTTGAATAGCCATGGTTGTATGCATATTATGCTTCTTACCATATTTGATGATATGACTAACCAGAAGAATCATGAAGGTATAGGTTTGAGTAATCACGGGTTTATGCATTGATGATTTAACTAATCAAAAGAGACCTATGATCAAATAAGAATATGCATGAGTAAAAGAAGACTTCCCTGAAACCTTGAATACTAATGTTTATTATCTGTGAATGATCATGACTATACATGTTTAAGATTATTGTGTTTTGATAGTATTAAGATTATACTAATAAATGTGTGATTATGTATGAGACCTCAAGGATAACACAATGATGATACTAATAAACATGCATAGTGATTAAGGATGGATGTAAGTTCAAGGATAGGTAATCCAGGAAGCAAAGATCAAGAGGGAGCACACTCTAGTTGTTCCTGCAAGAAAGCAAAGGAGAAAACTTCAGTAGTTTCTGCAAGGATGCAGATATTCAGAGGGAGTTGACCACTTCTCACAATCCACATCAGAATGGAGTTGCAAAGATTCAGAGGGAGTCCACCCAGCAACCAAACAAAGATAAGTATTTGAATTGTCATTTCTTACATAATGTTATTCAATGATGTATATGCTTATGTTCCTAGAATTAGGTTGTGTATTATGCATATTAGAATAGTTGCATTGATGAATAGTATACTACTAATATACATGGGTAAGTGGCCTATGGCACTATACAACATTCCATTGCTACTTATCTAGAATGAAACCTCTTTGCTGACATGTTAGGAGTTGTGCACACTCTTAAAAATGTTCTCGTAGAGATTGGAAGGCATCTAAAAAGTTACAGGATATGGATAAATGTTGTATTGAAGCATTGGCTAAAATAATTGCATGACTATATGACATATTTCTTTATGTGTAAGAATTTGTTCTGAAAACTATGAGATGTTTCTAATCATGCAATTTAACTTGTTTTGTAGAAAAGACCATATACCTTCACCTACAAAAAAAGGACTACAACATATGTTCAATCAACAAAATTATCTATTGAAGATATTGAAGTTCCCAAGATACGGGAAGAATGCCATGATCCGTCAATCATGAAGAACGATGTTTGGGATGTGGTCCCAAGAGATGAAGGGAAGTCTGTTGTGACTTCCAAATGGAACTATCAGATCAAGCATGCTGCAGATGGCAGCATAGAGAAATATAAAAGTGATGAAATAGAAGATACACCAGATGGATTTCAAGACAGCTTTCTTGAATGGTGTAGTTGAAGAAGAACTATATGTGGAGCAGCCACTTGGTTTCGAAACACATGACAGGGAGTCATATGTGTACAGATTGAAGAAAGCCTTGTATGGCTTGAAGCAAGCTCCCAGAACTTGGTATGGTAGGATGGATAGTTTCCTATCTAGTTTGGGCTTTACCAAGAGTAAAGTGGATTCCAACCTTTACTACAAGGTTGAGGAAGGGAATCCTGTGATTCTACTCCTGTATGTGGATGACTTATTTGTAACAGGAGATGACAGACTGATTGCAGATACTAAGAGGAAGCTTGCTGCTGAGTTCGATATGAAATATTTGGGAATGATGCATTATTTCCTAGGTATGGAGGTGTGGCAGAGTGCAGGTGGGATCTTCCTTGGTCAAGGGAAGTATGCAGTAGAGATCCTGAAGAGGTTCGGGATGATGGACTGCAAGGCCATGGCCACACCTAAGGCATCAAGCCTGGAGCTTCTATGTGATGCTTGATCTGATCCAGTTGATGTCTCTATGTATCGTCAGATGATTGGATATTTGCTTTGCGGTGAACACATTGAGCTAGTTCCTGATGGATCCAGGGAGTGTTCACCTGGTTGCTGTAAAGCATGTTCTGAGGTACCTGAAGGGTACAGTGGATTATGGGCTCAAGTATGAAGCAAATCAAAAGTTTAACCTGCAGGGTTATGTTGATTCAGATTGGGATGGCAGTGCTGCAGATAGGAAGAGCACATCTGGATGTTGCTTCAGTATGGGATCAGGTGGTTCAATAGGAAGCAATCCTGCGTAGCACTGAGTACAGCTGAGGCAAAGTATGTTGCAGCCTATTCATCTAGTTATGAGGCAGTATGGCTTCGAAAGCTACTGTCTGAGTTATTTGATCTCCCGTTGGATGCTACTGGTATCTTTTGTGATAACCAGAGTTGTGTGAAGCTGTCCGAGAACCCAGTGTTTCATGACAGCTCGAAACACATAGAGATCAAATATCACTATATCAGGGATATGGTGCAGAGAGGAGTTGTGAAGCTCCTATACATTGCGACGGACGAGTAGATTGTAGATGTGCTGACGAAGCCACTAGCCAGGGTGAAGTTCGAGTACTTCAGGGAGAGGCTTGATGCTCTTCAGATTGATAACACTTCAAGGAAGAAGTGATGGACACATATGCAGAAGCCATTCCAAGCATGTTGGAAGGAGGATCCTTCACATGGATGTGGATGTAAGCGTTGGATGATGAGCATCAGGACGATGCTCCAGTTACTGCTCTGTATATGCATCAAGAGGATGCTGGATATGATCAGTTGTATCATTTATATGTTTTGTATATGCATCATGTTGGATGCTTGGACCATGTATCTGTATATGTATCAGGTGGATACATTGTATGATCAGGTAGATCATGTATGTTGATATATATCAGGTATGATCGGGTAGATCATGTATGTTGATGGATACATTGTGTGGATCATGTATCTATGTATCAGGTGGATACACTATGTATGGTGATATGTATCAGGTAGATACTTGGTATGCATCAGGTGGATGCATTGTATGATCAGGATGATCGTGGATGACGAGCTTCTCCAGATGACATGCATCAGGACGATGCAGTGAAGATGATCAAGATGATCATGTGTACATCAGGATGATGTATGGTGAGTATCAGGACGATACTTTGTGGCCGTGGATCAGGTTGTGTAGATGAGCATGTCTGGGAGATCCTATAGGTCGGAGTTGTGTACCCGTAACAGCCTGGGATTCTCTTTCGAGACATTGATCTAGGAGGACATGTAATTTGTGCCCTGGGAGATCTTCAGGTCGGAGTTGTGTACCCGTAACATCCTAAGATGCTCTTGCGAGGTTTTGTCCTATGGCATGTAATTTTCTCTTGGGAGGTCTAGACAGGATGAAAAAGGCCTCAGATGCTTCAGCTAGGTTTTGCCATGACCACATGTAATTTGCTCCTGGGAGATTTGGACAGGATGAAAAAGGCCTCGGAACCTTCAGCCAGGTTTTGTGGTGAGATCACATGCAATGTGCTCCCGGGATATCCGACAGGTAGAGCTGTGTGCTCGTAACAGCCTGGGATGCTTCAGCCAGGTTTTGTGATGGGTCACATGTAATGTGCTCCTGGGAGATCCGATAGGTAGAGTTGTGTGCTCGTAATAGCCTGGGATGTTGAATTCAGGTTTTGTGACGCATGTAATAAGTCCTGAGGATTCCACAGTATGGCCAGTGATGATGAAGACCTGCAGGTGGTGGGCCTACATCCAGTATGAAAAAGGACTGGCTCTGTAGAACTTCCTATGATGAGTAGATTCAGAGATTGATTGAGATAGCAGCAGCAGTGATGATGATGATGACTCGATGACGATTATCCAGTGACGATGATCCAGAGAAGATTACTTGTGCTAGAAGACCTGTGTCGAGAAATACCTTCCTAGTTAAGAGGGAGTGTTGATGTATATGTAACTTCAGAATGTATTTCACATATATGTATATTGTATTCCTATAGAGATGTTATTATTCCTCTATACGAAAGTGTCGTCATTTATATTGTAAGTGTCGTAACTTATACTTGATGGGTTATTAGACCACCTTGTTGGGTTTGGCCCTGTATAAGTCATGTGGGTCAAAGGGTTATTAGACCACCCTATTGGGGGTCGGCCATGTGGGTCAAAGGGTTACTAGACCACCCTAGTGGGGGTCGGCCCAGTCAGCATTATGTTAAGTGGTTAAGTTGAGGCCGACCTAGTTGAGTAAAGGTCAAGTCAAGTTAGTGTATAAATAGAGAGTGTGTCTCTCTCATTTTACACATTCTATTCTCTCACTCACACTTGGGAGAGTGGCGCACTTGTGGAGGAGGAGGCTCTGCTGCTAGGAGAAGACTATATCTTGTATTCTGGTTGTATCATTACTCTATCTATCTCTGAGGAAGTTATTGGGGTTTTTCACCTTTATGGTTTTCCCCAAGTAAACTATGTGTCTCTTGTGTGCTTGCATTATTGTGTCCATGATTGATATGATGTAGATTTGCTGTACATGTTGTTCTCTCAGTTAAGATCCTAGATCAGATTGAAGTAAATTCTGAAAATTTAACAAAGACATATCTAAAGGGTTTTTAACAACAATTCTCTTTGTTGAATTTACCCATACAATATTCATATAAAACTAGAGATCTAAACTCCAATGTAGATCATTAACATATTACTTTCATTTGAATATAACATGCATTTAAATCCACGAAACTATTATTCAAATGAAATAGCGTAAACATGGAAACATCAATATAACGATTTGGAGGTTCTTTTGTGAAGTGTTTCCAAAAGTTGTGAAAGTTGTCGCAGATTTGCCGCAATCTCGCACATTGGTTTCCAAACAATAGAAGTCCACCAAAAACTACCCTACCATACCTACTGAGTACTCTTCTTCCCCTAAGACCCCCGAGCCACGAGGGGGATGAATAAATCAAAAGCTAGAAAAAAAATTGGTATGTAAACTATTGCTATGAGGCTCCCAACCTCTCTTGTATTGAAGTGAACCGCACTCTCCAATAGACACCTCAAAAGTGCAGTAGAACCTCTGTCATCCAACACTAGGATTACAAGATAAGAGCCCCATGCTCTTTCCATCTCTTTATAACATTTTCAAAAACTCCATGCATCACTTGCATCGTTTGTGAATTATTTTCTCCCTCTTGGTCTCAGTTTTCTCAAATTTTCTAACTGTTTTTTTAGATGGGATTCACTTTAGTTTAATTTATATGATTTCTTTATTCAAGATTTCTTCAATATGTTCTAATTTTTTGTTAACTGATTTTTATTTTCCCTATTTTCTTTATTCACAAATTTCATAATTAAATGAAATAATCAAAGATTTATTTTCACATAGTAATTCACTGGAACCTTTTTCTAAATCTTTTGGAATAATTTTATTCCCCCCCTCATTAATAATTTAATCAAAATGGTTGTTTTCCCTTTGCAATGGAAGATCAAGGTTTCCATGCTCGATGCATGCTTTTCAAATATTCACTCACTTAATAATTTTAATTAACCACCGCGTTCTCATTGCAATGGGGATATCAAGGGTGCCATAATCCACACATACACTTCAAATACCCCCCTATGGTGGGGACTTGGTACGACGACTAAGACCTTGTTAACTCAGTCTCGTTGACCTTGTTGATGGACAGGTGGTTCATGGAGAATAAGGCTATGTCCTTATTGGATGGCCCCCGGTGACTACCTTGTGAGTGATTGAATCCATAGCCTATCCTTACAGAAACATGCATTTGATGAGAACGATCCTCTCTTTCCCAACTCGTCGCGTGGAAAATGCTAGTATTACATCATATTTCAATTTATCCCCGTTACCTGATCGATTGGAAATCACAATCAATCACCTACACGTTTAAACATTATGCACAACAAATATTTTAAAACAAGATTATAATATAAACATAAATATCAGGTTAACGTTACCTACCAATGATACCCAACTCAGTCTAGAGTCCATGGGGTATCAAAGCAACCTTGTATCACATGTACCTATCTTTCCTATCAGAGTTGATGACCCATTAGAGTACATGCTAAATATAATCATATGCAATTATAAATATAAGATAATCATCTAAATCATTTCACATTTTAAATATACATGTGACCACTATCAAAATCATATCAAAATCAAATTAACTTTTTATCACTATCTAAATCATATCAATATTACATAAACTGGTCACCATCAACACAATAGATAGTTTCCAAGAAAATATCTTTAATAATCAAATTCCAATTCCTCACATGGTCGGTTCATTTAAAACCGAATGCCCTCATATAATAAGATGACATAAAATCTAGGTTTGAATCCACACATAGCTGGGTCATTTGCAACTGAATTCCCTCAAATAATAATGTTGCAATAAGTGTCAAAAGTCAATGACAAAACAAGGCACTAGTTCTAAAATAGATAGGGAAACTGTCCACGCATCTCTTATGCATCCTCCTAGGTCATGGAACTAGGACTATAACTATCCCATTAGACCTTGAATTGGTTGACTAATCAACACCAAATCTATTGAGTTCACCACTCTAGAATATGAATCAGATTAGCCACCAGGGATCCCTCCTCCAATATCTAGAAATTACTCAAGTCAATGAAAAGAGATTGATCTAACATGTAATGTTGTAAAATAGAAATATGAAAAGCATCAGAAATTTGAATCAATGATGATGGAAAAGCATGACAGTAAGAAACATACCCCAATATCTCAATAATCTCAAATGATCCCACAATCCGTGGAAACAATTTACCCCCTTTCCAAATTTGATTGATCTCTTCTACAATCTCACCCGCAAGAACATTCTATGTCAAATCTCATAGCTCGTTTCCATCTGATGTGCATTGGAATCAATTTTCTGTTGATTTTTTGCCTCTTTCAGCCATTCCTGAATGGATTGCATCTACTCTTCCATCTCATGGATCAACTTTGGACCCACAAGGACCCTATCCTCAAGACAATCTTGAGTCAGGGATGTTTGACAACGCCTACCACAGAGAAACGCAAATGGTGTTATCTATATCGAACTCAAATAGTTGTTGTTGTAAGTGAATTCTACCAATGGTAGATATAATTCCTCCCAGTGGCCATGTTGATCCATCACATACATGTGCATATTGTCCTCCAAAACCTGGTTAACTCTCTCTATCTGACCATCCATCTGAGTATTGTACGTTATGCTAAAGTTCAGTTCTGTGCCTAAGGATTCTTAGAACCTCGTCTAGAATCTCCCTATAAAAATGTCCCCTTGTCAGAAATTATCTTTCGAGGTATGTTATGCAGTTACACTACATCGTTGAAGAAGACCCGTTCTACTTTGGGTGCTTGGTAAGTAAATTTTACCAAAATGAAGTGTGTGTTTTTGGTCTATGTGTCTACTATGACAAAACTGCAACCGTGCCTCCTAGAGGTCATTGGAAATCTAACTATAAAGTTCATCGATATCACCTCAGATTTTGAATTTGGGATGGCATGAGACTGTAATAACCTCGTCGGATGCTGATTCTCATCCTTCACCAAATGGCATTCAAGGCACCTTTCCACATAATAAACAACATAATTTCTTCATACCGTGCCAAACAATAATGGTTTTAAATTTGCATACATCTTTTTTAACCCTTGGAGGTGCCATATATGTTGCTCAAATAGAATAAAATTTCAAAATTCCTCGTTCATTGGTGCATAAATACTTTTGCATATAAGTGAAAGTGGAAAAAGCCTTCAAGCACAATAATGTTCATGATCCTAGCTATAATGTGTTGGAATATTCTCACCATCATCATTTGTATTTGCATGCATTCTTCATGCATGCATACTGCATGCATCCAGTCATCAGTATGGAAGTCTCCCCAGCACCTGGAGCCTATTTTAAGCCCCCTTGAGCCCGTTTTTAGCCATCAGCAGCCCTCCTACCTACCTAGTGCGCCTTGTTTTCATCATCTAGATTACAAATGCGCCCTACTACACACTCTTGGATTCCAACAGTCAGTTCTTGCATTGATTTCCCAGTTCATGCATTTATTGCTCAATTTAACTGTATGTAGCTTCCAGTTGTCTATATTGGAGTGCCACTTGACTACTGATAGTCCTCATGCACCCTCCTTGGAGTCTCCTTCCCTACATTTGTGCTCACATGGATCAGTTAGTCTCATTTAGACTCATATTGACTGACATTTGACTATTTGTGACTACTACCACTGATTGGGTGATGTCTCCTATGCTATCCAAGCCACAACTTGGGGAGAATTCGAATCACCTTTGGCTAATTCGAATTCATTCTATTGTAATCTCACATTTTTTCCAGCTTACATCTAATGAACATGATTACAATAGTTTTCCACTTCTTTGAGTTCATGTGTGAATATTGATTCAATTCTTCTTCTTCTTCTCTGCAATTCTATGAGTGAATTAGTGAGGTTTGTTCTAGCTGAGTGATTTACAGCTGCATATTATCACATGGTATTATAGCATGGTACAACTATTCGAATTGCAGCAGTTTATTGAACAACTGTTTTTTCAGTTGAGCACCAGAAGGCTCTAGATTTCCACAACAAATCCTGGTGCCATTGCATTGAATTCACTTGAGCAATCCAGTGAGGTCTAGCCAGGTGTGAAGGATCCAGTCACATGTGCTCACTATCCTAAAGCAGTTTTCTTTAGACTCTGCAACAAATCTCCATCAAAATTTGCTTGTCTTATTGCAGGTTATTCCATCTTCAATAGGTCGAATTCAATAGCTACTATGGATCCAAAGCTCACGTCCTTCAACTATTTCGAATAGAAGGCCAAGATGAAAATCTTCATGAAGTCTAAATTACTTTCAAGAGTGTTGAATGGTTCTGTAGTTGAGCCCATTGGAGCAGTTGAGAAATCAAAGTATCTTGATAAACTTGATGAAACAATTGGACTGTTACTCCTCAGTATTTCCAATGATCTACATTTTCATGTCATTGATCTCAGGATTCCTAAATAAGTTTGAAACAAGATCGAATTGTTGTTTGGGCAGAAATATGACTTGAAGGGTCACCAATTGGAAAATGAGCTTATCTCCCTGAGCCCCAGTTCTTCACCAAGTTTAAAAATCTGATTTCACAGTTGAAGACATATGGTATAGAGAAAGAAGAGAAGCAACTTGTCCTTTCCATTCTTTCAAAATTAGGGGCTGATTACTCAGTATTTGTCTCCACCTTCCAGTTAGAGAAGCTATCCATTCCAAATTGGAAGATTCCCACTCTTGGAGCCTTCATACAGGTTCTCTCAAAAGAGCAAGACAAACTAGTGAAAATGGGAGTGATCAAACCAAGGATGGATTCTTCTCTTCAAGCTGTTGAAGGGAAGAGTGCAAAATCTGAAGGTAAGCAAAAGCTAAAGAGAGAAAGTTGAATTAGCATAAGCCCAGAGAGGCTCCCTATCAGTTAGAAGGGGCTTCGAATTCCAAGAGAGGGAAGCAATCTCAAAAGGAGAAGAGAAAATTCTCCTATTGCAATGGGGGCTTCCATCCTGAGAGTGCTTGTATGAAGAAAACAATAGATATGATGGCACAAACACTGGAAAAGAACAACCTTCCAGTACCAGCGAATACTAGAAGAAAATTTGATCCAAAAGGTGAGGACAAGGAGAGGTGCCATGCTCTCATGGATGGTACATCCAATGATTCATCCTTCATCATTGATTTTGGAGAATCAAGACACATGTCTGCTCACAAGAATCTCTTCTTTGATTTCGAATGCACAGTTGGCCCTTCAATCTTGATGGGAAATGATTTTGAGGGGATTGGAAGGTTCAACATTGAGCATGGTTATTTCAGTGATGTACTCTATGTTCCTAATCTTGTAGAAAATATACTTTCTGTCTACCAAATGACTCATACAGGAGTACCCAAGAAGGTCATCTTCACTCCTAATGAGGTTTAGATCCAAGAGATATCCACTGGAAACTTGTTGATCATAATTCGAAACTCTATGAGTTTTGTCACTTCCTACCTTTCTCAAAGTCGAATGCATTGCTCACACATGCAAATGAAGAAAGTAGACTTTGGCATGAAAGATTTGGGAACCTCAACTACAAGTATTTGCAGGACATGCATAATCATGAGATGGTTGAAGGTCTACCCAAGATCAAGTTTTCCAAAGGCAACCTGTAAAGGGTGTTTGATGGGAAAGCATCCAGAGCATAAGTTTGAGAAAGGGAAGGCAAGGAAAGCCTCTCAACCTCTTGAGCTGATTTACAGTGATGATTTAGGGCCACTTCCAGATCCGTCTTTAAACAAAGCAAGGTATATCTTAAATTTCATTGATGACTATTCTAGATTCAGTTGGGTGTACTTTCTCAAATTTAAATCTAACTATTTTGGATATTTCAAGTTCTTTAAAGCTTCTGATGAAAGGTTTTTTGACAAAAAGATCAAGGCCCTCCACACTGATAATGGAGGAGAGTATGTGAAGGGTGAGTTCCAAACCTTTTGTGCAGATGAAGGTATAGAGATGCAACATACTGTTCCCTAAACACCACAACAAAATGGTGTTGCAGAGAGAAAGAACATAACCTTAAAGGAGATGGAAACATGTATGCTATAGTCTAAAGGATTGCATCCTAGTCTTTGGGAAGAGGCCATCAACTGTGCTGCTTATCTTCAAAATAGAGTCCCTCACAAAGGACTGAAAGGGATGACTCCTTTAGAAGTATGGATGGGTTACAAACTTGATGTATCTCATCTCAGAGTGTTTGGATCTAGAGCTTGGGATCAAATTCCAACAGAGAAACGGACAGCCCTAGATTCTCAGAGCATAGAGTATATACTAGTGGGTTATGCACTAAGTGAAAAGGCCTAAAAGATTATTGATCCTTCTACTATGAAAATATTCCTTGAAAGGAGTGTTCAATTTGAGGAATGGCCTCTACATGATGCTCATCCTGTTGACCAAAGAATTTTTCCTAACACACCACCATTGCTTGATGAGCAAGAGAGTGAAGCTTCATCTTATGATAGTTCATATTCAAATTCTGAAAGTGATAGTGATGAAGTGCGAATGCTAGATCCAAATCCACAAGAACCTAAAGATATATAAACTGATAGTGAAGACGAGCGAATGTTAGATCCATATCCACAAGAACCTGAAGATATATCACCTGACAGTGAAGATGAGCGAATGGTTCATGCATATCTATAACATGATGATCCTCCTCTTTTGATATGGGAAGCCACAACTCTTAGATCTGTCGGTGATCTTGTTGGTGATCCACTTGATCCAAGGAGAACCAGATCTGATTTTCAAAATGGAAGGTTTCATTGTTCTCACATTGATCATTCTGACATTGATCCATTTCTTTCCGATCGATCCTTCTTCGGTAAAGAAGGTCACTTGCCTCCTTCTGGGATGAGTGATGCCATGATACATTATCATCTTACAATCTATTCAGGGGGGGCAGATTTCTTCCCACTAGATTTTCCCTCTTTCCTCATTTTATTCATTTAGATTGTCGTACAAGGTAACCTTTGGTCTCAATTACCAGGGCCCTACTTTTTCAGTTACTTCCTCATCGTTTGGCTTACGGGGGGGTGTTGGGACATTCTCACCATCATAATTGGTATTTGCATGCATTCTGTATACATCCAGTCATTAGTATGGTAGTATCCCCAGCACCTGGATCCTATTTTCATCCCCCTTGAGCTTGTTTTTAGTCATCATCATCCCTCCTACCTACATAGTGCGCCTTGTTTTCATCATCTAGATTACAAATGCGCCCTACTACACACTTTTGGATTCCAACAGTCAGTTCTTGCATTGATTGCTTAGTTCATGCAGTTATTGCTCAGTTTAACTGCATGTAGCTTCTAGTTGTCTATATCGGAGTGCCACTTGACTACTGACAGTCCTCATGCGCCCTCCTTGGAGTCTCCTTCTCTACATTTGTGCTCACATGGCTCAGTTAGACTCAGTTAGAATCATATTGAATGACATTTGTCTATTTGTGACTACTACCACTGATTGGGTGATGTCTCCTATGCTATCCAAGCCACAACTTGAGGAGAATTCGAATCACCTTTGGCTAATTCGAATTGGTTCTATTGTACTCTCACATTTTTTCCAGCTTACAGCCGATGAACATGATTACAACAATTTTTCCACTTCTTTGAGTTCATGTGTGAATATTGATTCAATTCTTCTTCTCTGCAATTCTATGAGTGAATTAGTGAGGTTTGTTCTCGCTGAGTGATTTACACCTGCATATTATCACATAAAGGGGGAATTACATGCTCCCCACCTTCAGGAAAGTTCATCCTAAAGTTAACGTAAAACATTAATCATCCATGATATATATTTTGATGCACTGACACAACAAGCTCATTTATATTCCATCTCCATGTCATTATATATAGTTATCTTGTTTATTATTAGCATTGATATGATTGTAAAGTGTTGGGACTTAGTGGATTAGATGAACATATTAAATTTTATTGCCTAGTCATTTTTCATCACTATCATGTCTAGGTCATGGAGCTCATCATGCCCATACCTCATCTCACCATTTTTGTTGTCACATGACCCCTTCGATATATTTTCCAAATCACATCATGTGTTTCGTCATAGTCTAATCAAGCCCTATCTTGAGGACTAGTCACCCTTTAATTTAGGCTTCACCATGTCAGGTGGTTAGAATCATTGTGTTCAACTCGTCGTGCTAATCATCTCCATATTTCATTTGACAAAAAATGTCTTCACTGACTCTTTCAAAACTTGGTGGAAGTTTCGGCAAGAAATAGCCTTTCGTGTCTTGTCAGTTAAATTTGTAAAAAATGCATCCTCTGTTAATTACCCCTATATTTGTTTTCACGTTTTCTCTATTATGTTATTTCCCCATATACCCTCTTATATTAATGAAGTCAATTATTTCCCAATCCACAAATTTGAAATGAATAGCCAGCTTCTCAATCAACCAATTTCATCTTGTCCTTTATCAAGTTCATATTTAGAATATATCACCACAATCATGATCTTCAATTTTAGAAATATTACTTAAATTATTTTTCTAAGTCTCCTAATAAGAGAGAGACACATGCACATCATCATGATACTGAATGTAGCACTTGTTGGGGATGAAATTGAGCCATTCATAGTGCAGGATGAGTGAATGGAGCTCACGCTATAGGATGTATATTTCATGGCTGGTCTCTCGATGTTGGAAGTGATTGGGGACACTCATCCCAAACTCCCATGATATGTGGATATGCGGGATATATTGGACCATCACTATGTGGGTACTGCATGGATACACAACACTTCCATTCTAATCGTGGATATTGAGAGTTTAGATATGTGAGTGATTATGGTATATGTGGTATGAGTCTTGGGATATAGTGGAACTTACAATATCTCGGGCAGGAAAATGCTCCTGGTGGAGTATATATTGGCTAGGACCTACTTTGGGTGGGCCTAGATGTTATTGACCTTGGTTTGGAAACATTTGAGCCAAGTTAGTAGGGTGGGTGGAGAATTTTGTTTCACATGTTTGATATGTTCCTTTTTTTTGAGAGGGTACCTTCCTTAAAGCCTCACTTTGTTGTGAGAGTTAGTGGGCCTATGGATCCCAAGATGAGGATATGGGGAGAGATGATGATACAAGAGGGTGGAGGCATGGTCAGGAGAGTATTCAGTTGATATTTATCCGCAGAGTGACGATAGCTTCTCATTGTGATTGACGACTATCCTTACATGGGAATGCAATACATGGGAGAACTTTCGTTACCTCTCCTTCTCAGTCAAGCCTAGGGACCTGATGGTATGTGTCCATGACGATTACAGTTGTGTTTAAAAAATTAGCCTAGTTGGTAGCTATATCTTTGTATGATATTGTTACTGATGACTTGTGACATTTCTGTGCAGATGCAGGACCACTCCCTTCAGAAAATTACCAGAGGCGTCATGGTAGGGTTGAGGGAGTTGACCCTACCCCCTGGGAACAACAATGGTGCAGGAGTGCCGAGGTAGTGCTAGATGGTATACATCTAGACATTGACTGAATTTTAGAGGGGTTCATTGATAATGGGTGGAAGAACCTTGATGAGGATTTGATTGCTATATGATTCCAGGCTCCTATAGAGTGGCAACTGATCATGTGTTGGATTGTCATGGATACCGAGGATATCCGAGATATCACTTGAGAAGGTGTAATTCATATTGGTGATGAGGAGACTAAGGATAATGCCTCAGAGTACTTCGATGAGTAGTTGGAAGTATGCATAGCTTCCCCTATGCTATGAGCATGGAGGTGTTTTGACCGATTTATTTATTTTTACAGAGTTGTTGTGGTTCCTTGTTGTAGATGCAACTATATATTGGAAATATGATTTTATATATACATATGCATGTGGATGCAAACATTTTATATATTATTTTTTAGCCTCTTTATTATGTGATGTTATTTACATCATGGTTATATATAGATGGATGCAAAATGATATGACATGCATGTGAATGGTTTATTTATGTACACTTGATTATTAATGTGCCACTCTAGAATATCATTGGCCATTTGGTTTGATACACTATTGAAACTCTAGGGGACATGGATGAATGTAATGGATTCAAATAGTATAACCAATTGTTTAGTGAACACAAATTTTCTAAAGAGGAAAGGATTTCCTACCTGATAACAATTATTCAGCTATGTGACGAGTAGTTGGGAATCGAGATAAACATGAAGGTGCCCAATTATCATATGTAGGGCATCGATCAAAATACCAATCAAATCATCACAGTTAGCTTGGTTATAGGTGGTTGCACCAATGCATGCACCACTGATGTGAACCAGGATGACTGATGGGGAATAAAATACCCATGTAGTCGGGGCGATATTTGGGTAGTATCTACTTTCATTTTCAGTATAACCAACGTATATGGAAGGATAAGTATCCATCTGACAAGATCAAGCAAACAAAACACAAGGCTCTTTTGCAAAAAAATGACAAAGAAAAGGGAAAATAACTAGAATACAACAAGCAAAGGGTTTGGTCAGATTAAGCATAAAATATATTAAGGTACAATCCATTCCGGGGGTTCTTCAAGAGTTGACATTTTGAATCAACAAGGAGGTATGGCCCCTTTCCGAGGTAGTGTTTGACGACATATAGTCCCTACCAGATGGACTAAACTTTCCCTTGCCAATTTTATCATGAGTTTGGTCATAGACAAGTCCAAGGTCTCCCTCTGGAAAAGTGTAGGGCTGTACTTGGGTGTCATAATGGGACTTTGACTGATGCTTTGCAAATTTGATCTACTTGTCCAAGACTAGTGATAAAGCATTGTTCCATAGTAGTGACCTCTGGCAGAATTTGGATAGTGATGTGTAGGGACATGATTTTACACTCAATCAGGAGAAGTGATTCCACTTAGTGCATGAGGTGGAATTAGGTGAACATCGTTGCATTTTTTGTTGATGTATGATATGCCTATAAGGTGGGGAAAACATATGGTTTCATTTGGACATGTGCTTGTCCACCATCCCTTGGAGAATGATTTTGAGGATCTCATTGACAGCCTCAACTTGGTCATTACCCTAAGGGTGGGAGGAGGAGGAAAATTGGTGCTCAAATTTTAGTAGGAGTGAGATGAGAGATCCTTCTAGATGGTCTCCTCGAAGTGAGAAATGTGATTGGATACCAATTGGAAAGGGATAACAAAACAAGCGATAACATGCTTAAAAAAGAAGTGTGTCACGATTTGACTAGTGCAATTGAAGGTAGGCATGGAATCGACCCATTTATTAAAATAGTTGATGGCCACAATTATGAATTTATGGCCATTGACCAATGCAGGATTGCATCCCATGTAGTTAAGGGCCCACTTACATAAGGGTCCAATGGTGACCACCAGGTGAAGAAGTGCGGGAGGGGTTCTTGTTTCCGGAGAAAAAAGTTGGCAATTGTGATAGTGTTGACCACTACAATGCAATCAGAGAAAATAGTTGGCTAGAAATAACTAGAATGGATAACTTTCTTAGTAGTGGCAATCCATGAGAGATGACCATTGCATGCTCCACTATGGAAATTATTTAGGACCTATTCGTTCTCTTCATGAGTGAGGCATTGTTGCAAAATGGTGTCATAACCTCATCAATAGAGGACATTGCCAATGAGTAGGTATTGAGGGGATTGATGATGGATGCGATGACGATCATTGTGGATAAGGTGAGGACCGAAATTTTGGGTTCGTAAATACAAGAGGATGTCCTTGAATCAAGGATTATCTAAAGTTATGGTGAACAAATGTTTTTTAGGTAGGTGGTCAGTGATATGGAACGGTAAAGACTTAGATGATAATTATGTGATAAGATAAGCCAATGGTAACACCTTGGTGCTCTTAGGGGTCACAAATTCAAGGTCATATTCTTGAAGGATAACGATCCATTTGGAAACATCACCTTGAATAAGGTGGTGGTTCAGGAGGTACAACATAGGGTTTGAGTTTGTGACTACTTTGGTTCGGCTTAGAAGAATGTAATGAGGCATATTCTAAACCATTAAAACAATGGGTAAAACCAAATTCTCCTCATGAGTATATTTGAGGGATGGACTAGTGAAGTTTTGGATGATGTAGTAAATGACGTGCTCTTGACGAGCATCATCTTCTTGGACTAGAACTTCGGTGATGATATATTCAAATGTCAAGATGTAAAGGATAAAATCCTTCATGAAATATGGGGGAGAAATCAAAGGAGTGGAAGTCAGAACCTGTTTCATTGCATCAAAGGCAGCTTGCGCTTGCTCATACACAAGAATCCATGGACTTTCATGGTGTAGTCCGGTACAAAATGACATAAGAAGTTGGATTTACCTTGAATACTTTCCAGTTGGTGCAAAGTTTGCAAAGGGGGAAGGTTGATAATGGCTTGCACCTTCATAGGATCGATAGTGATCCCTTTTTGGGAAATAATGAATCCCAAAAATCATCCCATGGGTACACAAAAGACGCACTTGAGAGGGCTTAATGCATGTTTTATTTGAGTCATTGGAGGAATACCTGGTGCAGGTCCTCGATATGCTATGAGAATTTCATGGATCGCACAATATGGTCATCCAAGTAGGTGAGGATGGTGTGAACCAAGTCATGAAAAAAATATGACATGGTGCACTGGAAAGTTTCTCTAGCGTTTTTGAGCCCAAATGTCATGATTCAGTAGATGAAAGTGCCCCATGGGGTGGTGAAGACAATATTATACTAATACTCTTTCAAGATATGGATCTGTGTACCCTTAGAATCATTCCATAAAGGAGAGAATATCATGTCCAATGCAAGCATCGATGATCTAATCGATGAAAGGGGTAGGTTAGTTGTCTTTTGGACATGTCAAATTCAAATTGCAGAAGTCAGTGCAAACATGAATGGTGCCTTGTATTTTGTTTAGAGGGAGGGGGTTGAATACCCACATAGTATATGCAATAGGGTAAACGAAACCATCTTTGCACAAATTTGTTATCTTGGATTTGTAAATTGGTTCTTTCGATGGGTGTATGGGTCTCTTATTTTGGCATACCAACGCAACATCAGGCCATGTGTCGATGTGGTGTTCAATGATGGAAGGATCAAGGCTAGGAATATCAGTGTATAACCAAATAAATATGTCACAAAATTCTTCAAAGAGTGCTTTGTAGGAAGTAATATCTTCAGGAGTGCAAGATGCGCCTAAAGTGATATTCTTTGTAACACTTGGATTAACCAAAATATCCACATGGATGGTGGGAGAGATGTTTTATATATTAAATTATTCGAAGACATCGAGGGCTAGGATAGGGTTCTTGAATCGACGTTTTCTTGAGGAATAAATTATTTTGAATCAATGGAGAATTGGTCCAAAGATGGGGATCAAAGGCTAGGTTCATGGGGAATGAAATACGTGCGATGGTGCATATCATCCCAAGGAAAGTCTAGTTCTGTGGCGCTTCATGGATTTCTTCGTCACTTTGAAAGGATTGAATTGATAATTCTAAAGAGCCTAGCTCTATCAATACCATGACAATATCATGGTATAACATGGAAGGTTCATCCGAAGAAGAGCTGAAGCAAATGGTGTATGTCCTTCTCAAAGAAGAAGTTGGAGGGTGAACTTCTTCAATAAAGGTGACTTGGGACTCTATAGAAATTCAACCCAAGTCATCCAACATAGATCGATACTTAGGTATATTTGGGAAATGGTGTGATTAATGACCATGGAAGCCACATAGTGCACAAGGATGATTGTTGTGCAATGAGTTATTGCACATTTTGGGATTGTCAAGAAGATGGACCATCAGAATGTTCTCGTTAGGATCATCATATAATGTGTGTAGATGAGTGCGTAAGATGGGTGATTATGGATAGTTCTGGGTAGCATGAACTGAAACATTGCACAAGGAATTAGGAAGGGGTGCTCGAGTTGTTGTAGTAGGGGGGTCATTCATGGCTTTGTTTGGATTTGTTGGCATTGTCATATTCATTGTTTTACCTATATCCTTCTTTTGTGGGGGAGGTGGGGTGGTGGGTAATGTTTCCTTAGGGACTCCATGAGGGGGATTATTGATAATATAAATTGGCTACACAAGTGTTAAGAAAACTTATGGTGTGGGAGGTGTATTGGGAGGGGTAAGATACCAAACAGGGAGGCATAATGTCAAACCCAGAAGATTAAGAGTTGTTATCACATGCATGCTCACGATTGCAGAAGTTGGTAATGCGAATGATATTTGTTGAATAGGCATGGATACCCATTGGTTCCCAGGTAACTGGATGGGAGAGGGGGCAAGTTGAGGTTGAGGTTGGGGTTGAGGTTAGGTAGCATATTTACCAGAATAGGTTTTGCACAACTCTAATATTTCCACCTTTGGGGTTAGAGGAGATAGAGCCTGAAAGGTTTTGATCATGGGGACAACATAGAATATGCCTATCCCAACACATGTGAAACATGGGATGGAAATGTTTCCAAGACTATTGTTGACCATGAGTAAGACATTTTTCGGGAAATTCGGCCCCTTTGGGTCGTAATAGGTCAACTGGTACAATTTTATAATCTTCCCTTCATGGGGGGACATCATAAGGATAAATATGGACTAGGCGACGACTTTCATATAGTACATGTAGCTATGCCCAAGGAGGATTTTATAATCTAACTCAACATTGACGACCTCTATAGGGATGTTCTGGAGAAGACCTTGAGGTTGAGTAGCGTGATTGTCATATGGATGCAATGTCATAAGGGATGATGCAAGTTGGGGGGATCCGAGCTTTTTCCAAACATGAGTGAACATGAATCAAGTGGGGACACCTCCATTTACAATGAAACAATGACTCACCAAATTTTGAATGGTCACTGGGATTTGATATTGTATAACAAATGGATAAACCTTATTCAATGCATCTTATATAATGATGCACTAGTGCAATTACAATTTAAAGATGCACCAACTAGAGTATGCCTAAACTTAATTGAAACTAATAGTTTATTATTAATTAGTAATAACAATCCTTATGCATTGATAACAAGAATGAACAAAAAAAAACGATATTATGGTATAACAAAATGTTTAAACCTTATTTGATGCATTAGATATAGTGATGCACCAATGCACTTTTGATTCAAAGATACATCGATTAGAGTATGTTTAGAAATGATTAAAATTGATATTTTATCATAGAATAGTAATAATAATTGTTGGTGTGTCAGCAACATGAACACATGATGTACAATATACGTGAGGGAACCTAAGATGATTTATACACATGAACCAAAAGAATTTTCTAAAGCCTTTGGTTGTTTGCTTCTACTAACAACCTCCAATATAAATAGAGAAGGAAAACATTTTGGAATGAAGGGAGGGTTTATGCAAAAACCTCCGTTAAGTGATATTTTTATTACAGTGTGTCATAAACATATCTATAGAACACATTGCACAAAGCAAAATATATGTTAATATATATCTTAATTTTTCAAGACTTCCATATAAATGTTTTAAATGACATAATAGTTTGTATTTTAGTGCATGTGAAGAAACTTCCAAACATAGAAAATGATAGACAAAAATAATATTTATTTTAACAGCTTTACATTTATGATAGTATAAATAATTGTTTTCATTTTATTTTATTATTAGTATGGTTACATAATTAAAAGTGATTGATAAAAATGTTTCCACATCCAAACATTTTATATTAGAATGTTGTAAAAAAAATTGAGGAAGAAGAAAACACAACTCTCTCAACTATTTATGTACTTTACCGTAACTTTATTTGATTCATATAAATATACTTCATAACAACCACCTTGACTTTAAGTGATTGCGCGTGCGCGCGCGCACACACACACAGACACACATGTATATATAACCAATCTCTATATAAAAAAATTAAAAATATCTCCACAATTAAAACATCTTATCCTTAAAGTTGTTAAAAAACTTGAGGAAGAAGAAAAACACAACTCTCTTAACTATTTATGCACTTTATAATAACTTAATTTGGTTCATATAAATATAACCCATAACAACCACCTTGACTTTAAGTGATTGCATTGGGAGGCTCATGGGAGGCTTTAGTGCAGTCATAACAACCACCTTGAATTTAAGTGATTGCATTGGGAGGTTTTAGTGAAGTTAAGGGTGCAAATATTTGAGAAAAGGCTATCATACTTTAGTGTACCAATATTTTAACCATGTTGATACAGGTAGCCAATTAGTGTTGATTCATTGCATATTTTACTTTGTAGGTGGGATTATTGGGATTCATTAATATTTTAATATGTAGGTTGGTTTATTATTATGCCCCCCACATTTTGTTTTGTTCGGGGGCATTAGACTGGGGCTATTGTGCACATTTTGCGGTGGGAGTTAGAAGGTTTTCTTAGGGTTCGGTGACGATGGATGAATTCCTAGTTTTTGGAGATATTGGAAATGGCTATTTTTCTATTTTTGCATTGGCTTCGTCCGCCATGACGTCCGCTTCGAAATCTGTGTCACGGGCCTTGGCGATGTTGTGGCATCATGGGAGGGTTAAATTTCTTGCAAGTGGTTGTTGTGGTTTAATGCTCTAGGTGTGGCGTTGTGCTATGCAGTGTTAATTCGATGGAGCTTTGTTTTGTTTCCATTGATGTAGTCAATGGTGATGGCCATGCATTTTCCATATTCCTTGTGCAGGGTTTTGAGTTCGCATATGTGTAATTGCATTCATTCTGGTATGCGCTAGCGCCATTTTAGTCCTTCAACCTCGTCTCTAGGTGTCCTGGAGAGTATGGGTATTCTCTTTGTGGTTTTGGACCTTTCTTGGGTTTCTGGGGGTGTTATTTCTTGGGCGGTGGCACTGGGTTTTCTCCTTGTTTTTCTTGTGTTTATTGCTTCAAATTGTTCGACGGTGTTGTTGCTCTCCCTGTCATCTTGGAATATCACTGCTTTAAGTCGTTAGTGTTCTCCTAGTGGTTCATTGCAAATTTCGGTAGTAGTTGTGGATTTCATGCTAGGCTGTGCTCTCCTTGGCCTGGTGGCGACTTCTGTTAGAAATGTATGCCCCTAGGTTTTCCTAGTGGTGAATTTTGTTAGAAAGGTACCCCAAGGAAATATAGATGTGGTCTTATGTTGATCCTCGAGTTTACTTTGGATTTGATTGTAGCCTGAAAATCCATCCATAAATGAAAACACTTCGCTTCTTGCACACGCATCCAAGATTTGGTCTATGAATGGCGTGCGAAGGTATCTTTAAGACATGCTTTATTCAGATCTCGAAAATCGGTGCACACATGGATGGTTCCCTACTTCTTATCCATAGGAACAGGGTCGGATACCCATTCAGTAAGGGGAACCGGGTAGGTAAAACCAGCTTTAACTAGTTTCTCTACCTCTCCCTTAATAGAGGCTCCCTTCCTAGGATTCACAGCATGAAGACGCTGTCGAATAAGCTTAGCATTAAGTCTTAATCTCATGCTCAACAATAGTAGGGTCAATACCTGGAATCTTTGTTGACATGGGGTCTTTCGACAGGTGTTCACTCTATCGTCAACAACACCAACAACCCCTTATTCACCGGCCCAGAAAGGAGTTACCCTTCCCAGAAACACCTGCAAAGCAGGTGAGGTCTCACCCGAGGCAGATAAGGGTGCTACAAGAACCAAGCTTCTGCAGTTGCGAAGAGGATATGTGCTCATTATCCAGAGATTACAATATTTACGACAGTCTATTTAACTAAACATTCGCATATTTATCTCAAGCATATTCAACAGCATATTAAAAAACAACATGTATCAACACGAATCAATAGAAAGCATTTAGATAACCCATCATCGCATAACAATAGAATTCATAACCGAACATCTTCATTCATTAACATATGCAGAACAAACCTCTCAGGGAACAGTCAACAGAATCCAAAAGATTGCATTAATCTCTAAAAATATGATGCCCTTGGGATTACAATATACTTCTATTTGTATGCTTCTATCCTATTACAAAATAGCCCATGTTGGCTGACTCAGCAATTAAATATTCTAAACTATTCTTGCGCTTCCTTACACTTCACGGTAATTCCTTCTTTTGCGGGATTTGGCTTTCGTGTCTGTCAGCTTTCGGTCTTCTTGCGGATCTATCCCGTGTGAACAGCCCCCCAACACAAACTTCTGGCTCGTCCGGAGCCACCTAAGCCAGAATCTGTTGCTTTGCACCCGCCTTGGACTACGTTCGGTCTCTGAAACTATTCTTGCTATCTGGAACTCGCTATTGTGTTTTTCCTATCTCCGTCCATCGGGAACTGGTTCGTTGTCATGTACTTCTTGCACTCATCTGCCAATCCCTTGGAACCTTCATCATCTACCTCTTCGGCCGCTACCACCCTGCCTTGTGCTTGGTCCTGACAGTGGAAAAGTTCATCTGTGTCACCAAGGTGGGAGACAGGCCGATCGCTCCGACACATCTGTTTTGCGCCCTGGGAAGCAATCTACTAGGGATGTGGATCCTCTACTCTTGGAATTCTGGTGGTCCTCGGGACCACGAAACTTCGCACTTCCGCCACGTACTTAGACATCTTGGATGATACCTCAACGATGTTTTCCCAGAGTCTCTGTGTTGCTTCCCTCGCTGGTTGTGTATGGACACTCGTCACTCTAGCTCTCAGCGCACCTAGTGTGCTGCCATGCGAAATGAAATGAACCATTTCCATGACCTCCTTGGAAATCCCTATTGAACTCACTTTATGATCAATTTGCAGCATGTAGTTTCCTGAATTTTCTCTCCCTGTTCATCGATACCTTGTTTTTCTAGCGACCTCCTCCATCGATATTTATGCTTGTGCTTCATGTATGCGGGGTCGGTTACCATCATCATTCGTACAATCCTGGCCCTCATCTTGCGGTTCAATCGTCCTTTCCATTTTTCATTGCCTGCGGTTGCATGCTCAGATGTGATTCGATCATCATTGCCTTCGTCGTCTTCTGGTGATGCTTATCTGTGGTCGCATGCTTAGGTGTGGAGTCGCATGTGTAGAGTGGACCTCCACGCATAGTGGCGATATGTGATCTGACTGACTGCCCCCTCTCTTTCCACTGTCCTTGTCAAAGTCTAACTTGCCTTCATGTCTTCGAGTTTTTTTATTTTTTTTACTGTGGTAGATCACAGCGATAGGGTTTTAGCCTATTGTCATTCACCATGCGAGGAAACCATACCCCTTCTAATGTCTGTAACTGTACTGCACCACCATTAGTGACAGAATTGATGATATAAGGTCCTAACCAGTGCATTTTTAATTTACCCAGGTGTTTTGCAAATTTGCTGTCATATAGGAACACCATGTCACCTTTCTGAAAGTATCTCTGCTTAATGTGACATTCGTGCCATGCTTTATGGCGATCCTTTTCAACCTGCTGGTGAAATCCTGCGATGAACTGATCTTCTTCTAAGTTTACTAATTGTGCTAGTCATTCTTCCAACTCACTGTCGTCGCTCATGTCTGTGGCAATTGCAATTCACAAACTTGGAACGATGTATTCCATCGGCATAACTGCTTCTTGACTGTAGACCAGTTTGAATGTAGTTTGGCCAGTTAATCGCTTGCATGTAGTTCGATAGGCCCAGAGGACCACTGGAATTTTAAGGTCCCAGTCGTCTCGATTTGTGTTGCATACCTTTGTGAGTTCATGTTCCAGGATTTTGTTGAGTGCTTTTACTGTCCCATTTGCTTGAGGATGGTAGGGAGTACTCTTCTTATGCTGAACCTGAAACTCCTACATTAGTGCTGTGATTGTCTTGTTCACAAAGTGCACCCCTTGATCACTTAGTAAAATATTTGGGCATTTGAATCAGGTGACCATGTTATCAAAGAGGAAGTTGGCAGCCGTTGATCTGGTACAATCCTTGACCGGTGCAACCTCCACCCAACGTGTCAAATATTCTGTTGTAGTTATTATGTAGCGTGATTCGGTGCGTTTTCATGGAGGGTTAATGGGTCCTACAAAATCTACCACCCATTTGTCGAATGCCTATAGTGTGACATGGGGTACTAATGGCATCTCGTCCCATCTCGATGGTTTCCCTATGCATTGATAGACGTTGCAGGTTTTGGCATAGTTAGTGGCATCACTTTGCATGGTTGGCCACCATAATTCGGATGTCAGGATCTTTTTCACAGTGGCCCGACCTCCCTAATGTCCTCTGGAAATGCCATCATGTGCCTCGGCTAAAATCCGTTCTTGCTCGTGTGGGAGAATGTAGCAGCGTAATATCTCATCGGGGCCCATCTTGTACAACTGTCCTGCGATTAGTTGGAATTCCACAGCCTTTACAACTAATTGTTTCTTCTGATTGGTGGTGAACTCCTCTGGTGCCTTTCCTGTTACTAGGAACTGCATAATTGGTTCATAGTAGTCGTCGATCATTTCAACCCTGACTAGCTGGGCATCTGGTAATCCTTCATCAATGCTTTGCGGTTCCTCCCCTGATTCGATCCTTGATAGGTGGTTGGGTCGTACATTGAACTGTCCTAGCTTCATGATGATCTCAAAATCAAATTCTTGAAAGAGCAGTAGCCATCGGAAAATCCCCCCCCCCAACTCAAGCGTGTTCACCAAATAATTCAGCGTTGAATGGTCGGTGAACATTTTGAAGTGCCCCCCTAAAAGATAATGTCAGAACTTTTGTAGGGCGTAGACCATCACTAGTCCTTCTCGCTCAGTGGTTGTATAATTCTTTTCTGTTGTCGACAGCTTCATACTTGCGAAAGCTATTGGATGGTCGATGTCACCTTCATCTGGTTGGGCCAAGATAACACCGAGTGCGATGGATGACGCATCGACGTGGACATGAAACTCTTTCTTCCAATCTAGGAAGGAAAGGATGGGTGCTTCCACCATCTTTGTCATCAAAACATCTAAGCTCTTCTGGCATTCTTCGTTCCATTCGAATTTTGCATCCTTCTTTTGTAGTTTCTCCATGGGTGCTGTGATTGCGGCGTATCCTTTGATGAACTTGTGGTAATAGCCTATGTGGCCCAACGTCACCCTGAGTTGCTTAACTGTTGTTAGCGGTGGAAGTTTAACAATGATGGCAATTTTTGCTGGATCGATTAGCAGGCCCTCCTTGCAAACAATGCATCCCAACAGTATCCCGAATGGGGCACAAAAGATTCATTTCTTCAAGTTAAGAGATATTTGGTGGTGACGACTTCGTTCTAACATTAGTATGAGGTTTTCAATGTGGTTCTTGACTAGCCCATAGACTGTCCAATCGTCCATGTATACTGCTAGAAATTTATGGATATAGTCTTTGAATGCCGCAACTACCAGTCGGGAGAATATTGCAGGGGAATTTTTCAGACCGAATGGAATCACTGTATATTGGTAACACCCCCATTCCGTGACAAACATGGTCTTATGCCTATCCTCCTTCGCAATCGTAATTTGGTGGTAGCCTGAGAATCCATTCGTAAATGAATAAATTTCCTGACCGCCAATTCCTTCGAGTACTTCATCTGTGAATGGTGTCAGGAATGGGTCGTGTAAACAGGCATCGCTCAACTTTCGTAGGTCGACAAAAATTCTTACTTCTCCATTTTTCTTATCTTGGACGACCATTGGACTAGTCCATTCTGACTCTTCGACTGGTTCAATGATGTCGGCTTCCAACATTCTCTCAAGTTCATCCTGTACTCGTTCCGTGTGTTGCGGGTTTAAGCGATATGGTCTTTGTTTAACCGATTTTGCACCAGGTTTCAGGGGAATCTTCATTTCGCTGAGGTCCCCGGAGATTACCTTCATTTCTAAGAATTTCATTGGGAACAAGTCCTGAAACTCGTGCAGCAGATCTGTCATATTCACGATAGTCGATTCGTCCCAATAATCTCCAATGCTCGCCAATTTTGGGTTTTATTCTGACCCAATGTTTACCTTCGTAATCTTCAGCGACTGGTTGTACTTGTTGGATGGAAGCTTAGGTGCCTTCACATTGCAACTGCCTTCAGAATCTGGAACATATAAGGCTCTTGGGTCATTGTCATCATCATTCGGTTCTCTTGAGATGTTGTAGTAGTCCATCATCATTTTAGTTGTCATGGTCCATCGGAGTTCTTATAACTATGTTGTTGGTTCCACCTCAAAAATCTTCTTCTTGATTGCCTGAAGTACATTATGGATGAAGGGATTTTCGTTTGAGAAGGAGAACGTTTGGATAAAGCCAATTTTTAACTGATCCTAAGAAAGTGTACCAAGTTGCAACTCCTTCGCGACATACCAACTCTGCGGTACTTCATCCAACGTATGCACGAAGGCATGCACCCACTCCTATTCCAGTTGCGCTTCCATTGGTGCTGACAAGCCTTCACATGTTCTATTGGGTTACCTTGGCCATCATATCTTTGTCCATTCCAGGTTGTGGTGTCATCGAAATGTACCTCCAGGAGGCCTCGGCATAGTCACCAGTTTGATATCCTTGATTTATGCACTGCCCACCAGCGTGCAGGAGTAGCCTTCAAGGCTTCCTCCAAGGCCAAGAGTCTTTGTGGTTCCACTACCTTTCCTTCGAATTCTATTAAGAAGGTGCTCAAATTTGGTAACCCCTCATACATTGGTAGTGCGCTCTCCTCAGTAGCCACCCACCACATGGACTGTGTAATCCTTTCGCATTTGCGAAACGATACTTCGTGAAGTCAGTTTTGCCAATTTTCCAGTGCCTCATCTGAGTCCGAAGATGCTGAGCTAGAGCTGGGCCAATCCAACTCCCCTCCATCAGTTGGATTGATGTAATCTTCATAAATATGATATAGGCTATCCCATCCTTCCCTATCTTCATCTTTGGTTGGCTCTACGTATCGTTGTCCTTCCGTAAGGTCTAGTGGTGCGACAACCCTCATTTCCCGATCTTCAAATGACATGATCCGCTTCTTGAAATTGATGATTGAATGATTTTCTATTTCCCAGCCAATTCCCAATAGTGCGGGATATGGACATGTGTTATCTACTATCTCTATAACATCGAAATCGGCATATGTTCGAAGTCCTTCGATTTCGACGGGAAGTTGACACACTCGACCAAGAGGGGTGACCTTGCTTTGGTTTGCCAATTGTAGCTATACTGGTGACCAAGTCATTTGTGGTTTCCCAAATGTTTCCCATGTTTGTTTTGTCAGAATGTTCACATCTGACCCCAAATCCAAAATGATGGAGTCGACATCGAACCCTCCGATTTGTGCTGACATCCTCATTTCTCTACCTGTCTTCCTTTTCTTCTGTATGTGATTAACCCTCGGTTCCTGACGTCCACCCTCCTGTCGACTCAATAGCTCGGATATCTCCTCCAATGCCTCCTCATCTTTCACTAATTCTAAACAACTCTCGATGAATTCTCTTATGGTAGTGGCCTTCCGTCGCAATTTTGTTCAATCGAACGTCGATGGCATATCGTAAATCTCTACTTGAGGAGATGCATTCCTCTACTGCCCCAACATTCCTTTTCATGCCTTTGAGAAGACATCCTTTGCGGCCTCCACATCAAATGTGACATGTTTCGCTGGTCGAACAGTATGGTGCTGTTTGTCAGCTCCTGTTGTTGCTTTTCCTTATGTCACTATTCTCACTGTCGCAAATTGCTTTCTAGTTTTCGTCGATATCTTCTGTACTGCTGGTTGGTTTTGGTTCTGATTCTGGTTTTGGTTAGGAGGAGGTGGTAGGTTCTTTGTTTGCCATCTAGCGATGAGCTATGGGAAATCTTCGATGCTATGGTCCACTCCATTGCAGTACGTGCATTGCAGAGCTGGGTTGGGTAAATCCCTTGTGAAATGTCCTTGTCTCCCACAATTAAACATGTAGGAGGTCCTCAGCCCCGTCCAACGGCCCCTCCCCTTCCAGCGCCACCACCACGTTCTCCCCAGAATCCTCTACCATATCCTCCACGCGGTAGTCTGTACTGTGCCTACTGGTACTGTAGCTACTAATACTGCGGTTATGGGTATTGTTGATACAATAGCTGCTGGTACTGTGGTTGCGGATACTGCGGTGTGCCATACTGTCCTTTGTTAAATTGTGGCGTATGCATAAACTGCGGTTGTTGCTGGGCATACTGTGGCTGCTGCAGTCCCAATTGTTGCTCTTCTCCCTTTACCAGGTATGCATCCATGTTCCGTTCTTGCAACAAATTGTGTGCTCTGCAATCCTTTTCGTCATGCCCCACTAATTGACAGAATTTACAGTACAGACTTGTCGGTTTTGACACCATCTTCTATAAGTATATGCAGTCCTCTAGTCGATTCCCCCTAGTCTAGAAAATGGGACACCATGGTAGACCTTCCTGGCGAAGAGGGTTCGGTGCCCCTGAATTCAAATACTGCTGAAACACTGAACAATTATCCTTATGATGGCCTTCCGTCCTACATCTGGTGCACCATACATCTGCGTGGTTATTTTTCCCTTGCTTCATGTCCTCCAATTGGAGCGTCAACATAGCCAATTGCGCTTGAATGTTATCCATTCCAGCCCCAGTCTGTCCGTCGGCGAAGCCTCTAGCTTCATCGCGATTTCTAATTCTTCGGCTTGATCTGCAACCTTCTGCTGCATCAATGTTCCTCTAATATGTGGTACCATCCCAGCGATAAAACACTCTTTGTGCTGCAGGTTATTTATTGGAAAACTAACTTTCGCTATCAGGGTCTTGTATCTTTGATTAACCTCCCATACTGGTTCATTCGGGTATTGCCTAATATCTTTGACCTCAATAATGTACTGTGCTTCTGACTTGGGTTTTTTAAATTCCTGAATCATCGCTGCTTTGATTTCTGCCAATGTTTTTCTTGGAACCTTAGTATATTTTATGAACCAGACCAGCGCATGGCCCCGAAAGGTTGTCGCCAACTGCCCCTTCTTGATGTCTTCATTTTGGACCTGCTTCATGGTCTATACTGCTTCGCATAAAAACCAAAATTGTTCAGGGTCCTCCGTCCAACTTCCTATGAAATTCAGCATCTTCGTATCGTCCACCATTGCGTTGTTCTTACTGTTGTTACTTACTAATGCACTACTTTTCCCACTACACGTGGGGCAGCTCTATGAATTACTTATGGTGTTTCCTTTAAATTGATAAGTGGCATGCGGGGTTTAAGGTATGTGGTAGCTTACGATATGCCCTTCTTTTGGGGTAGCCTAGTCACCGCCTTCCTCCTCATAATAAGGGAGCTCTGTCCTCTATGGCCCTATTGTGTAGTATTCCCTTCCAGTCCTCTCGAGGGACTCTTCCTCAGTCCTCCTCCTCTTATCAGGATGCCAGAATATCGTTCCACTTCTCAAGGTGCCACAATCTTCCTCAACTTCCCTTAGAAATTCGTCGTCGCTCATGTCCATCTACCCTGCATCTTTCCTAGCGATTCCGTAACCATGAGATACATACAACCCTTTCACACCGATCTGTCTACTCATCGGAGGTCATTTTCATCATGCCCTTTTCACACACCAGCATCTTAATCCACAGGTTCAGCGACAGGATGAACCTACCCCTTGGTCCCCTGAAAAATCGTCTCTCTGCGTCACTGTAGGAACTGTTGGTATCTACTGCAAACTCAGTGATGTACCCCTCTAGGATACTATCGATCCAGAAATCAACATCCCTTGATATTGTATTATTGACTTGCTTCAGCCGTCGAACTAGTTCTGGAGTCCACTGATCTGATCTGATGCTCTGGTTGGTATGTCCTATGAATGTCAACTGCGCGAGCCACTCCTGTAGTATTATTGGAAATTCAACGAAGAATATTTCGTGAATGTCCAAGTATATGTGCTTTTGTAACAACCTTCCCACTGTCTCTATCGGGTTCCTCCTTTCTTCTTTCGCAAACTCTTTTTCTTTCTGACTGAAACACTCTTGGATCTATGGCTTCATCGGGTGCCATAGCATATCCTTTTCTTTCTTCTCAGGGTCCTAGCAACGGAACCATTTGTTGACACAGGGTCTTTTGACAGGGGTTCACTCTATCGTCAACAACACCAACAACCCCTTATTCACCATCCTGAAAAGGAGTTACCCTTCCCAGCAACACCTGCAAAGCAAGTGATGTCTCACCGTGGAAGATAAGGGTGTTGCAGGAACCAAGCTTCCGCAGTTGCGAAAAGGATATGTTCTCATTAACCAGAGATTACAATATTTACGATAGTGTATTTAACCAAACATTCACATATTTATCTCAAGCATGTTCAACAGCATTTAACAAACAACATGTATCGACACGAATCAACAGAAATCATTTAGATAACCCATCATCACATAACAACAGAATTCATAACCGAACATCTTCATTCATTAACATCTGTGGAACAAACCTCGCACAATCAACAGAATCCAAAAGATTGCATTAATCTCTAAAACTCCGATGCCCTTAGGCTTACAATATACTTCTATTTGTATGTTTCTTTTATATTACAAAATGGCCCATGTTAGCCGACTCAACGATTAAATATTCTAAACTATTCTTGCGCTTCCTTAGACTACGTGGTAATTCCTTCTTTCACGGGATTTGGCTTTCGTGTCTGTCGGCTTCCACTCTTCCTACCAATCTATCCCGTGCAAACAATCTCCTCATATGACCATGCAAACACATCCCGAAACTCTTTCAATAAGTCAGTGTAAATGGGGATCTCCTTCGCGTAAATTCTATGTGAAACCAAAGGAGCCATAGGATGACCAAATTTCTCTGCAAGAGTCGACCGAAACTCCTCCTGCTCAATAAGTTCAAGGTTGGGAAGAAAATAAGATCAGTGATGAAGATCTTCCCAAGGCTTGTCACTACCATTCATGGCCTCTATAATAGCTTCAACCGAAGGTAAAGTACCATCTAGGAAATCATGTGAGCAAGATGAGTCGACTGCCCATGTGGGCAGCATAACGGGATCTTATTCCTCTATCCCTGAAGAAGAGAGATCCGAATCTGCAGTGGCTTGTTGCATATCACAATAAGAAAGCTCGGCTGCAAACAAGGGCATATCCATTCCGATGTGCGAAACATCTCCTGACGAGGAACTCATGGAAGGTAGATTCCACGGATCACTAAAGTATGATGTTCGGAATGGTACGTTATTCAATGAGGAAGGAGCATCATCGGAGATGGTTCCTATGAAGGAGATTGGTGCAGTAAAATCGAAAGATCCCATCAAGGAGGAATAAAAACCTACACCAACATTCTCAGTTGCCGGCTGAGAATTTTCAGTCTAAGAAACTACAGTTCCTGGTGATAATGTGGGACTGGAACTAGTAACAGTGAGTTGATCGATGGTCACAATCTTTCCTTCGTGGGGAAAGTAGATAACTCTAAAAATAGAGGACACGATCGCTCTCATAGCGTTGATCCAATTCCGACCCAGTAAAAGGTTGTAGTAAAGGGGAGCATCAACCACCTCGAGCTCTATTGGCACGGTCTTGCCACCCAAGTGGACCTCATGTAACATCCCGTAAAATACCAAAAATTTAAAAAAATTAAATAGCAATAATTATCGAAGTTGTTAATGCGGAACATATAAAATAATTAAATCTCTTTACTAGGATAATTAATAATGATGACACATCAAATTTCTCAAAATAAAATATGATGTAGTTGTATTTGCTATTTTAGATTTAAATGGATGCTAATTTCTTTAACGAAAGATCTTTTATGATTATACACAAGAATACAATCTTCAGATCTGCTTAAGTTCTAAATGCGATTACATGATGTACATAGGTTTGTATTATTATGATGTTCTTGATAATGTGCTGACAATTTGATTTGTATGATGATGAAGGGGTCCTACGAGGTACCCTGGGGTTTACTTAGCTACATTTAGCTAAGGCATTTGAATCATGTTTCCATGTGCAAAACGCAGGTAAGAAATTCTATGACAAAAATGAGTTAAGAGTACATGTGTCTTTCAATTCATCGTCAATGTAATATGAAAATGTTAGTACTTCCTTGCAAAACAGGTTACTGGAGGTATGGATATTTTGGTTCCAATTCTAGTTTACGTGTTGGTTTACAAACTCTTCAATGTTAATAAAAATCACGTCGTCAAAATGATTTTACATTACTATATTGATTATCTATGAAAAGTCATCCTAATATGACTATTATCATTATGTCAAGTGTTGATACCAACGTCCAATTGTAACTCTATTTGAAATTTTGTGGAAATAGTGTTTATACTGTTTCAAAATGAGCTATCATTATATGTTGCATCAACAGAACTTTAGACTATAATCCTAAAGTCTTGCATTTATCATTGGACTTTGCAATACATGGCTAACATATGAAATATATTGTGAAGATGGTGCTTATGCTATGAATTAACATTATATTGTGCATGTAAACTATACCTATAGTCTTACTCATCTCAAATGATTTGGCAATACATTTGATTTAACAATACATAGTTAATGTAGGAAATACATAGTGAATATAGTGCTTATGCTATTTAACTAGCATTATAAAATATATCATCACAACTTAACTATACCTAAATGACTATGCATATACTATAGAAATGAAATATAAACATTCTATAGTGACTATGCATTTATGCAAATACAATAACATGTGATATTATCACGATGCCTAAACAATAAACCTTAGGATCTATTATATGATATGAACTATGGATCTAACAATGCAATGATTTCGATGTTGACAGGGTATTAAGTTTGGTACTTGGTATGCTTCCAACTATTGATATCAAGCCCTAGCATTTACGTTGCTCAACTGTGAAGTGAAGTGGAAAGCTCGGTTGGATGGTCTCCACTTGATTGAGTTTGTAATAAGCACCTTATATTGCTGAGATGTGCCATGTACTATCCCTCGGTCTGCTGATTTGGAAACATGGTAGATGTAGCAAGCAATGCAGTATTTATTGCAATGGTCACTTGAATATCAACGTGCTCAACTGGCAGCTAATCCACCGTTGATCTTCATAAGATCTAGGGATGAGAAAGAAACCCTAGTCTTGCGTTGGTAAGTAATGAGAATTGGTTCTCCTGTCTTCATTTTGCCTTTAGTGGTAAGGTAGAAGGGCCAACAGTGTTGCTGCAATGTAGGGTTTAGAGTTTGTTGTGAGGAGGACTCTCTCCTCGGTTTCGAACCTTAGACCTGTGAGATAGATTTTAAATGTTACAGGCTTATTCTCTTGTGCAATAGAGCCATGATACAGCCATGGTAGTTGTGTGTGGTTCTTCTATCAGTTGTTGAATGTAATTTGAACTGGGGTTCGATTCTCCAATTTATGAAATTGTCTTCTGATTTTTTAATTCGTATTTGTTGCAAAAGCTGTCAGGCTTCGTCGTTTTGTTAGTGTGTGGCGTCTAAGCCCAGCAGCTTCGACACTAAGGTAGGTTTTTCGTTGACAGTGGTAATAATACCGCACTTTAAGTTATTCCTACATTTTTCTTGTTTTAACCTTTTATAAACTGTCACTGGCAGGTACCACTTCGTTGGAAGGTTTCTATGCATAAGATTTGGAATGGGGATGCTGCAACTACTTCCTGGTAAGCCTCGGTGGTTCTTGAAACCTCGTAGGTGACTTTGGCATGGTTTGGAGTAATGCCTGAGTTTAGTGTTTTAATTTGATACAATACTGTAAAGAGGATAAACCCTCAGTTTCAAGTTGATATTCGGCTCTGTAATGATTGTTGCGTCGTCTAGAACTTGTTTTTGTGCTTTTAAGGGAAAGACCCTATGTAGTTTTGGAACCTTGAGAGGTACGCAATGTAAACTCTATTGAATTTTAGTTATTCTATTGAATGTGAAATCAAGAGCCGAGGGTTCACTTGCACTTGTAAGAGAATGGCTCATTTTGTATTTAAATGTTTTGTTTAAAATAATGGTTGAGAATCGTTTGTATAACTCTTGGTTTGGTTTCGAACAACAATAGTTGTCTCTGGCCGAAAGTAGTGGGTTACATAACTGTTGATATATAGACCTGTACTTCGTTATCATTTTGGAACTCAAGTTTAAAATAATGATTTGGTAAATTTTGGTCTTCCTATGTTTTGAAATGGCAATGCCATAGGGTTCGATTTTGTTTTAATTAATGAAACCCTACCTTGTAGGTTTCGTTGGAAACCTTGATTGTACTTAGAGATTGAACCCGTGAACTGGGCCTTAACTCGTGTCTCTAAAGGTTTCGACACTGTGTATAAATCTTGTTAGGGTTTGATAGATGATGATATAAACAAAATCATGCTCTCGGCTAAGTAATGTTATTTGATGTTTAAGTGTCTTGTTCATATTCTTAGCATGAGAATTAGATAGTAAGTTAAATGAACTATTGTTTAGGGTTTAGATAACACATCTGCTATTTATTCATAAATAATTGTCTAATTTTGCCATGAATGGCTTGCTGAGAAGTTTTTTGAACTGTGTACTAAAATAAATTTTTAGAATCTCTAGTATGTAAATTCCTAGGGTTTGATTCTATATTAAAAGTATCTATAATTAATGCATGAAATCTATATTAAATATAGATGTGATGTTTAGTGATAATGTTTACTTATTATTTGTAAGTGACACTCTGTATACATAATAGTTTTGCAGCTGCTATATATTTCTAGAATATAAATGCTTGAAAACATTGAATTTATAATATTAAGATGCATATTGTTACTATCTGAAATAGATAGAATTGAAATGGAAAATATAGATCTGTGCATAAATAAAATGTGTTTTTCTTTTATTTAAGAAATAGAGGAAATGCTATACTTCTGTTCATACTATGCTGTACTATTTCCTGCATTTTAACTTATGATTGAATGGCAGAATTTAATAGAAATACTACTGTGTTTTATCTATCCATTCAAATGGCATTCTTCCTATCACTCATCACTATTAATTTTACTTTTCTGTACTAGAGTACTATACAAATAATAGTATGGGAAAAATACAGAAAAGAATTCAATCATTCATTTAAATTACTTAATCATTCTTGAAACATATCATCTTTAATTCAGAAAATAAAATAGTTTCTTCTGTATAATTGTAATTAATAATTCTACCATGCAGAAAAACATTTAACTATAAACAAAAAGTCAGAACAGTAGAACCTGGTTAACTGTAGGAGAAACAAACAGCCCAAGGAACCTGTTCCACCCAACCTATTCCTGGAGACAGCCAAGTTACTTGCCTTAGGACCCCCGAGCCTGTTCACTGAACCACTAGGAAGAAGAGTCTGTAGAAGCCTTAGTTCATCAACTTGCAGTAGAATATAGATTATCCAGTCATAAAGACTCAGCCGTCAAAGAGACCTGCATGAGCACCTCTGGTTTTCCTTCTTAGAATAACTAGCAGACTCACAATTGCACTCTCACATAGCCTCCGTATTCGAATCTCTCAGTGATCACCTAATACACTTGAGGAAATATTTCTGCAGAAAATATTGTAGGAGCTTCCTGCTAAATTTGAATTGCCTTATCTAGGAAGCCTAGGCCTTTTAGTGGTTAATTGGTCATTAATAAGCTTCCTGCTCTCTTCCACCCACCTAGGGGATAATGCCACAAATTTAGGGGTAGTTGTCCCATAACCAACAGCTAGTGGTGGAGTGCAAATGTTGCCATCTGTCCCATGCCTTCTAACAACTTCCATTCCTCCTAGTGGGTCAGTGAACACTCATTTAACAGTTCCCTTGGGTGTTTGTCTCTTATTTTAATTTATTTAATAATAATAATCAGTAATTACAATCATCCTTGACCAAACTTGGTCATAATTACAAAACTTTGTAATTATAATTTAACATAAATTATTTTGCAAATAAATAAATATTCTCAAAATTTGGGTAGGTGACACCTCAAGGGAGGGGATAATACCATGCGGCCTAAATGAACGATCATCAAATGCAGTAAGCATGGTCACAGACTTTGACAATGGAGGATATCCAAGAGCCTTCCAACAAGCTAAATACATTATTGAAGTGGAAGCAGCTTCGTCAACCACAATACGTTTAACAATCATCTCTAGGCACCTAACATGAACTTGGAAAGCCACATGCTAGGGAAACCGAGGTTGAACATCAGTAGTGTCAAACTTGGTAACATTCAGGTTAGGAGAATCAAGGACTCCCAAAGCACATAAAAGGGTGTTCCTTTGTGAAGGACAAGCCTGGAGAACATCGAGAGACGACATAGCGCATGGAGTCTGGCCCAGATCTTCCACAATTGAGTAGTTCTGGGAAGCTCAAGCATTAGGATTGTGCACCAAGCGCTTGAGGACACCTTTTGGTATCCATGGTATAGTGGTGGGATTCTCGATATGCAATGAAGTCTCAGGTGGAGGGGGCTCATTCCCCAAAGAAGGTTGTGGAGCTCCATAATCACGTGAGCTAGTATAAACACTAACCTCAAATTTAACCATGTTAACGCCTCCAAAATTGTCGGAATGGATAGAGGACGTCGAAGTTTCGGTAGTCCCATGAATGGAAACGGAAGCACTAGAAGCCATATTTTGATGATGAGGAAGGGGATCTTTAAGCACAATTGTGCTCTGTACAATGTGATTCAATGCTTCCTCCATACGAGGACACAAATGTGTAAGGTGATCTTTCGAGCAAAGTTTACAAGGAAACTTCACCTTACGCCTAGGCTTATGGTCCCCACCAACATTTCTGCCATCCCGAGGAGGGTTAGCGTTCTCTTTCTTAGGGTTATTTCTATTGTTCCCACCCCAACGATTATTCTTCCGCTTCTTTTTCCCACTAGGCTGCTGGTTACCGGATGGGTTCGCCGATTGTATAGAATGCACATCGGACGATTGGGTGGAAACGGACGAGGCATGAACCTGTCCAAGGGTAGATTGGTTAATAGACAGATTGTGCATCTGATTCATAACCATATCTATTGGATGAGCACTTGTGGAACCAATAGTTCCATCAGCATGCAGTCTAGGAGTGGGCTTGGGCTCATTTCTTGATCTCGGCACGTCAAGTATAATGTCATACAAAATTCTAGATTGAGCATAGACTAGGTCTAGCTGTTGGGATTTAAAAATGGATTGTTCCTCAGTCATAATTTCAGATAATGAGACATCCTTTGAAATGTAAGGGAACAAATACTTGAGGAAGCATTCCAACAAAAACTCTGGAGGAATTTTTATTTTCACTAACCTCTTCTGTCAGTGCCACTCTTGAATATGATCAGAGATATGTCTGGTTTTATCCTAGCGGAAGGTGGATAATATTTCAGTACTAGTATCGTAACGAACTGGGAACTAAAAGTGATCTAGAAAAACCAAAGCCAAATCGTTGAAACTCCTATATGTGCCCCCAGGAAAATCGACATACCATTTCATAGCAGCCCCCATAAGGGTGCGTTGAAATAGCCTCAAATGGATAGAATTGTGGTTCATTGAATTCGAGGAGCACCATAAATGGAAAGTGGTGACATGATCACCTGGATCCTCACCCTTCTTCCCTTCAAAATTTGAGACATTGAAAGGGAGCCTGGTGGGGACTGGCGGCCATGTATAGTCATGACACACTGGATCATTCGTGAGCTTCAAAAGATCGAAAAAATTTAGCCTAGCAAGGAACAGGAGCTGAGGCTGCGAAGCTTGATTACTAGCTCCCAAAAGAGACTGACTTTGTGAAACAAAGGGTGGGACTGTGTACATCGAATTCGACACCTGAGGTGCCAACGAACTCTAATAGAAACCATGACTGTGACCAAAAGGATGATAAGCTCCTACAAACTGACCCATGTTAGGATACACAGTCATATGCATGGAATGGGCTCCATAGGGGGGAATAGAATAAGGACCAAAATCGGTTGAATAATTATAAAAGTGAGCTCCATAAGAATGGGGTATCATGTAACCACTTGAAGCAAAAGAAGAAGCCGAGTGAGGTCCATAAGAAAAAGGTATGTTCCCACCCGAGGGAGCCGAGGAACTAGGAGGAGGATTCAGAATCATATAAGCATTCGTGGGCATAGGCACATGCATAAAGGCATATGGGTTAATGGATGGAATATAAGTCATAGATCCAATTCCTACCATGAAACCTCCACTCAAGAAAGGATTCACACTAACACTAGGGGCTGACGAAGGAGGTGGACCTCCTCCAACATTCGGATAAGATGGAGGGATGTGACCAGTCCCAAACTGATACGCAGTATAAGGGGGTATAGTGCCACAAATCCCAATGATAGAGCTAGCGTGACTACTGGACATGGTGGAAGTAATAGTCGGCATAAAAACGGGCATACCTAATGAAAAATGGTCTGAGGTCATAGAGACAGATGTAGAACCATAACCTGACATACCCGTAGATGAAACATAGATATAACCTGATGACCATGTATCTTCAAATAGGTTCCTACTAGTGGGATGGGATGTCCCAAACCCAGGAGGAGTTTTGTGTGATGAACCTCCCCCCCATCCCCTCCTTAGAGTGCAAAGAGGGGAGTTTCCTTTCGTGCCATCAGACGGAGTCACTAGGACTCTCGCTGTGCCAGATGTGAAACTCATAATGGGAGCTCTTTGAAGCTCGTGAGATGTGAATAAAGGACTAGTGATAGTCCTCCGACGTCTCTCGCAAAGAGACTATGACAGATCGCTAGCTGGTAAACCAGCCAACCGATGAAATCGACAGAGAGGCATATCTCAATCCATGATGAATTCAAAAAGTCAACAAATAAACGTCTCCTAATGGCCCACCTAATGTCACAAAGCACACACCTAAAATAAACTACAACCAAATGCACACAACAAGGGACTAGCTCAAGGGACCTCCCGACACTAAAACCGGTATGTCTCTCCTGGGAGAGGCTTGAGACTCCCAAACTATAATGGGAGGTAACAGAATCAGTTATAAGTGCCCTCAGACTTCAATGTGCAAACAAAATTGTTTTGTCCGACCCCTATCTGACTCAGGACAATCGTGGAATAACCGCTGCAAATCCCTTATGTGATACCTAGGTAAAGAAACTATGTCCACCACGTATAACCAATGCTCAGGCGAACAGTCGCAAGTGGGATCCGTCGTATGGGAAGGGTAGCTAAGCTCGAAACTCAAGAGGTTCAAATCCCCCATGAATCCCCAGATACGAACAAATCTTGGATATATCTCCCACATTCAGCAAGTATTGAAGGGCTATCTCCGCAACCAACCTCCCGTGATCTCGTGCTTAACTCTGGCATGAGTAGAGCGTCCTAGGAACATCGATGAATACCATGGGTTTCACCCATCCCTGTTTAGACACATAATGTTTGTTTAATAGTCTTGGATCGTTTACTCAACGGTGATCTATTCCAAGACTCTAAACCTATACTAGTTGGTGCACCCTAGAAAAGAAATCATTCTAATCAATTTTAAATTAAGCGTTAATTATATTGGCTGTGATTACTCGAAGGGATATGATTGTGAAACTAGTGATGTGAATAGACTCAATGATATGCACAACCGAAAAACACTAGAATCATCTACCAATAGAAAAAATATGCCACTAAATGACACTCAAACCAAAGTTTCTTTTTAGAAATAAAAATGCAATCTCTTTATAATTTCATGCATAAACACGCCTTAATGAAAGCACAAGCACTCTAATACAAAATGAAAATACATAATTTTTTGTATTTTCACTATAAATGAATGAAAATGCAACAATGTTTTTGTATTTTCAGTATAAATGAATGAAAATGCAAGTAGAATCAACAATTTTCAAAAAAGATGCAAAGCATGCAATGCAGACATCCCAACAAACCCCCAAAAGTAAGACTTAGCTAAGCCAATGAGCTATAAAAAAGAAACATGGTCGAAAACCAAATTCTCAAAAACTAAAGAAAGAGGAGCTCCTAGTCACTAAAAGGGCATAGAACAGTCAGGATATAGGCCTAATAAGACTCAGGAACACCCAGAATTCACCCAGCATCAACTAGACCTATACGCAACTGTTCAAAGAACAGTAGTGTATGTACGCGGGCTAGTTAACTATCAGTAGTGTGTACACGTAGGAAAAGCACAACAAACTCGTGTACATGGAAGAATAGGTGAACAAAAAATGAACCAACAAGACAAGAAAAATCAAGATTTTCTATAAGGAACCTGACAACCTTCCAATGACATAGAAACTCAAAAGAACAGAGACTCAAAATAAGGAAAAATTTCCAAAATCCCCAAAATGGAGGCTTATCCGCAGCGAAGTCGCCATTTCTGTTACGAAGAAAAACTTCCTATGGATTGGGGTAGACCACAACAGACAAATGACTACCAGAAATCATCTCAATTCCCAATGCATGCTATATAAATGTAAATGCTAAGAAGTGGAATAAAAGACCAACCTTAAACTGGACGTCTGATGAAGATCCTCTTTGAGCTTTTGAATCACCACACTTGAACCTGTGGCTTAGTCTCAACAATAAACACAATCAAGTGCATATGATATATGAAAGAAGTTAGCATAATCCATGATATATATAAGAAAATGTACCCAATTATAATAAACAACCATTCACAATACCAATTGGATGAAAAAATGAGTATTTCTATTTATATGAACAAGAAGTACAAGATACAACCTCCTATCGGCAACTCATATGAAAGAAGAACTAGGTCCCCCCACTTGTTCCTCCACCACTTCAATCCCCCATGCAATGGAAAAATCACGAGTAAAGGAGCGAATCCTTCACAAGATATGGAAGAGTTTGGTAGGTGAACATAAATGGTTCACAACAACTAGGATCAATGGATGTAGATTCAAGCTATGGAAAAAATCCAATAGATTTTCGGTGCTCTCTCCTTATCCTCCTTCCACGTACCATAAGAGCTCAATATATAACCCTCTAAAGGCAAGTGAAAGGTCAGATCAAGTCATTTCGAGATACATGGGTGGCCAAAGGTCATAATGGCCACTTTTTGGAGTGAAAAATAGATTTTTTACTATCATTTACCAAAAAGTCGATGTAAGCGGGTTGTATTGATGCAGCCTGCATATACCCGAGGTGTACTAAAGTAGCTCATGTACAGGAGGAAAAATAGGGGGAAAAGGGGTTCAAGGAGAACCACAAGTATGGTTTTGAGTCTATAAATAGGTAAGGGAATCCAAAGAGTATAAATGCTCACAAGATAGAAAAATACAGTGTAACACTTCTTTGGCACAGACTTGTTGAAGCGAGGTGGCATGTCATATACAGATTCTTCATAAATTCATCACAAGCTTCCAATAATATACCTTTCTCATTTTGAGCATCAAACTGTGGCAACTTATGATCTACCAGCCTTACTCTCGGATCTCTAACACTATTAGAACCATTCTTGTCTCCACTCATCGTAGCTCCGCCTCTTGTTACTACAGCGATAGTTGACTGGTTCAGTCTTGGTTCCATGAATATATTCTGTACATTTTGATTCTGATCCTGGTTTTGGTTCTGCTTTTCCTTCCATTTAGCTATAAGATGTGGATAGTCTTCAATGGTATGATCTACTGCTTTACAATATGTGCAAGTTGCAGCAGGATGCAAGAAATATCTAGCATAATGTCCAGTCGTACCAAAATTATAGCAAATAATATTTCCTCAGCCTCTACCAAATCCTCCTCGTCCATGTCCTCTAAATCCACCTCGTGGTTGATTGAACTATACATCATTTCTATCAGCTTGACCTTCTTCCTTCATAAGAAATGTGTCTTTAGTTCGCTCAGTGAGAAATGGGTATGCTCGATAATGTTTCTTGTCATGTATGATAGAGATACAGAACTTACACCATAAGTTGTGAGGAGAAATTACCATTTTTTTAATAAGTAGCATTCTTCCGATCGGTGCCCTTTAGTCTAACAAATTCTACACCATACAACACGATTCAATGGACTCAGGTTACCAGCATTGATATAATCATGAAATGTTGTACATTTATCTTTAGAATGCCCATCTTCCTTGCATCTAGTGCCCCAAACATCTTCTCGTTATTCTTTACCTTTCTTGATATATTGGATCTGGACATACAAGTTTGCTAACTGCAATTGGATTTGAGCCATACCAACTCCATTTTCTCCTACAGGTGATCCTTCTAACTTCATAGCCAATTCCAAGTCTTATGTCTATGTCAGTATCTTCTGTTGCATGAGTGGTACCCTGATATGAGGTAGTAACACATCTATAAATCACTCCTTATGTTGTAGATCATTCATTGAAAAGCTTGTACAATCCATTAAAGTTTTAAATCATTGGTCGAAGTCCCAAACAGAATCATTCGGTGCTTGCTTGGTTTCTTTCAGCTTAGTAATACACTAAGATTTGTACTTCGGCTTCTTGAACTCAGTCTTCAATCCCTCTTTGGCTTCCACTAAACTCTTCATAGGATGATTACCAGTGACTTCATAGAATTTCATAAACCAGTCTAAGGAGAGACCCTTGAAGGTCATGATCAACTATGCCAACTTAACGTTGTCGTCTTGTACTTGTTTTACAGTCCATAATGCGTTGCATAAAAACCGGTGTTGTTCCAGATTTTTTATCCATTCCCATTAAAAATAAGTAACTTCATGTCGTTCCCAGCCATTCTGGGCCTTTGGGGTCTTGGTGTTGATTCACTATTAATGCACCACTACTTGGAGCCTTCCCACTTGTCAAAGTATTATGCTGACTATTTCTACTACTCAGACTAGGTCAAAAGAAATGTGAAGAATTATTAGGTCTTACCTCAATCTCTAGAGATGTACACGGGGTCGTGGGTATGTCACAACCTCGAGCATGGAATGGTTCTTCAGATCCTTCTTCTTCCTTGAAAATGAGCTAGTAGTATTTTTCTTGCTCGCTAGAATCCTCATTGAGATGTGGTACTTGTTTGTAGCCTCTTATTTTAGTCGCACTGCAACCCTTTGTTCCTATCACAGTTATCCTCCTCTTGTTCGACCAAAATCGTCTCCCATCCCGCAAAAATCCACACTCTTCATATGGTTCAATTTTTTCCCCTCTAATCATTTCATCTTATCCCCATTAATCAATCTAGACCATTTCCAATGTGATACCCATTCCCACCATGCACAATCGCTCTACTCGTTGGATTCCATTTGCACTACACCCTTTTCACAAAGTAGCTTCTTGATCAACAAGTTCAACGACTTGAGGTACTTACCGCGCGAACCTTCAAAGAACTCATGTTCTGCTGCACTATAGGAAATTATAGTGTCAACAGTGAATTCCGTAATATATCCCTCCAGCACGATGTCCAACCAGTAATCCATTGTGCGATAAATTTTGTTGTTGTCATGTTCCCATTTTGACAACACCATGAAGCATATCGAACCCCATGGATCCTAGCGATGGATTGAATTAATTAATTAATGAGAGGTTAAGATGATGCAATTAATTAATTAGGAGTGTGCATTTAATTTTATCCATAGTCTTCTATCTATTTGGAATAAATATTTATGGTGCATTTAATATTTTATTGTTAAGTTGAATAAATGGAGAAAATGCTCCACTAGGGTGCATTAGTGGATAAGTTTGGAGGAGTGACTTAAGGAAGAATTCAAGTAAAGCACATGAGTCCAAAAATGATGCCAAAAATGAGAAAAGAGGAATATTTCAGGAAAACAACATACATCAGAAAGCAGGGTAAAACAGGAAAAGAAGGAAAGTCTGAAAAGTAGGAAAGTTCAGAAAAGAAGGAAAGTTAGAAAAAGAGGAAAAAGAAGGGAAGGAAAACAAAGAAAAAAAAGGAAAAAGGAGGAAAGCAAAGCAAAAAAAGGAAAAATAAGTAAAGCAAGCTTTCCTCATTCACTCATGGGTGGCCCATGTGGAAGGGTTCTCATAGGTCACCAAGCTATTCAACTTTCTCAGCAGGTCACCCAAAATTCTATAAAAGAATCCAAGCAACTCCTTTTCACATATTTTGTTAGTATGAGAAATTTTATGAATGCATTTGTGCATCTGAGACTTGGGAGGTGTGCCCCTAGTCAAGCAAGGGAGATGTTGTTGGACTATTCTCCCCATCATTTTTCAGTTTGCATGCATGCATGCATTCTTCATGCATCAAGTCATCTGCATGCATCCAATCATCATCATGGTGTACCTTCCAGCTCCTAGAGATTGGTTTCAGCTCTCCACGGCCTGTCTACAGCCCCCAGGGGGCCTCCCACCTACCAAAGGCATCCTTAACCATGGAAAGTGCGCCTTTCTCACCTACCAGTCAGTTATCACTCAGTTCTTCCTTGATTTGAGGCTAGATTGACTCCCCCACTGACTGTTTCACTCCGATGGACCTCCAGTGAGACTAATCTACCCATTCTAACTCCAGTTAGCTCCTCATGCACCCTCCACTAAGCCTCCTTCATGCAGTTAGTGTCTACCTCACTTACTTACACTCAGTTAAACCACACTTGACTGACTGTTACCACTAATGACTGATACATTGACTGGATGATGACTCCACTATCATACAAGCCACACTCTGAGTTAGGAATTCGAATGCCCTACTTGGCCTATTCGAATCCTATATTATGCCATCTTCATGGCTATTGTATTCATTCACTTACATTCTTATTCATTGTATAATACTGAGATTTTGTTCTATTCTACTGTGTTTATGAGTGATCATTGAGTGTCTCCTTCTCTTCTTCTTTGCAACATATTTGTGAGTTTGATTGTGAGTTGCTACAGCTGTCAGATCCTTGCATATTATTACATGGTATCAGAGCAGGAAGCAGCTATTCGAATTGCAGTAGTTGCAACATTTCTTTGAGTGGCTATCTTTCACTTATGCACTAGAAGCCTCTGAGTTTCCACAGCAAATCCTGGTGCTATTACTTGATCTCATTCGAGAAATCCATTGAGATCTATCCAGGTGTAAAGGACTTAATCCATGTGCCAAGTGTCCTTAAGGTAGTGTTCAGTAGAAGTGTATCATTCTCCATCAGCACATCTTTTATTCTTTTGCAGGTTTATTCACCTGTTCGGAATCTTCTTCAACTATTCGACTTTCTCTGTTCAGATGGATCTAAAGCTTACATATTCCAACTATGTTGAGTGGAAAGCCAAGATATTGGCTCTCTTCATGAGATCCAATATCTTCTCCAGAATACTCAACGGAAAGATGGTAGAACCAACCAGTGCAGTTGAAAATTCCAAGTACTTGGATCGGCTTGATGAAGCAATTGGTCTCCTCCTTTTCTCAAATTATGATGAACTACACTTTCATGTCATCGATCTTACATCTCCGAAAGAGGTGTGGGACAAGCTCAAATCTCTCTTTGGGCCAAAACATGATATGGTAGCACACAAATTGGATAATGAGCTCATATGTTTGAGTCCTAGTAGCTTCGATTCTATCGATGCCTTTCTCACCAAGTTCAAAAGCTTGATATCACAGTTGAAAAGATATGAGATAGTGAAGGAAGATAAGCAGCTTATACTTACCATTCTCTCAAAGTTGGGGGAAAATTTCTCAGTTTTTGTCTCTACTTTCCAGTCAGCTAGGTTGTCCATTCCAAAATGGAAATTTCCCTCATTTGGTGATTTCAAACAATCTCTTACCCAAGAGGAAGATAAGTTGATTTCGATGGGAATGATCAAACCCAAATTGGATTCAGCCCCTACAGTTGCAGAGAGAGCGAATGATAAAGTAAGGTAAAATATTTTTGATAAGAGATCAAATGGTACAAAGCCTACAGATAATTCATACCAGTCAAGCAGAGCCTCAAAAAGGAGTAGCATTTTCAGAAAAGAAGATCCAAGTGCCCTTATTGTCAAAAAGGGTTTCATCCTAAGAGCTCTTCCATGCAAAAGACAGTGGATATGATGGCTCAGTTACTTGAGAAGAACAAACTTTCTGTACCAACATGTGCAAGAAAGAAAGATCTTGGTACTGAATCTTCTGGATCCGAAGACAAAGAAGAATGTCATGCCCTCATGGAAAGTGCATCAACATATTCTTCTTTCATTATAGATTCAGAAGCAACAAGGCACATGTCTTCTTCCAAAGATCTCTCCTCTAGTTTCGAAAGATCAGTTGGTTCTCTAATAAGATTAAGAAATGATTCATAAGTCACCTCTCAAGGGATTGGAAGAATCGATCTTGACTATGGTTACTTTTTTGATGCGCTTTATGATCCTTCTCTTCCATCCAACTTACTTTCCGTATATCAAATGAATCAAAGTGGATAGCCCAAAAGAGTGATCTTCTCTCCAAATGAGGTGGAGATACAAAGCATGGTTTTAGGGGAAATCATTGCAAAAGGAGTTGCAAATCATACTTCAAAACTCTATGAGTTCTCCCACTTCTTACCACTCTCCAAGCCATCTGCTTTCCATACTCATGAAAATGAAGAAAGCAGATTGTGGCATGAAAGATTTGGACATCTCAAATACAAGTATTTACAGGACCTGCAAGCTCATAACATTGTTGAGGTCTTCCAGATGATAAGCTTGCTCATGGGAACTGCAAAGATTTCCTAGACGGAAAGATTCCACAAAAGAAGATGAAGAAAAAGAAAGCTCATGAAAAAGAGTGAATTCCATATCCATATCCACAAGAACCTGAAGATCTGGAAACTAAATTTTCATCTTCTACTACTACAAGGACCTACACAGCTCCTATATCCACCGATATTACACTCTCTCCCTTAGATCCTTTTTTGGCTAAGAGATGTTTTATTATGGTAGGATCTGATCCCAAGACATACTTTGAAGCTTCCCAAGATCCAAGATGGGTAGCTTCTATGGAAGAAGAGTATCAGTCTCTTCAAAGAAATAAGACTTGGGATCTTGTTTCTCTCCCACCTGGAAGGAAACTGGTTCATTGCAAGTGGATCTACAGAACAAAGATGGATTCAGATGGAGCCTCCCACAAGTACAAGGCTAGATTGGTTGCAGGAGGGTTTTCCCAAGTTCATGGGATTAACTATTCTGAGACATTCGCTCATGTTGCTAAGATGGATTCCATCCATCTTGTTCTTTCTCTTGCTGCATCCAAACACTGGGAGGTGCATCATATGGATGTCAAGAGTGCCTTTCTCCATGGATATTTAGAGGAGGAGATCTACATGAAGCAACCCGAAGGTTATATTGATAATTCTTCACTTGTTTCTAGATTGAAGAAGTCCTTGTACAGCCTTAAGCAAGATCTCGAAGCTTGGTATGCCAAGATGGATTCCTTCTTTCTTTCAGAAGACTTTCAGAGGTGCAAATCAAATTCGAATGTCTACACAAGACATGATGGTAATTCCTTACTTCTCATTGTCCTTTATGTTGATGATTTGTTGATTATAGGGAGCAGTTCTTCTTGTATTAGATCTATCAAATCTTCCTTGCATAGATCCTTCTCCATGTCAAATCTAGGATTGTTGAAGCGATTTCTTGGTCTTGAAGTCACTCAGAGTGATTCCGGATTCAAAGTTGCTCAATCAAAAAATTCTTCAGATTTGCTTGATAATTTTCAAATGAGCAAATGCAAACCAGTTGCCTTCCCTTTTCTTTTAGGGATCAACCTTGAGGATGGGTCCTCTACACCTCTGGTAGATTGTTCTTTGTATCAGCAGTTGATTCATAGCCTTTTGTTTCTTACTCATACTAGGCCTGATCTATCCTATGTTGTTAGTGCTATCTCCAGATACATGTAGGAACCTCATGAGCTTCACTGGAAGGCAGCAAAGAGGATTTTTCACTATGTACAAGGTACCAAGACTCATGGTCTTCACTACTCAATTGGGTGTTCTTTGGACCTAGTTGGATATACTGATTCTGATTGGGATGTAAATAGCTCATATCGGAAGTCTACATCTAGTTTTGTTTTCATGATTGGATTTGGACCTATATGTTGGTCAAGCAAAAAGAAGACAACTTTGTATCTATCTTTAGTAGAGGCAGAGTACAGAGGTGTAGTAAATGCAGCCACACAGTGTATTTGGCTGAGAGGCATCTTGTTAGAGTTCAGGATTCTATTCAGTACTCCACCTGTCATCTATTGTGACAATCAGAGTGCCATCAGGATCTCCACAGATCCGGTTCTGAGGCAGAGAACCAAACACATTGAGATACACATGCATTACATCAGAGGATTGGTGCATGATAAGACCATTTCATTGCTCTACCTACCGACAGAAGAGCAGATTGTAGATATCTTCACCAAGGCCTTCACGGTGAAGAGATTCACTTATCTTAGATCACTTCTTGGGGTAAAGAGATGATATGCTACATTATCTTCTCTATTTAGATTGATTGTACGGGGTGACCTTTGGTCCTAGTCACCAGGGCCCTATTGTTATTGCTTAGTTATTTTCTCATAGTATAGCTTCTGGGGGGTGTTGGAATATTCTCCCTATCATTTTTCAGTTTGCATGCATGCATGCATTCTGCATGCATCCAGTCATCATCATGGTGGACCTTCCAGCTCCTAGAGCTTGGTTTCAGCTCTCCACAGCCTGTCTACAGCCCCCAGGGGGCCTCCCACCTACCAAAGGCACCCTTATCCATGGCAAGTGCGCCTTTCTCAACTACCACAGCAAATTAGGTGCCTTTCTCACCTACCAGTTAGTTATCACTTAGTTCTTCCTTGATTTGAGGCTAGATTGACTCCCCCACTGACTGTTTCACTCCGATGGACCTCTAGTGAGACTAGTCTACCCATTATGACTCCAATTAGCTCCTCATGCACCCTCCACTGAGCCTCCTTCATTCAATTAGTTCCTACCTCACTCAGTTAGAATTAGTTAAAATACACTTGAATGACTGTTACCACTGACGACTGATACATTGACTGGATGATGACTCCACTATCATCCAAGCCACACTCTGAGTTAGGAATTCAAATGCCCTACTTGGCCTATTCGAATCCTATATTATGCCATCTTCATGGCTATTGTATTCATTCACTTACATTATTATGCATTGTAGAATACTGATATTATGTTCTATTCTACTATGTTTATGAGTGATCATTGAGTGTCTCCTTCTCTTCTTCTTTGCAACATATTTGTGAGTTTGATTGTGAGTTGCTACAGCTGTCAGATCCTTTCATATTATTACAAATTTGCCCTAGATTTTTGTGAGAGGATGATGGAATTCATCCATTATCATTGAGTGTATTTGTAGGTACTTAATATGATCAGGTCTAATTGGAATTTCATAATCATCTTCACCAAGTTCAAAGATCGAATCCTCCTTCCTTCTTGAGTTCTGCAGCTAGTTTCTTATGTACAAGAAGAGAGATATTTCTGTCATTTTATGAGAGGAATATTGGCCTATTTCTGATATAATAACAGATTATGTAATGTTCTTATGTCATTCTTTTCAATACAAATTACAGAACTCTGATTTCTTCTCCAATTTATGCACCCCTTCTAGATTTAGCTACAATTTTACTAGCTTTTAGTGTATGATTCATAAGTCAATGAGTATAAGTCCAAATGAAGTCATTCTTGTACCTAGAGTTATATAACATTTCATATGTCATGCACCAACCCATATTTCATAAATTTGATTTTTGTTGAGCACTGTTTGGGAATCCAGAATTCAAACTAGTTGATCTGTCCTGAATTGCAATTTTACTAGTTTTGTTGTAAGACTTGTCCAGATATTCATATAAATTTATGAGATGATATTTAATGATTCAATGAATTTAAATTAATTTTAATTAGCCTCTCTTATGTCTGAAACAACCTTCTCTAATCCTCAGTCAAGTTTCCTACCCATACTAGTCTATATATGTTGAGAACCCCAGGAGCATTGGAGTAGAGTTCAGTTGGGATGTTCTTGAAACATAAATGATCTCAGTACATTGTGTAGAGGTATAAAATCATATTAGAACCTTCCATCCATCCATATTCTTTGATATTCCCCATCTCCAGCAATTATAGCTTCCATAATCACTGTTTTAGTCAATTTTGAGAAGTCTCGAGTTTTTTTGCCACAATCCTAAGTTGGTAAATTACAATGGTATCATAGCACTTTCCTCCACCACTATGGAAATAAATAATCTCACTATTAAATAATATTGCAGATCACAATTCAAATTTGTATCCATGAGGCTAGTGCCAGTTGCAATCGAAGAAGAAGAATCATCATGCATATTTTCGAGCAGTTTCAAAAGAGACGATGGTGACTATGGTGATGTTAGAAAAATAGGATCACAGAGCAATAACAATAAACAAGATGCAAATACAAATTACACAAACACATTACAAGAGAGACACCAATATATCGTGTTTCACCCAAGATGGGCTACGTCCACACTAAAATTGCCAGTCCTTATTATTATACCATCTAGCAAATGAAGGGATACAACCTGTAGCACATCCACTGCACTTCCTCTTCATTGTCTCACAATCTCTCTTTCATGATCTCAGAGATCTTTACAATGCATAATACCTAATACATCAATCCTAGCCGTATTACAATGTCTTTCTTATAAATGGGAATACCATGCGAAAATACCATGGGTTACCCAAAACCATGGGCCCGAGGGGGGACGATGCCCCCCCACACCCCCACGCTGGGGTGAGTGTACAGTCCACCTTCATATCATATAAAACAGGGGTACAAACACGGCTGAATAATAATATCCTTGAATCTGGGAGATCGAGCTCCACAACCAACATGTGACCAATGGTATGATGCATATTTTTATGATCCAAGGTCTGAATTTGTTGAAGAAGTGAAGATACGGAGACTGTTTGAGTACCTCACAGCTTACTATGCATTGAGAGATGAGATTTCAGAACTCATATCTTTTAGAGAGTTTTGCACATATGAGATCTACGAATTATTTCAAGATCCCTACTCTAGATTTAACAAGGAGAAGATTGCATTGATGGTAAATGATGTGTGCAAAGAAGTGGGATTCTTGTTACCCAAGAAAGTCAAAACAGTGACAAATGTGGATTCCTTGAAGACCAACAAGCCATCAAAGAAGGAACTAAGTTGTAAAGAAGAAAATAGGACCAAAGGTATTGATATGAAGGAGAAGCAGGAGGAAGATATAAATAAGCCTATTTGCAGCATCCATAAGTTTGATGAGTTACCAAATAACTCCTTAGAATAAGATGAAGAAGGTCCATGCACAACTGAAGATCCAGCAGTCCAACATCTAGTTTTTGGCAGCGTGGAAAGTGAAATCAGCCCTAGTTTCTTCGTGGGTGATCTCAAAATAATTATAAGGGATGATGATGTTTTCAGTAGTGGTAAGACATCTTGTGGATCTGATACAAAGGATGAACATGAATCAGGTTTACAGTCACCTCCTGAGCTTCATCAGGAAGCAGAAGACAAGCACACATCAATTGGATGTGAACTAGAAGAGTTGGTGGAAGGGCAAGCCATCACAGATCCACCACATGAAGAGAAAGAGATGATACCAAGGTATTTCCACAAATCTGATTTTTGTATCCCTTGGTTTCATTCTGATATGGTATCCACTTACAGTGAGAAGGTTGGCATGGTTGGGTCCTTCGGTATGGAGGCTCAAATTTTTGGTGTTAACTATGAAGGTAGTAATGGAGATGAACCAGTGGAGGAGCATGAGTCACTGCAAGGTGATATCAATGAGTGCTCACATCTCTATGATGGTGACATAGAGATCAGCCTTGATGATGTTGTTGCAAGTCCTAACTTCATGGAGCATGAAGAAGAAGACCTTGTAGCAGAAAAATATGAACCAATATCATCTTCCCAGTCACCACTTGAGTTTTCATGTAAAGTTGATCCCAAGAAAAAATAAGAAGATGAGGTTCTCTCTCATGAACCATACTTCATTGAAGGGTCCTTGAATATGAGTGAAAGGAATATTTATGAGGTCCTTAGAATACTCCATGACACTCAAGCATTGGTATCAAATTCTTGTTGGAGAGTTTCTTCATTGGAGGAGCCATCCTTCATTGAAGACATGGAGAAGATTCAAAGAGCAATGTGCAACATTGAAGGTAATTTCGAGTCTTTGATTTTTGATAGAAGCAATTTGGTTGAGCTTAATGATTGGTTACATGAATCATACTTGAATAATAATGAGGATATTCATAATCTCAAAATTCAAAATGAGAAACTTCTTGAGAGGTTGCAAGATATTTGTTCTTCCTCCTATGTTTCAGATTGTCATATGATAGATTTCTTGGAGGATTCTCATGACATGATGGATCATGGGAAACATGGAAATTTGCATGTGCTTGAGGATGAGCTTGATGAGATCCAAGCACTTGTTATGGTGGAAGAGGAACTTGGGTTGCCTCTTGATGGTGGTTACACACTTTTTGAAGAAGTGCATGATTCCACTACTTTGGAACCAACCTATGAGGAAAGTTTCCCACTTTTGAGGAAGGTGCATGTTCCTATTCTTATGGAGCCTTCACATGATTAATATTTCATACTTTATGATCATATGGGTGAGTTGGTTCATTCTCCTACACCCTATACTTCCACATTTTGCAGCATTCATCCTAATGAAGTATGGGTGAAAGGATTCTTTTTGATGGTGCCACATGAGGAGTATGAAACTCCTATCTCTCCTTTTGATGATGGCATGAATAGAGCACCTTATTCTTTACATTTGTATCAGCATCCTTTTTTACCTTATGATGATACAAATATTCATGGATGCACATATGGTACTCCTTTGATCCCCTTGAAGGCCCATTGTTCTCTTTGTTCCTTACTTGATGAGAGAGTTCCTTCATCCAATGTTTGGATGAAAGGCCACATGGAATAATTTCTTGACACCTTCCAAACCTCCTTGGGGAAGCATCCATTTCTCTCATTTGATGACTTTAACATCCATGGATGTATTGATGAGACTTCTTTGAGCCACTTGAAGTCTCCTTGTTTTTTTTGGTCCTTGGTTCAAATTTTGGTAGAGTTTTTTCATTCACTTCTTGGATGAAAGAACACATGGCTGATTATTTTGAAGATTCTTACATTCTTTTGGAGTAGAATTATAGGACATGGGATCCTCACCTATGTCATTGGATCAGATTTGACTGGTCACTTGATGCTTGTGTGCACTTGGCAAATGGTGGTCTACTTGCTTGGATGGACAAGCACTTTCATGATCCTTTGGTAAGGCACCTTCTTGATATACATTTGTATGATGTTGATATGTTTTGTGATCAGCAACATAGGTACATATTGCTTCCATTAGATACCATTCATCCACACGTGGATTGGGTGGTAGATTACATGTCACACATGGAGTCTCCTAGTAGAAATATTTTTTCCCATGATAGGTGGAAGAGAGCTAAGCAATCAAGCTTACAAAAGAATTTGTTGATCCATTGGAGATATGCACTTGGAGAAGCCACAAGCTTCTTACTTGGACCTGATTTGATAAGTGTTTGTTCATCCACTGATGGGATGAGTACATACTTGATGGAGGCATGCAACACATGTTCTTTCCACTTGAGTGGAACCAGTGGCAAAGAGTTGAGCCATTGGGATAGTACATGTTTTTCTTTTGGATCCGGTGGCAGAGAGTTGAGCCATGCGATTATTTCCTTTGAGATATATGCCCTTAAGGGTATTAGTTCTACTTTCACTTATGGTTTTTCCTTGTTTGCATCATATTTTACTTGTGAGCAGTTAACAAGGCATTTTTATTTATATGATGCTTATCTTTCTCATGATTGGATAAGGGACTTCCACCCTTGTCATTTGAGATACAGTGATGACATTTTTTACTCTTATGTGCATTCGGCATATGAGAACCTTCTTGATGGAGTGGAAGAATTGATGATGCTCGGCCTCACTCTTGGGAGGCATATTTGGTGATGCATAGTCTTTCCTTGATTGGGTCCTACCATGGGGATTTGCATATCTTGATTGAGGGGCCCTCAAAGCTTCAAGGTTGCATTCGAAAGGATGATTTTCCAATACAGTGGTATGATGTTTTCATCTTTCCCAACATTTCATATGATGCTGATTTTTTCTTGTTACTAATGTTTGGGGAGTTGCAGCATGAACAGTGGGATTCATGCACTCTTCTACTTAAAATATTTTGTTGGATGGTATTCTGATCCATGGGGGTGCCATGCAAGCAATGGGATCTTGGAATTGTTTGTCCTTGGAGCAGTTGTTTGCATGTTGGCATGATGGAACAAGCCAACCCTCTTTTGCACCAGTTCATCTATGTTGCACTTGGTTTCAATTTCCTACATAGGGAACACCTCCTTGTATGGACTTCTAGTTTACATAGTAGTGGTATATTTGCATTTATGATATTATTATGGGATTTTGGCACACTTTCCAGTTGCTTCACTTGGATAGAACTAGGCATGTTTAGTTACAGATGTAGTGAAGATTTTCTTGGATAAATGATTATGATTAGAGTAGTGCAACAAAAGCATGATGGACCTCTTGGGACATTTTTCTTTAGGACAAGCAATCTTGGGAGGGGACGACTGTCATATTCCCATTTTGACAACACCATGAAGCAGATCAAACCCCATGGATCCTAGTGACAAATTGAATTAATTAATTAATGAGGGGTTAAGATGATGCAATTAATTAATTAGGAGTGTGCATTTAATTGTATCCATAGTTTGCTATCCATTTGGAATAAATATTTATGGTGCATTTAATATTTTATTTTTATGATAAATAAATGGAGAAAATGCTTCACTAGGGTGCATTAGTGGATAAGGTTGGAGGAGTGACTTGAGGAAGAAGTCAAGTAAAGAACATGATTCCAAAAATGATGCCAAAAATGAGAAAAGAGGAATATTTCAGGAAAAGCAGCATAAATCAGAAAGCAGGATAAAACAGGAAAATAAGGAAAGTTTGAAAAGTAGGAAAGTTCAGAAAAGAAGGAAAGTCAGAAAAAGAGGAAAAAGAAGGAAAACAAAGCAAAAAAGGAAAAAGAAGGAAAGCAAGCTTTCCTCATCCACTCATGGGTGGCCCATGTAGAAGGGTTCTCACATGTCACCAATCTATTCAACTTGCTCCACAGGTCACCCAAAATTCTATAAAAGAATCCAAGCAACTCTTTTTCACACCTTTTGTTAGTATGAGAAATTTTATTAATGCATTTGTGCATCTGAGACTTGGGAGGTGTCCCCTAGTTAAGCATGGGAGATGTGCCCAAACTTTCTATGAGAGGATGATGGGATTAAGCCATTATCAATGAGTGTATTTGTAGGTACTGAAGCTGATCAGGTCAAATTGGAAGTTCAGAATCATCTTCACCAAGTTCAGAGCTTGAATCCTCCCTCCTTCTTGAGTTCTGCAGCTAGTTTCTTATGTACAAGAAGAGAGATCTTTCTATCATTTAATGAGAGGAATATTGGACTATTTATGATGTAATAACAGATTATGAAATTTTAGGATATCATTATTTTCAATAAAAATTAAAGAAATCTGATTTCTTCTCCAATTTATGCACCCCTTCTAGATCTAGGTAGAATTTGACTAGCTTTTAGTGTATGATTCATAATTCAATGAGTATAAGTAAAAATGAAATCATTCCTGTTCTTGGAGTTAGCTAACATGTCATATGCCATGATACAACCATTTTTTCATAAATTCGGTTTCCTTTGAGCACTGTTTGGGAATCCATAAGTCTAACTAGTTGAGTTGTCCTAAATTGCAATTTTACTAGTTTTGTTGTAAGACTTGTCCATATATGCATATAAATTTTTGAGATAATATTTAATGATCCAATGAATGTTAATTAACCTCTCTTATGCCTGCAACAACCTTCTCCAACCCTCAGTCAAGTTTTCTACCCACACTAGTTTGTATATGCTGAGAACCCCAAGAGCATTGGAGTAGAGTTTAGCCAAGATGTTATTGGAACATAAATTGTATCAGTATGTTGTGCAAAGGTATAAACTTATATCAAAACCTTCCATCCATCCATATCCTTTGATCTTTCCCATCTCCAGTCATTCTAGCTTCCACAATCATTGTTTTAGTCAATTTTGAGAAGTCTTGCGTTTTTGTGCCACAATCCTCAGATCCTTCTTCTTCCTTGAAAATGAGCTAGTATTATTCTTCTTTCTCGCTAAAATCCTCATCGAGATTTGGTACTCGTTTGTGGCCTCTTATTTCAGTCGCACTGCAACCCTTCGTTCCTGTCACAGTTGTTGGCAGGCAGTTTGATGAGTCAGCATCGTAGCATCGCGGATGCTGCGCAAGGCCAAAGATAATGTGAAAGGAGGAAGGAAGTATGCATGGCGATAGTACTTTTTGTAGTTTTGGGTCATTTGGACTGCATCATGGGTATTTTGGGTCATTTGGACCGCATTATGTGGGTTTTCGGTAATATTTTTGTAGAGTTTGTTAAGAAGTAGTTAGGAAGTTGCCTAAGTGGACCGTAAATGTAAAGGAAAAAGCCTATAAATAGATGTAGGATTGTAAGTGTCGAGGGAGAAGAAAGAGATCGATCATTGTGACATAGCCGAAGACAAAGAGTTGGTGATTGAATATCTTGTTGTATCCGGGTTTTTGCGGAGATAAATATGATGTGACAGAGTTTTTGAGCAAAATCCTTGTCTCTTTTTCCAGTTCTCTATGGTAAATGCGTTATGTGATATGAATTTGTGAATGATGTGATGTTTCCTTGCTGCTATTAATGCTTTACTGTTATATCTGTTGCACATCTATGGTTCTCTCAATGTTAAGATCTGTTGAATAATGATGTGATTATGCTTAATGCTTGAGTTGAATGCTTAGATCTATTTCTGAATGTTGCAATAATTTAATCAGTTAATGCACAACATCCTCCTTTATTCACCGAAAACATGGTTTCATCAACTCTCCCTTGAACATCTCGGGTGAGACCTCATCTGCTCCGCAGATGTTGCTGGACATGGTAAAACATGTCTGGGCCAGTGCTCAGGGAGATCGTCATGGGTTAGGATGCCGACAAAGTGAGGAACCCTTGCAGATTGGATTTGTGTCAACAAATGGCCCCCGATTGCGGTTGTGACCGACAACGAGGCTCTCCAGGATTTGCTGCAGCAGCTACACAGCTTGTCCCTCAACCTAAGCACATTGTCTTCCCAGCTGTTGGTACAGATACAGGCGACTGCCAACAAGGAAATGGCAGACCGCGAGCAAAATGTTAGGGGTCAAGTCTTGTGATCATAGGAATGCAAAGAAACGGCGCGGAAAGAGGTGGAAGAGTTAATTATGAAGACAAGAGCGGCAAGAAAAGTGGTTGATGAACTGGAAGACAAGATAGAGCAGTTGATTGTTGAGAAAGCTTGGGCAACTGAGGAGTCAAAGAAAGAACAAGATCGCTTAATAGTGGAAAAATCCAACATATGGGATCACAATGTACGGTTGGAGGCGGCAGTATCTGACGCATGTCAACATGTTTTTGATCCTACCACGTAGTTGGATCCGGTTGAATGAGCGTAGCGAGTTGGGGCTGTCATCGCCCAATTGCAGCATGACAATGCAGAGTTAACAACTCTATTGAACCTGGGCACACCATAATAGCAAGTAGATGACCAGAAACATGCCATAGAGGAGGTCGCCACATAGATGGCTGAGCTGGGACAGACAGTGACAAAGATCATTGCAAACACTGCGCAGTTCTGGGGCAGCATTGTTCAGGATGAGTAGATAGAACAGCTAACCAAGCTACAGAAAGAAGCAGAAGGGAAGCTAGAAACACTGAAGGTGTTGATGAGAATGCTTCCACCCATTGCTCAGGTCACCAAATCAATAGAACTAAAAGAATTGCAGCAGCGTGTTGCGAAAGCCGAGGAGCATCAGAAGCAGTGCAATGCACAATTGGAGGAATTCCAAGAGGTTGGCAGACAGTTTTTTCTCAAGGCAAGTTTCGCACTGCGGACTATGCAGGAAGGTCGACAGTGAGTTGCTGAGAAGATGAGTGAGCATCCATCTCCACAGGATGTGATCGAAAGTCATGTGGTGGCTACGGCAGTAAAGGACTAGGTTAAGGAGGTCGATCAGCAGTACGAGGACTTCAGGCTGAAGACCAATGAGTACACCCTTTCCAGTTGACGTGGCTTGAGGGCGAGCCACAAGATTGTGTTGGGAGCCTGCTGGCAGGCAGTTTGATGAGTCAGCATCGTGGATGCTGCGAAAAGCCAAAGATACCACGAAAGGAGGAAAGAAATGCGCATGGCGATAGGACTTTTTGTAGTTTTGGGTCATTTGGACCTCGCCATGGGTATTTTGGGTCATTTGGACCTTGCCATGGGTATTTTGGGTCATTTGGACCATGTCGTGTATAGTTTTGGGTCATTTGGACCGCATTATGTGGGTTTTGGGTCATCTTTTTGTAGAGTTTGTTAAGAATTAGTTAGGCGGTTTCCTAAATGGACCGTAAATGTGAAGGCGAAAGCCTATAAATAGATGTAGGACTGTAAGTGTCGAGGGAGAGGAAAGAGATCAATCATTGTGACATAGCCGAAGACAAAGAGTTGGTTATTGAATATCTTGTTGTATCTGGGTTTTTGCGGAGATAAATATGATGTGACAGAGTTTTTGAGCATAAGCCTTGTGTCTTTTTCCGGTTCTCTATGGTAAATTGCTTATGCGATATGAACCTGTGAATGATGCGATGTTTCCTTGCTGCGATTAATGCTTTACTGTTATATCTGTTGCACATATATGGTTTTGTCAATGTTAAGATCTGTTGAATAATGTTGTGATTATGCTTAATGCCTGAGTTGAATGCTTAGATCTATTTCTGAATGTTGCAATAAGTTAATTAGTTAATGCACAACATCCTCCTTCATTCGGCGGAAACATGGTTCCGTCAACTCTCCCTTGAACATCTCGGGTGAGACCTCATCCGCTCCGTAGGTGTTGCTGGACAGGGTAAAACCTGTCTATGCCGGTGATCAGGGAGATCGCCATGGGTTAGGATGTCGACAGAGTGAGGAACCCCTGTCAATTGGGTTTGTGTCAACAATAGTTCTCCTCCTCTTGTTCGACCAAAACCATCTCCCACTCTGCAAAAATCCACACTCTTCATTTGGTTCAGTCTTGTCCCCTCTAATCATTTCATTTCATCCCCATTAATCAGTCTAGACTATCACTCATGTGATACCCATGCCCACTGTGCACAATCTCTCTACTCATCAGATTCCATTTGCATCACATGCTTTTCACAAAGTAGCTTCTTGATTGACAAGTTCAATGACTTGAGGTACTTACCGTGTGAACCTTCAAATAACTCACGTTATGTTGCACTATGCTTGGTCAATATTGCTAACCATTCATATAGTATCACAGGGAACTCGTCGAAGAATACCTCATGAATATCAGTAAAAATATACTTACCTAACCAGTGTTCATTATCCACCCAAGGATGTCCATTATGCTTCCTTGCATATTCTTCCAGTTGTAGATCTACCCAATCCTAGATCTTCGTCTTAGTCGGATGCCACAACATCCCCCTTCACCTCAAAGTCTCGATCCCGACAATGGAAGCATTTGTTGGCGCACTTTTACTTTGACCAGGGTTCAACACTTAACACTTCACCAACAAACATCCTATCCACAGACATCGTCTCGAAAGGGAGGGAATACCTTTTGACAACACCTACAAAGCAGATGAAGTCTCACCCGAAGTATCTATGGGGACTGCAAGAACCATACTTCATGTAGTATAGAAGGGGAATACTTAGTGCACAATACATTCATCGACATATTCTACTTCATAACATCAACGGAAACAGAGCGTCGACACATATATTACTTCTACAGAACCCTTAACTTTTCCAGATTAACATAATTAGATTATATTTGCATTCCTACACTTTACTGATCATACATTCACTTACATATTTAACAGAGGAAATAAACACATATCAAATCACATCACAACACAACATGCAAAAACACCATGTTTAACGTGGAAACCCATCTGGGAAAAACCACGGAAGTGCTTGTCTTTATTATGAGTAGTAGCGAAATAATCACTTCAATTAAGACTTACAGTTTTCTTCATGAATTACAATGGATATGCGCACACAACCTTCAAATCAGCGACTCAGCTTCCCTAAAATATCTTCGACAAACATAGCATATAGCTTCATTACAGAGCAAATAACTCAAATTACAATGACCATCAGAGCATAAACATAACCAACCCAAAATTTTTCTCTTATTACATATTTATAGGGCGCACTTAGCTTTCCCTGATCCCACTAACTCACTAACTTCCTAACTGACTCATTAATTTAATGTGGACCAATCCTAACTAATTGACTCAACCCCAACCATTGACTCGATCAATATGACCGATTTCTCCGTTTTCTTGGTTGCTTTGTTGGAGTTGACCAATTTGCCGAACCACTTCCACTTTGTCTTTTTCCACATCAAAATTGGTACTTCCCAAAAAGCTAGGCCCAACAGTACAAAGACATGATCAAGACTTCTGTCAAATTTCAAGTAGAGTTAGAGATAGAAAAAGGTGTTCAACATGGAATAAAAATAGTTTTGTTTGTGGACACCAATGGTTTGAAGTTGTTACATTAAAAAAAATCCACTTTCATTGTTGGCAATATCGATTACTGCTACTAGATTTTGACTTTTAACTGCTCAATATCATTCAATTGAATGTTAGAACATTGTAATTTTTCAAAATGTTAGAAGAAAAGTGGCAATGAAATGTTTGGAGAAAAGTATGCATGACATTTTTAAAACACTGGTTCCAAGATAGTGACCATTGAACATATATAAGTTTTTTAGACTACTTGCTATGCTGTCAACTTCAAGTACCTTTATCTGGTATCCAAATCTGAAATGCACATTTGATGTTGTTAGTTGTTTCACCTGTTTCTCAAAATGTCCTCAATGAGAAAGCCTGCATATTTTTTAATAAGTCTTTCTTGCATTTTGTAGATGAATGTTGGTTTTCTTTGTTCTTTTGAAAATGTGAATATAATTTCCATTTTCTTGCTTCATAACTTGCATTAGGCATGAATGAAGGACTTATTTTCACACGAAAAACTTTGATTCCCATTCTCAACTTCGTAAGTGTTCTTAATTCCGTTTATTAGGGTGTATTTTTTAAAATGTTGCAATGTTCCATCTATTTTTTTGCCAGTGTACCTATTATTGTTTTGCCTATTTCATACAAACGTTTTCCTACCATGCCTTGTTTGAGGCTATTTGAATTGATGCTAGAAATTTAAATGTTGTGAGGGAATTTTTTTGATTAGGCATAAATGGAGAAATGCCAAAAATATTTGCAAAAACAATTTCCCACAAAAAGATTGGACTTCATTGGAAGAGGTTTAATGATTTCAAATAATTCATCGGTGCACTTTTAAATAAATGTTGAGTGTTTATGTTCTCTTGAAAATTCAAATAATGAATAATTCTTAATTCACTTTGATCATAAGACCTTTACTCCCAACATCCACGTCAAATGAGTTTGTGTAATGAACCAAATGGTTTTAATTTTTTTTGCAAATGATTGTTCTAAGAAATAAATATTGATGGTCATATTTTATCCAACTTCCTGCATTGATATTTTGAACCAAGCTATATTCACTTTTTGGCTTTAATAGATCCATTAAAAAAACGCATTAAAGAAATGTCTTTGTGATTTTTAATACATGATCTCTTCATATGTATGTTGAAAAATACAACGTTATGGACTTTAAACATATTCAAGAAGTAGATAAGTATAATTGTGATCACATTTTTTTTTTTCACAGGAAAATTCAACTTACTATTAATATGCGAAATAGTAAATATGTCCAATTGTCAACCCAAAGCCACGTTATACAATATGATCAATATAATCCCGGAACAAACCGGTTTTAAACAGCATAGTGCAACATCTAGCAATAACAGTAATATAGTCCATGTAGTGAACCATGTCTCATAATCATCCCAGACAGAAAAGTATCAAATGTCTATATCGTGACCACATATCACAACAGCAGAAAGTATATAGTTCCAAATATAATTAGGACCCAAAACAAGAAAACATATGTGCTGAGTGTCAACAGAGCAGCTCTAGCCGGATCTGATACCCCGGATAAGACCCAGGATGCAACAAATCAGCTGCTACCAAAAAATCCTCAACTGCAATAGTATGCCGCAAATAAAATAAAAGATAATAGATAGTCCAACAAGTAGTTGAACACAGGATATATCAAGGGTATGCACATATACGCTATGAGTCATATAAAAATATATATCGCCTACATCAGAGTAAAAACATATAAGTTCAAACAAAAAAGTAAACACAACATCATGTCCAATGAAGCTGTTGAGACCCATGAGAAAAGAGAGTATCATCCCACCATTCTTGCCACATGATGATCCCAGCGTGAGAATGGAGAGCCCGCTTAGAGAGCATATCCGCCTCCAGATTTACCTCCCTATATATATGTTCAAAGTGGATGTGTTCAAATTCAAGGATGAGCTTCCTCGCCGCTTCCAGCCAATTGTGATCAAATTTTACCCAGCCTTGTGTGCTGGTGTCTTGAAACAAGTCATTATATTCACGTTTTGCGTTGGTTGGTCCATTTTAAAAATACATTTAAACAAAGGTTTTTTTTCTCGATTTTATACAAAATCTCTTCATATATATGTTCGACAATACAACCTCTTCAAATTTAGATCTTTCTAAGAAATAAATAATAATATTCAAACTTACCCAATTTTGTGTGTTGATGTTTTGAACCAAATCGTATTCACTTTTTGGCATTAATAGGTTCATTTAAGCTTCCATTAAACAAAATGTAAATTTGCTATTTTAAACATAATGGCTTAATATGTATGCTCAACCATACAACCTTTTAAAGTTCAAATTCTTCTACAATCACCAATTGCCATGCATTGGCATACGTTATTCCCATGCATTGTGATACATCATCATGCATTGTTTACACACACTGCCACAACCTCAAAGTCTCCAAATAAACAAAGATCGAAAATTTTGAAAAGGATCTCAATGTTTCTTCTTGTTTTCACATAAACATAGGAACCTATATCAAAACACCCGTCTCTGAATATTTGGCAATTATACGAAAACAAACATTATTTTGTGGTGAAGGGAATCTCCATTGTACTTCTCTAAAGTATTCTAGAACTACTTTATGAACAAGTTGATGTTGATGTATTTGGGTAATTGAAGTAACCATCCAAAACAATGATTTTGCTTTACTAGATGTTAATTTTTTTTTGAATATATGTTCTTGTTTGAAAAATGAGATCCCTTTGATTTTGTATTGTTCATGCTTTGATTTTGTATTGTTCATGCTTGAAGTTTTCCTAAACTTTTCCAATGTTAAAACAAATAATAAAATGGAAATTATTAAAAATTTAAAATAAGTTTAAATTTTTTGAAATTTCAATTATTCAGTTTTCCCAAAGAGTATAAGGCTACAAGAATTTAACATGTGTAAACACATTTTAAATAGTAAATGAATAATATATATATATATTTTTTTACAATATCTTTAAAAAAAATTCTAATAGAATATAGTTAATTGATAAAATGCTTTTGATACACACTAAGCTATGATGTGGTTTAAAATCTTTTACAATTGCAAGTATATATGTTTTTTACTTTTCATTAGCAAAAACAAAAAACAAAAAAAATTCCCAAACATTTTTTTCCAAAAAATTATTTTTCATCTATCTATTGTCTATCACATTGAAGCATCTCATTTCATTTTGCAAACATTATTTAAATTTATGTCGTTTTTTTTAAACACAAACATTTTATTTTTATTTTTATTTTAAATAAGATGTCACTATATGTTTGTATTAAAAGTAACATTTATATTGAGAAACATTTTGTTTATAGATGTTGTGTTTATTTAATTTTTTTTATTTATATAAATTTATTTATTATAAAGAAAAAATACATTTAAAAATATTAAATATGAATAAAAATAAATGTTAATATAAAATATTATTTATTATATTAATTATTTAAATTCAACTATATATTTCAAGGAACACACGAACACTTCCTAAATAAAAAAAGTTAAAAATATCTTCACAGATAACTGGCACTCAAATTGCTCTGTTTTTTGGCGATTTGTTTCCTAGATCCGGTTATAAAAACTGGCGGAATCATAGTTCCACCCCATCTACTGCGAAACTATGCCATGGAACTGTGTTGCTAGAGGTTTTGGCCCATTTTAAGATGACCCAGATCATCAAAATTCCAAAAAAATAACGAAAAAGGATGAAACTGTGCCTCGCCAAAAAAATTTCCATCACCAACAAGGGGCGATTTGAGTGCCAGTTATCACACACCTATCTTCACTACTCAACATCTTATTCCTAAAATTGTAAAATAACTCATGAAAGAAGAAAAACACAACTCTCTTAACTATTTATGCACTTTATAATAACTCAATTTGATTCCTATGAAGATAACTCATAACAACAACCTTGACTTTAAGGAATTGCATTTGGAGGTTTTAGTGTAGTTTAGGGTGCAACTATTTGAGGAACGCTATCATACTTTGGATATCGATATTTCAACCGAGGCATTCATTGCATATTTTACATTTTGGTGGGTTTATTGGGAGTCATTTAGTGTGGATTCATTGTATATTAATGTATAGGTTGGTTTATTATTGGCTCATTTTTAATTTTTGTTTTTAATAAGATGTTAGTATATGTTTATATAAATTTATTGGTTATAAAGAAAAGTATATATTTAAAAATGTTAAATATGAATAAAAATAAACATTAATATAAAATATATGAAAATTATTTATTTATTATATATTTTATATTAGTTTTTTCCCAGCAGAAAAAAATTATATTATTTTTCTTCATATAGAATTAAATGTTATAATAATGCCTATTTCTAGAAAAAGACCATAAAAACTATTTCATAATTGTATTAGACCATAGCTACATACTTGTTACTTCTGAAACAACATAAAGAGTAATTCTTCAAAAAAAACAAAACTTATGACCAACTTTCCAAAAAAGTATATACATCTAGAACGAAAAAGACAATAGATCCCATATGCATGTTTTTCAAAAATCCACATAGATCCTATGTGGCAAACATAAGAAACTTGGTATTCTTCCCATACTAAGAAACATTTCTCACCATCTAGAGTCTCTTTAGAAAGTTTATCTGCATAGTGAAGTAATGAGATAACTTTTAACTTGTATTCACCTTGTGCTCATTTAATGGTAACCTTGGAGTCCCCATAATTTTCAGATCGTGAATCCCAAATATACTAGCCACTTTTAATAAATATTTTATATTAGTTATAAATTCAATTATATACATTCTAAGGAAGTGGTTTATTTATTTTATGTTTTGGATTTTTTTAGGTAATTTTTTTAATAAAATTTAAATTTGAAAGCATTTAAATTGTGTTTTTGGATATATAAATGGGTTCAACATCCTCAAATACCTTTATGACACTAGATTATGCAATTTCCACAACTAACATATATAACTAAGAACTTTTTTAAAATTTCCAATCAAAATCCAAAAAAAAGTTTTGATCAAACCATGGACCAACTTTGGTCATCCAATAAACCCTTTGTGTATAAAAAGAGTTCACAAAAAGTTAAATGAATGATTAGACAACTCCTTCATTTTCTTGTTTTTAGGGTTATACATATTCAGTGTATGCTTTGACATTTTCACTACCCATTTCCAAGTGGGTTGTTGGGAATGACAAATGAACATTGGACACTCTATTTGTGATGGTACGGAATTTATCACATGGTTTTTTTAGAGTAGGTATAGATATTTTTAAAATCATAATGTTAAAAAAATTAATAAATTTCTACACACTAATATAATGTATATATGATTTAAAAAAAATAAATTAAAATTTCCAATTGGAACCCAAACAAAACAAACCTACCCATTTTTGTCATTTAGTAAATCCTTTTTTATCAAAAAAGAGAACAAGAACATTTAAACAACTCCGTCATTTAATGTTTCTTGTTTGTACATATTGACAATACAGTTTGAGTTTTTAACCATTTTGAAGTTTTGGACTTTCTGATGGTTTTAGTGGAGAACTTTCGTTACTTGACCCCACAATTGGTGGAGTATTGCATCCCCCAGGCCCCAGAGCACATCTATAGGGCCACGGCGCATTTCACGTATTATGGTGGAAATATTCGGGTATCCGGAGCTTTAAATAGAATGTGGCTCTGGCGCTGGGTTCTGTAAATTGTGCTGCGTCTCCGAGCAAAAACTTGCGACTGCGTGTGCTTTGTTTCGCGTGGTCTTCAGCTTCGTAGCTATGGCGTCGTCGTCGCTCTTATCTATCGTTGCTGAGGTTCCTGGTCTTGTGAGAGTCTACGAAGACGGAACGGTTAAACGCTTGGTCGATCTGGGTACGGTTCCGCCTTCTTCACAGCTTGGTGATGAATTCCAGGAAGGAGTGGCATCCAAGGACGTGCTGTTGGATCCTCAAACAGGCGTCTTCGTTCGTCTCTACCTCCCTCGCCTCCAGGTCGCGGATGGTAAAGGAAGAGTCCCGGTGCTTGTTTATGTTCACGGAGGGGGTTTCTGCATCGAATCCGCTGCATCGCCATTTTATCACAGCTATCTTAATAAACTGGCGTCAGAGGCCAAGGTCATTTGTGTATCGGTGGAGTACCGGAGAACCCCTGAGCATCGCCTCCCTGCGGCTTATGATGATTGTTTCGCCGTCCTCGAATGGCTCGATTGCCAGGCTGCGGCAGCGGAGGGGGTGTCTGTGGATCCGTGGCTTGATTCCCATGCAGACTTCAGCAAGGTGTTCTTGGCAGGTGACAGCGCTGGAGGCAATATCGTACATCAGCTGGGAATCCTTGCGAGTGGAAGAAATTGGGAGGGCCTGTGTTTCCAAGGGGCCATTCTCGTTCACCCCTTCTTTGACGGAGAAGAACGAATCGGATGCGACGTGGGGGCGGAGGTGGAGGGTTTTAACAAGTTGACGGATGCAATCTGGAGCATCTCTCTTCCCGAAGGGGCGGATAGAGACCACCCTTTCTCCAACCCAGTTGGACCGAGGTCTCCCCCGCTCTCCAGTCTGGTGTATGGTCGAATGCTGGTATTTGTGGCAGAAAAGGATCTGCTGAGAGATGGTGGTATTTTGTACCACGAAGCTTTAAAGAAGGCAGGCAAAACCGCTGATTTGGTTATGACGGAAGGCGAAGGCCATGTCTTTCATCTCTTCAATCCGGAATCTGAGAATGCTTCCGTCATGTTGAAACGCATTTCGGATTTCATGCAATTCTGCTCTGATCACTGTAACAACTCAGAGAATCTTTCCCTATAAAGACCAAATCCCATTTTGTAGCTTTTGGTTACTAGACTAGACTCTCGATGGAAGCTTTGTCTAATAATAAGGCTGGCCTCTGCCTGCCAGGTTTGCTACAGAGTGGTACAGTTAACAATATTTATTGAGTGGCCTGGCTTAGTTGTTGACAACAATATAATTGCTTTTGCTTGATTTTTGTTTATAAATTTATTCATAACAATTTGTTAGCAAATCGATGTGCTTTGTAGTTTAGTAGTAAAAAGTTTGTAGATTTGATTTTTCTGAAAGCTTTGTATAAACTGAGTTGAGTTACATAGATTTGATTTTTCTAAAAACTGTGTATAAACTGAGTTGAGTTACATAGATTTACACTCATTACATATTATTAATTTTATTTGTTTTTGCATATTATTATATATTATTAAAAAATTAATGTAATTGATATATTATTACGTTAATAAATAAACAATTCAAGGAACCCATCTAAAGGGGCGTCACTTTGTTAGCTTATTTCTGAGCTTATCCTCAGCACTAAACTTAGGTGCTTACCCTCGAAAGACCTATAGAATGACCTCGACCTAGTTACCCCAACTCATTGAGAACTACCCATATAGCTAATTGATATATTATTACATATTATCATAAAGTTTCGAAAATTAATGTGAAATAATTAAAATCTGGTTTTTGTAATGGTCTAATATCTAAAAACATTTGGCACTAGTCTTACCAATGATTGCTAAATATTAGGATTTGTTATTTTAAAAATTAAATTTGAATAAATTTAAAAAAATTGTCCACATCATAACTCATTTTGTGGTTCTTAATAAATATATCATTAAGGTACTTTAAAAATTGTTTAGAAAGTTAGATTTTATTTAATGATTCATTTCATTGAAAAATTAAATTTGAATAAATTTAAAAAAAATTCTCCACATCATAACTCACTCATTTTGTGATTCTTAATAAATATATTATTAAGGTACTTTTAAAATTGTTTAGAAAGTTACATTTTTTTAATGATTCATTTCATTGTGAATTCTTGAAAGTTGAAAACCAAGGCCACTCTTTATCGTATAAATAATTGATTTACATTAATGAAAAACATATTCAAACATATTAATGTATTGGAGTTATCCCAAGTTTGTTAGTGATATCAAAGGTTTGGTGTTTTTAGAATTCCATGATTACTTAGGAGGTTATTCCAACCATCCATTTCGTCTGAATTATTTCAAACTTTCATACCTTAGTATTCTATTAGAAACTTGCACATTACCTCTTGTGCATTATCTTTGTCTACTCACTTAGTCTTCTCATGGGTGTTTAGACGTTTAGAGAAACCCTAGGTAATCATTAGCTATATGTTACATGGGTCTTACTAGATTCTTGAATTACCCTCTATGTGCTATTATGCTTCATGTTCAGCTTGTGCATCACCTTTAGTGTGTATTACCTATGCATTATTATTATTCTACCTTCCCTATGATGTTCTATCAAGTGATGTTTTGATATCATTTTTTGTTTTTCCACTCAATAGAAAGATATACCCAGCAACATAGCCACGCAAAATCAAGGTGCCAAATAAGTTCAGATCCCTACTCAAGCAAGTGCTTAAGTGATTCCTCATATAAAAACACATGTTAGCAGTAACTAGTGCTTGAAAAGAGAAACAAATACGAGATCCCAATTGCTCTCGGATTTCCCAATCATGAACTATGTGTGTATACACTTGTTGGTATATAGTGGTATCAAATACACTCACCTTTATTCAATTATGTGCTACTGGTATAGATTGGTATTAAATCAAGTGTGTGAGACCCTCATCGACTAATGTTTCACCTCCTATGAGCTATCATATTTACATTTACGTGATGCCAAATACTTCAGCAAAGAGGGTGTGAAAGTGGGTAGTAATGCACATAAACAGGCATATTTGGCCAGACGAACTACTACCACCATAATGACTATTTTATTGCTTGCCTTAGGAATCCCCACAATGAAATACATAGAGATGTCTATTTGTATATGATTTGAAAAGGGGAGTGGCATCAAAGATCCTTGTGACTTCATGGTTTCCCTATTATGTCATTGGAAAATGTCGTAGGTGACAACGAAGTTATGGATATATTTTTTCATACGGTCTTCCCAGAAGAAAGAGTGCTTAATTATTTCATAACTTCCCTGAAATCCAAAGTGACTTGCTATGGGTGATGCATGCAATTCCGCTAAGATTCTTGGTTTCAATGTTGAATCTGATGTGATAAATATGCACTCTTTATACCTCAAAATATTTTGGTTCCATGTATACTCGAGTGGAGGATTCAAGTCTTCTTGAAGTCATTTGATAAAGTGACGAACTGTGTCCTAGGCCAACCATTCTTGTCATGCTTCATCTAGCCATCCTAGACGGGGAAAGGATAAGGAAAAGAATGACCCTTCCTCTTCAAATCGCCTAGACAAGGCATCAAACACCACATTGTTGCAACCCTTCTTATAGATGATTTCATAATCATATCCCAACATCTTAGTGACCCATTTATGTTTCTTAGGTGAGGAAAGATGTTGTTCTAGGAAATACTTGAGACTATGATGGTCCTTCTTCATTTAAAAATATCGGTCAATTAGATAGGGGCATCATCTTTCAAGTACATGAAGGATAACCATCATTTATTTTTCTTAAGTGGATTTTCCCAAGTTTTATCTCAAAGATACTTAGTAGTGAAGGCCAAGGGATGTCGTTCCTGGGATAACACTACTCCCACTCCATGGCTAGAGGCATTGCATTCTAAGATGAAGGTCTTAGTGAAATATGGCATGGCTATCACAGCCGTAATACACATGGCCTCCTTGAGGGATGAGAAAGATTATGTTATAACTCTCTTATATACTTGTAGGGTCCAACAGTAGTACTCAGCCCAATCTCTTAGGGAACTAACTAATGAGGCTCAACCATGCCCTTAGTTGTAATACCTGACTACATAGTTATGTAGGAGTATCTTCCTAAGTGTTGTTCTTGGTGCCACTATATCAACAAGATTACCATAGTATGGTTTGAGGTGACCTATGGGACTTCTGATATACCTTAGGGTACATGGAAGTGATTGCATGTGCAAGCGATGTCTAATGAGGTACTACTCGAAGGGGTACTAACATGAATTATAATGGTGTCCAATGATTGTACCAAAGGAGGCTACAATGTGACTAAGTACCAATTGTATTCACTACGTGTAGTGCTCTCCAGTTGTAGGTTTATCCATTGAATGACAGATCTCTATGGTTATTTATAGATACCAGAACATGTCTCTAGCCTAAAAAAATCTATCAATTCTCGAAGGTGTGTTTCCTTAGGATCGTGCCTTTGATACCACTTATGGTGTTCCTTACTACTGTAACTTGAGAATCACATAGTATATAGAAATATTAGCATGCAATGAACCAAAAATAAGCAACATAAAACTAAAAATATGAGACAATAATAGTTGAATATGGAAGAAAAATATCTTTGTTATTAAGGGAACAATGTTCATTGGCCTCTTATGGTAGGGTGACCATTCTGATGAGTAGAGATTCATTCCAATATTTTTCACAAAATGCTTCATAGCCTTGGAGCTTCTTTAAATAAGCTCCAAATGTCCAAACCCTCATTACTTGGCATGGTCCAAAGACAATTTCCTGATGGGTCGTAATTCAAAAAGAGACCATTTTTACCTTGATTGATGAACACTAACTTATTTGTCTTTATTACAAATTTATCACCTTATAATATGCATGATTAATTCTTAGAGTAAGGCAAGTTAGTGTAGGATGCTAACAATCAATGTGGTTCATAGTGGCAAAGAGAACTATTAAGGATTGTCGAGGAAGATCAACCATACACTCATCTTCAATGATAAGTGGGATGTATTTTGTGAAGGAGAGATTGACATTGAACCTATATCAGACAAAGAGCTTCCAATAAGGAAGAAAAAATACACGAAATCATATGCATTGGTCACTTCTATAGTAAGTTCAAAGAGTTGTCACCATATCATATCTGCTAAAACTTCTTATGATGCTATAAAAAAATTGAAGAATCTATATGAATCACAATTAGAATTATATTTAATTGTAATGTACCAACTAGGGTTGATGATACACTAATTCATACTCCTACCAAACTCAGCTAAAAACAATGAAATCATAGCCTAGTTTTACTAGAGGTTGGCAAGATCAAGCACTCTGGATGGGAGGAGTGTTACGGAGAAAAACTTCCTATGGCTTGGGGAAGACCACAACAGACAGATGACTACCAGAAAATAACTCAATTGCCAATGCAATGCTATTATAATGAAAATGCTAAGATATGGAGAAAAAAACCAACCTTCAACCAGATGTTTGAAGTAGATCCTCGTTGAGCTTTCAATCTCTACGCTTGAACCTATAGATTAGTCTCAATAACAAATACAAGCAAGTGCATATAATATGTGAAAGATATTAGCATAATCAATAACATGATCCATGATATCATAAGCAAATGTAACCCAATGTAATTTAAATAACATTCACAACATCAATTGGACGAGAGAATGAGTATTTCCATTAATTAATAACAAGAAGTACATGATACAACCTCTTGCCGGCAACCAATCTGAACCAAGAACTAGGTCTCTCCACTTGTGCCTCCACCACTTCAATCCCCCATGCAATGGAAAACTCAAACTATGAAAGGCGTTTGGTAGGTGAACATAAGGAGTTCACAACAACAAGGATCAATGAGTGTAGACTCAAATTAGGGAAAAAATCTACTAGAGTTATTTTTCTCTCTCTTTCTCCTCCCTTCCATACACCATAAGAGCTCAATATATAGCCTTCCAAAGGTAAGTGAAAGGTCAAATCGAGTCGTTTTGGGGTATATGGAGGGCCAAAGGTCACCCTAAGACCGATTTTTGGGAGTAAAAAGTATTTTTTTTATTGTTTTTATCATGTAACTTGATGTACGTGGGCTAATTAGGTGCAGCCTGCGTGTACGCTAGCTATAATGGAACATCAAGCGTACAAGAACAAAAATAGGGAAACTTGCTTCCTGAAGGAAAAATAATGGATCTGAGTCAATAAAATGGATACTGAAGGCCAATCAATGCTGATGCTCACAAGGTGGAAAATTACACTATAACAGATGCCCCCTAATGTGTGAGGTCAGAGAAGGTACTACGATGGCCGAAATACATTATAAATCTCAGAAGTGGAGTAATGGAGACACAAATGGAAAGAGTATACCACTCGTCATAATACAATAATATCTCTGATACATGTCGATACAATACAACAATCTGATACAATGGCCAAGATAGGAAGTACATAGTGAATACATGTCATGGGCGATCATAGCCATGATCCATACAGTAAGATATGGTCTCATGTTGAAAAGGAAACAATTGGTGCAATACTGGAGGTATAAACTGCTGATGTATGAGAAATGAGATCTCATAAGTACAGTCACGATCATGAGCAACATACTGAATGCTACTAACATATGGGGTCTTCTACACAAATCATCTACGGTACAAGTCCCATTAAGTGAAATAAAGGTGTTGAAGTCGAACTTGATGCGACATCGTCTGCTTACCGTTCAATGATGTATACCGTTAACAGACGCGAGATAACCCATCAATAATGAAAATGGGCATCAAGGAACATAGTACAATCATCAAAGTGTGAATAGATGTGTTGAGGTCGAACACCAAGATAAATCCATCGATCAGGGGACATTGATGTATTCCCAAAACTGTCAATGGCAAGAGAACCTACCACTAATGACTGCAAGTCTCAAGGTACTCAATCGACTCTAAGTCTCAATTACGGAATGAATGAGTTGAATTCGATGGAATGAAACTCGCTGGAAGGAGGGAATTAAGGCATCCCCCATCAACCAGCATGAGGTAACAGCTATGCTAAAAGATTTGGAAGAACTCAGACGAACGGAATGACTCAATAAGGATGGCCGACATGCAATAGTCAAGAGATATGAGGAGTGGCCGACTCTGGTTTCAGGACTTCCTTTGAACAAGAGCATGAGCAGATGGATAGGCTCAAGTAGCATAAACTCAAGTAATAACACTGTGTGATGCAGGAGGCATCAACAAAGGGCTCCATAGTGACTGGAAGCTTAACCAACCAGTGGAGTATAATCTGGAAAACGAGTACAGCTCCTAAGGTCCAACTATAGTCCCAACTCATAATGGATGGAGTGGAATGAATGCTCTGTTCAAAGGAGACACAACAGCTACCAACAAGAAGAAGTAACAATTTTCTCGTCCAACGTTTTGGAATATTTGATTTTTTTGGTCTTTTTCATATTTGGAAAAGCTTGAAAAAGAATAAAATTGCTTATAGTACAATAGGTGAGGAAACGAGTGTCAAATAGCGATCAAAATAGTCCCATGCAGTGGAACATACCTATGATCAATGCAAGGAAGCATGTGCAGGATGTGGACACTCGGGGGGTGTTCCCTCACGGTAAAGGGTCATCAAATTGCGAAAGGAAAATGAAAGCTTTGCTTGGATCGAAAGGGAAAGTGCTCAGGCACATGGCTAATGATTGAGTAAGCGGGAGCTGGCACAAGGCTCAAGCGGCAAGCAGGATGATGCAATGTAATCACAACTCGATATACAAATGGGGGATTCCTTATGGGAGATAGGCAGCATAAGAAAAAGTAGAGTATGAATCTTTATCGCAAAGTCATGGCGTAACTATGAAGGACTCCCAATCCTAAGGAGAGACAATGGCATGAGTACCAAAAGGCATAAAAAGGCTCTATCTAGGGCACCCATGGTTGGAAAATCCCTACTGCCAAATAACGGCACTTCAATAACAATGTGAAAGCTCTGTGTCGGTTAAAAAGCGGGGTCGCACCTAGGGTTAATGACAAATGGTCAGAGGTCAAATGCATAATGCAGGACAAAATGACATCTAACCTATATGATGGGTGTGAAATATACCTGCCGTAGGCGTGAAATGGTCAAAAAGTCAACTCTCGTCTGAAAAATATGTTCAAAATGGTACTCCAGGACAACATTAGTCCAAAATAGCTCAAAACGGTAAAAACTATAGGAAAGTGGGTTTTAAAAACTATAAGTAGTAATAAAAAATTACAATTACTATTCCATTTTCACATTTGACCCAAATTGGAGTTTTTGGTTAGTTTTCACCTTAGATTTCAATTGCTGATTTCGGGAGCTACGAGCGTCCATTATTCGAGCCGTCTGGAGCAGGTTGGTCATCTCATCCTCCTTTACCATTTCATAGCTTTTATTTCAATTTTTAGTGGTCAAATGTTTTTATTAGCCCAACCCTGCTTCTCCACAGCGTTGTACGTGGGCTACAGCTCTGCGAGTCACGGGTAGAGCCTGCTAGCGTTGACCGTGGGTAGACGCCCCTGTTGTCACGTCCCCATCTTGACCCCATTGCATTAAAATGCAAATGATGTAATATTGTTATGAAATCATGGTGAGGAGCTCAAGGCCAAGGCCCCGCCATCGATTTATTGATGCATATGGTTTACATGCTAGCCAGGGACAGTGGAATTGCGGATATTATGTAAATATGCATTTTAATAAAATACCCACAACTAGCTATGCAATGCAACAAAGAGACAGGGGCATGATATTACAAGGAATTGGGAGGGAAATATTCAAACCATTGATCCAATGAAGTCAAGCCAAGTGTCAATGAGAAAACCCATCAACCATCAACTACTCATGTTGACTTTGATTCCCAATCATTCATTTCTCCCAAGAGTTGGGTGAAGTAGTTAATGCGTTGGGGATTGGGGAGGTATGGCTGTCCAAATTTGAGTATGGGAAAGCCACCCTTATGGAAAATCATTTTTCTCCTTCTTGGGAAAGAAAACACCCACGAATTGCCTTCCCAAGCTATTATTCATGACCAGACTTCACTCTCTCACGTTTTGGAAGCTTGCTGGGCATTTTTCAGCCACGTTTTTTCTGGTTTCTCTGGGTCTTCTAGCTAGGAAGAGGGTGTTTTTGTGTTGCAGACCTGTTGGGAGCTACCTAGGCGTTTTCTCCACTGATTTCCAATGTTTTCCTCCCTTTGGGCATTGCTGGGAACTCGTTTTTGTATTACATACCTGTTAGGAAGGAGAGAGCACGATTTGGGGGTTTGTAGAGACCATTGCAGCTCTTTGAATGCCCATGGACATTTTTTGAAAACGAAATTGCCTTCCCAAGGTTGTTTTCCCCATTTCTCACTTCGTTTTGACATTTTCCATTCATACCCAACACTTGGGATTTTGCTATTATGTGTATCCATGCCCAGTTTATGAGTTTTTTGTGTGTAGGGGATTGTTGGGGTTGAAATGGGTTTCCATTGTTTTGGCTTGAGTTTGAGTGGAAGCATTCACAAATGAAGAGGGTTCAGATTTAGCCTGATAAACCCAGCTATGTACTGGCTTGGCTTAAATGCAAATGATTATTTGGCTGTGTATGAGCTTGAAATCCCCTTTTCCTTGTAGATATCATGCCCAGCTCGGGGGTGGTCTCTGAGTGCTGAAATAATACAGGCTGGGCAGAGACCTACGGTTGGGAGGAACGTTGCACCGACATAGCTAGTTGTTGGGGACAACATTACAGTGAGATAAGTACATTCTGTGTTTGTATTTAATTCTGCAATGTGTTTAATTGAATGGAAATTGTGAATTGTGTGTGGATGGTGTTTATTCCACTGTGTATGTTAAATTGATTTGCATCTACACACTTTTGAATTTTATGACTATGAATCAAAAGAATGAACTGAATTTGTTTAAAAATCCCCATAGATTGCCATCATGTTCCCTCCCTTGCCTTGGAAGGATGGGTGGGTATGTGACACTTGGTATCAGAGCTTAAGGTTCAACACTACGGCTGTTGGGCCCTTCATAGAGATATAAATAATTGTGTGTATGTTTATGTAGTATTTGAAGTTAAAATGAATTAGAGAAACCTAAAGATCTCATGGCTTCTATTTGTTAGATGGGAAATCATTTCCATGACTATTTTGGGGATTCTTGCAAAATTGCTTGCATTGATTTCATGCTATGAAAGTGAGGAAGGAGGGAGAAAATCCCTTTTCAGGTTGAATGCTTACTTACATTGTTTCTAATGCAGTAGCATTCTATTTTTGCATTGTTGATTGCCCCATGAAGAAGAGAAGGAGGCGCGACCTCTTGCCATCTTATATTATTTTGTTGTTTTGTGGTTTCACGCTTGAAATGGAAGAGGTGCAATATTTCTTTAAATACTTTATGTTTTATGCGAGTTTGATTTGTAAGTAGTTCACCTCTGTAAGGAAACGCAGGACATATTTCAAGAAAAGAATTCTAACTGTCTTTGAAAATTTGCAAAAAAATTTCTAACTGTCTTTCTGAGTTTTTTGCTAAGGCTGTGGTGGCGGCGAAAATTAAGCTGATTTTCTATGCGCACGGCGGCGAAAATTAGGCTAATTTTTTGCGCACATGGCGGCAAAAATTGCGCTAACTCTTGTGACTTTGTTGGCAAAGATAAGCCCAAAAGCGCCGCAATGGTCAGCGGAATAGTTGCTAACTCTGCGCCGAAGGGAAGCAGTCGGCAGTCGCAAGGTTAGCTGTCGGAGCCGAAAGGAAGAGAAAATTCCAAAATTTTTCTAAGTGTTTCAAAATTTTGCCAAAGGCTGTGTCGGCAAAGTTAAGGTTAACTTTTGCGCACGGCAATAGAATTAACATTAACTTCTACATGTGCGGCGGCAGAATTAGCGACATCCGCGGCGAAGTTAGGGATAAATTTTGTGCACGCGGCAACAAAATTAGCGATAAGAGCTGCGCCACCCGCGGCAATTATAATCTTAACATCCGCGCCAACCGCGACAATTTTAACCTCAATACCTGCGATGCGGTCGGCGGATAAGTTGAAAATTCTCAGCTAAAAGGAAGAGAAAATATAAAAAATTTCTAATTGTTTTCGAAATTCTGCCTAAGGGCTGCAGCGGTGGAAGTTACGCTAACTTTCTGCGTGCACGCGATGAAGTTAAGATTAACCTTGCAATGCAGCGCCAGGAGTTACGCTAACTTTCTGCGCGTAGCGGAAAATTTGTGTTGAATGTTTGCACGGTGCACATGGCGAAAATAACCTTAAGATCCGTGACAAGGGCGACGAATTTTAGCTTAAAATTCTGCGACAGAGGCGGCGCTTTTTAAGCTAAATATTCGCGACACCAGCGGAAAAAATAACGATAAGATCTGTGACGCTGGTGGCAATTTTAGCCTTAATAATTGCGCCAAATGGGGAAAGTATATGATTGGACAAAGTTGTCAATATGGGATTTCCCCACATACATGCAAGTATGAAGCGCAGAAGCAGGAATTGCATAGAAAGTTTGTGGAAATGCATTGCGGAAAAGCAATGGGAGCAGTAAGGCAATGCGGATGAAAGGTTAATCTCTCACCTTAAACCATATATGTTTATAACATAATAATTGTATGCTTGGAAAATATCATGAATGAATGTTATACACGTGAATACATATATTGAATTTCTACTTTGTGAGAAGACCATAGCTAATAATTGCTTGTGTGCATGGTAGAGAGCCCATGAAATTGGATCAGCTATGATGTGGAAGAGGAAATTCCATGCTACAATGAGGAATTGGAAGGGAGAATTCCTCCACTACCCTCTTGATATTGTATTTATAATTCTGAAGTGGTCGTGCATATAAATTATGGCATAGGAATGCTGAAATGCAAGAGATTAGATAGATGATATGACTATGCACTAGTAGGCATATTAAGAAACATTGCACAGTGCATGTGAAATGTTTGTGCATGAATAGGACATTGCATATTGGTAAAATAGTGAGGTTCCACATATGCAATGAGCCAATTGAGATAATTATGGTGGTTGCTAATAATTAGTTGTGTCCGCATTGGTTGTAGGACAAATACAATCAAAACATGGTTAAAGAAGTTGATGACGTTGTTGCATGTGACCAACGACCTTCTGAGGAGAGGATGGTGCAACAAGTCCGTGATCATGATGTTGGAAAAAGGACTAAGTAGCCTTGGTAAGAGGCCAATTGATTAAGTAACATCAAGCGATGTTAATAACAGCCATGCAGGTAATGGTTATTTGTGCTTAATTGCATGAATGTTGAAAGAGGATTTGGTGAGATCCCTTCAACTATGTTTTGAACTATGATGATTTGGTTTGCATATGGTATTGAGTGCCCGAATGGGACTGTTAACCTACCAAGTATGGTGAGGTATGGGTAAGTGAAGGAAATGATCCTTACACCCTATAATTGCTTAGAAATCTCAATGCATTCATATGAAATTATGTCATGCCATGACAGTTATGAGTTTAACAACCAAAGCAAGTGAGGAATTATGGCCCTATCATGGTAGTACATGGTTAGGCCATAATATGTTTGAATGCATAGTACTCATAAATTAATGCAGGGTTGCATTGAGAAGATATGCATTAAAATATTATGTACAATCTTGTGGTTATACATTGAGTGATTGCACACTAAAAGATTATGTGAGTGATGTAAAAGTGCATGCATATGTATAGGTGCACATGTTGCGATGCATTGTGTGAATGCATGGTTGTGATATATATATATGATTCAATGCAGTTAGATAATAGATGAAATGGTGGACTATTTTTAATCCTGATACCATTTCACGAGCTGCTATGAATGCAAGGGAAAGACTGCATGAAGAAGATGGACATGTGAAGTGCTACCAGAGCACTCTGTTGGAAGGACAGAATTGCATGGAATGTGAAGTAATGAGTATTTACAGTTTATTTAAATTGCATGGATAGTGTAACTGTGTCTTGCAATTTTATTGTGATAATGATGCATATATAGAAATGTATATATATCATTGCATTTCAATTGTTAACAGTTGAAGATGTTTGAATTATTGAGTGTTATAATTCTGAGATCACTTCAATGACTGTTGTAGCAATGAAAGGATTATAGGCATAAAATACTCACAACATGTTTGGCTGATTGAAGTTTCAGATTCCAGGTAGAAAAGTCTTGCGTATTGCAATGAGGATAAGTCCATAGTAGAGACCAGGATCTACCATGTGCAAAAGACAAAGGTTATGAGAAGATTCTCATGGTTGTAAAGTATGCATGAAAAAATTCTGAAAATTTTATGGTTTATAAATTTGTGATAATAATCTCATGGTAGTAAATCCAATTTCTGTAGGAAAACAAATTTACAAATTTCAGATTTGAGAATTTGCTTATAATTGCTAATCACTATTTGGCATATATAAAAATTGTGTCAGGAGGACATGTTGTAGGTGGATGTTCATGTATGGTAGCAAGGGTGAACCCATAATGGACAGAGTGATACCACTTACGAGAGCCAAACAATATGAGGATGGCCTCATGTTTAAACAAATCAATTTCTATAGGAGACAGAATTGTAAATTCATGTTGAATTAATTATTAATGCTAATGATTGGTTATGGAACAATCATACTTGAAGCTTATTGCTAAATGCTGCTAACTGTTTGGCTATTTGATAAATGTGCCAGGAAGACACATTGCAAGAAGACCAGGAGTGATGGCCTGCAAAATCCAAACTAGATGGGAAAGACCCCATGATTTGGAAATGGGTTTCGGGTGAAACGCCATTGACAATATCTCAGCTAAACTGCATGTCAGTAAACCATGAGAGAGAGATGGTAAAGCTATGCCCAGAAGGCATGTGAGATACATCTACAAAATGAATGAGTATTCTGTGACCCTAAACAAGAACATGCATGTCTAAATTATTAGGGTTAATATGCAGATCATGCTCTATCGTATTTATATCATTGCAGACTACCTGAGTATGATTAGGGCCTACATGGCGCACATCGAAAAGGGGGTGCACACCTTTTCTGGTGCTGGGTCATGATAGGTTTTTCAATATTGACTACACCCTAAGGGAATGGACGCATTCCTGGTGTTTCAATACTTGATAGTGAATGATATGGATTATGGTTACAAAATTGAACAACAATACTGATGAGATTGCTTATCCTTCTTGTGTTGTCAGCCTACATAGATGTAGATTGATACTGCACATTAAGAGGCAAAGTGAAGAAGGATATGTAAAAGGACTATATGGGAATTTGTAACCTTTCTATGCTCACACGAAATATTACCAAAAGGGATGGACATGCCTGAAGAGCTGTGTAATAAGAAGAGGTATCGTCCTTGTGTGAGTGGGGTCATGATAACCTATAGTCAAGAAAGTCACCTATAAAGTTCCTAAAAGGAACCACCGATTTGCACCAGAGAAGGAGTGACGTCCTTGTATGAATGAAGAGGTGTGGTGACATTGGTGAAGGCATAAAATCTCTATTGGGACAGTAGTAGGAGGGCGGGCGCTAAGACTGACTGGAAACCCTGAGATGCCTATGGCTCCATAGTAGAGCCTTGACCTATAATGGTCAGGTGGTGCAATTTCCTTCCATTGGTCAATGACCCAGACGAATGTGCTAGCTCGGCAATGGAGAGGGCCAACCGGGTATGGGACCGGTTGGGCACCACCAAATGCTTGGTAAATCCAGTCGACGTGAAGGTGTACTGGTGAAGCATTAACTACATCCAAGTCCATAGGCGATCCCAAGGCTTGCAAAGTGAAATAGGATCCTGTGGACCAGAGGGGAAACACACAATACAGATAAGTATTCAATTTCATTTATGTCTTGTTTGGAATAATGAATATTTCCAGTATAAGTCTTCTAACAACTAAGCTGATACACTAATGTTTCTTTGTTGGAAACCTTAGTCATTGCAGGAAAGCAGGACCCTGTAAGCACTGTAAAATTACTGGTAAATCCAGAGATTAAATGAGTGGGCGATATGAAATTATTGATAAATCCATAGAGTAACTGGTTGGGAATTCACTACTTAATATTGTGAAACAGCATGCATGCTGGCCCAATACCCCTTAAACAATTGATAAAACCAGTCAGCGTACTGGCCTGGCATTGCCTATTCGAATGATTGTGGAGTATCCTATGTGCTGGCCCAACATTCATAATTGTGTCCACGGGAAATCCAAGGCTCGTAAAGCAAAGAAGGATCCTGTGGAATAAAGTGAAGACATCCAATACAGATAAGTATTTGGTTATCTTGCAGCTTCTTGCTTATGAATATACGTGTGTCTATGATTTGGTTATAATTTCTCAGACTCTTGTTTAGAGAAAAACCTTATGAAATAAACTAAACATGTGAATTGATTCAATGTTTGAGTGTAGGTATTGTTGGAAGCAAGGACCAGGAAGGCATCATAGGGATGCATATGGACATATGACCATCCTAAAGAGCTTAGTATGAGCAGTAATGAAAGATGGTGCTAGTGGACATGTGTAGGTCCTAGCAGCCAAAGGTTCTCTAAAAAGAATGGGAAGGGGTACCCAAGTTGAAAAGCATTAGACAAACCTTAGACACTAAGTGTCATAGCCAATAAAGGGCAATTCAAGCATTCGGATTAAAGTGAAAGAGACTAAGGAGCATGAAACCACAAGACTAATAGGAAGAAACTCTTACTCTTCTCTTTCCTTTTTATTGATGCATTTATAAAACAAAGAATTGTTGAATGCATGTCATGGCTAGAAGAAGAATGTGTTTATTTGCTTGAATTAAATTGTGAATGCTAAAATAGTTATTTCACTATGAAAGGATGAACATGAAAGAGATCATGTGTATTTTGGGAAAGCATGAAAAAAAATAAAAAATTGGAAGTCGCATGAGTGAAGCATGGACATTCCATGTCAATTGGGAAATAATTGACTAATTTTAATGTTTATATTATGCTTGTCCTAATAAACAGTTTCCATGATAAATTTCATAGGGAGAAATTGAAACAATTGGTTGCAGCCGACACTAGCCAAGTGTTGCTGGTGAGAAAAGTGAGATCCAGTCGTGCATCGTGATCATGGCAGCAGACCAAAATCTATTTGATTTGGCTAAAAATCTTCCTCAAATAGTTGTTAGGACAACAAGAAAGATGGCAGCCATGAAAATTCTAGACTTGTATATCAGCTGGAAGGTGAATAAAAGGAAGGGCTTGCTGTGGAGCAATGCCCACCTACAGAGATGGAAGGTCAAAGCCAGCAGGAGCAGTTGTGGAAGCCAAAGGACTTGATTCTGAAGGTTCAAAGTAAAGAGATGAAATGTAGGACAGACCTACCACTAGTTGTGAATTTTGAGGCATGTGTAAAGTGGGTATATATTCTAAAGTATTGAAACACCAAGGACGGTGTTATTCCAAGGGGAGGGGAATGTCACGTCCCCATATTGACCTCATTGCATTAAAACGTAAACGATGTAATATTGTTATGAAATCATGGTGAGGAGCTCAAGGCCAAGGCCCCGCCATCGATTTATTGATGCATATAGTTTACGTGCTAGCGAGGCACAGTGGAATTGCGGATATTATGTAAATATGCATTTTAATAAAATACCCACAACTAGCTATGCAATGCAACAAAGAGATGGGGGCATAATATTACAAGGAATTGGGAGGGAAATATTCAAACCCTTGAGCCAATGAAGTCAAGCCAAGTGTCAATGAGAAAACCCATCAACCATCAACTACCCATGTTGACTTTGGTGCCCAATCATTCATTTCTCCCAAGAGTTGGGTGAAGTAGATAATGACTTGGGAATTGGGGAGGTATGGCTGTCCAAATTCGAGTATGGGCAAGCCACCTTCATGGAAAATCGTTTTTCTCCTTCTTGGGGAAGAAAACACCCATGAATTATCTTCCCAAGCTATTATTCATGACCAAACTTCACTCTCTCACATTTTGGAAGCTTGTTGGGCGTTTTCCAGCCAGGTTTTTTCTGGTTTCTCTGGGTCTTCTAGCTAGGAAGAGGGCGTTTCTGTGTTACAGACCTATTGGGAGCTACCTGGGCTTTTTTCTCCACTGATTTCTAATGTTTTCCTCCCTTTTGGCATTGCTGGGAACTCGTTTTTGTATTACATACTTGTTAGGAAGGAGAGAGCACAATTTGGGGTTTGTAGAGACCATTGCAGCTCTTTGAATGCCCATGGACGTTTTTTGAAAACAAAATTTCCTTCCCAGGGTTGTTTTCCCCATTTCTCACTTCGTTTTGGTTGCCCATGTTTTCCATTCATACCCAACACTTGGGATTTTGATGTTATGTGTATCCATGCCGAGTTTATGAGTTTTCTGTGTGTAGGGGATTGTTGGGGTTGAAATGGGTTTCCGTTGTTTTGGTTTGAGTTTGAGTGGAAGCATCCACAAATGAAGAGGGTTCATATTTATCCTGATAAATGCAGCTGTGGATTGGCTTGGCTTAAATGCAAATGATTATTTGGATGTGTATGAGCTTGAAATCCCCTTTTCCTTATAGATATCATGCCCAGCTCGAGGGTGGTCTTTGAGTGCTGAAATAATACATGCTGGGAAGAGACCTACGGTTGGGAGGAACGTTGCAGCAACATAGCTAGTTGTTGGAGACAACATTACAGTGAGATAATTATATTCTTTATTTGTATTTAATTCTGCAATGTGTTAAATTGAATGGAAATTGTGAATTGTGTGTGGATGGTGTTTATTCCGCTGTTTATGTTAAATTGATTTGCATCTGCACACTTTTGAGTTTTATGACTATGAATCAAATGCATGGATTGAGTTTGTTTAAAAATCCCCATATATTGCCATCATGTTCCCTCCCTTTCCTTGGAAGGATGGGTGGGTACGTGACACCTGTGTACTCAATTGCTCACGGGTATGGCCGTGAAGAAGGTTTTTTAAATGATTAAGCTAAAAAAACTTGTGTTTTGCCTCCAGGATGGTCCTAGAGGGGAGGGAAAGGGAACATGATGTTGTGGATGAGAATGTTCGCTAAGGATTTCCCTCGCAACAAGCACTACAAGTGTGTGGTCTCTACAAATTTTGGAGTGTTGGGGTTTTAAGGGCCCAAAACCAACTGCTCCGTCCATTGATTGATTACTGGGATGTAGACGTGCAGAAGTTCAATTTGGATGGTCAAACACTCTCACTAGAGGTGGATGACATATACTTTATTACAGGGTTGTCCCGCCGAGGGGAGGCTGCTAGTCTCCAGTCTCACACTGTAGGTGGTGGGATCACCATTACTTACTATATAGACTGGTACTATATTCCCGATACCCAAAAGGGGGGAAGCTAGATACCCATTGGGGCCATTGTGAGCTTGAGAATGAATATCAGAGTGTTCACCCTCGTGAGGATCACAGGTTCAACAGCTTTACATCAGGCTTGAAGGCCAGTGATGTTCTATGCAGTAGAGTGCATGAGGCCTATAGTGTATGACTGGTGCACAATGTTACTGGTGTCTATGAAGACCCAGTTAACAGAGTTTAAGCGTGGGCAGGCAAAGAACTTCAGGTATGGCAGTATACTCTATAGTTTCTTCTTTAAGAGCGTTCTAGGGCTTAGTATGAGGGCTGAAGTCCCTTTGCATAGTCTCTGTGATCCATCCCTGACTTGGTGGGCTGAAGTACTGACACGACAAGGTGGTGGCCGACAGGCATCACCATACTCAGATGAGTTCTTCCATTGGTGGGCTCGACAGGTAATCGCCATCGATGACTACCCATATGAGGGGATAGACTATCGGGGCGACCGCGATATGCCGCTCCCTCTAGGGGGCGCATTTGGAGATATCAGTACGCTACTCTTTTTATGTTTCATGTATTTAATTTTTTTGGACTTTTTATTATAACGGAAATGCAAAAATATTTTTGGTGTAGTATCACATATTGACATTCCACTGTTTGCTCGCAGATGCTGGTTCGTGAAGACCAAAGGGCTACCTGAGACATCGTCATCAGGGCAAGGGTGGAGAGGTGCTAGCGCTGCAGCAGAGTGCACGCTAGAGACGGTACGGGTCAACCTGTCCCATATGACTACTAGAGTACCCATGATTGAGATGGAACATCTTCCAGAGGCGATGCAACGACATGTTGTAGGAGTACCGGGCACCTGGGTGCGGTCATAACAAACTATCATACACTAGCGTGTATCCTAAATCATTAAGAATGTTAATCAAGGAATATCAAAAGATGCTTTTTTTTATTGGCTAGAATTGCTCACATCCTATTGAAAATATTATTTTTTTATTGTAAAGTATTTAAATGAGTCTACTCACCAAAAATATTTGAGCCCAAAAAAAGGAAATCGGGACAATTTCCGATCAAAAATATAAGTTAATTGGTTGTTTTCTTAAAGCAAGCATAGTCACCCAACCGAAATTTCCAACCCACCGTGAGTTTAACGTAGGTTAAGTGTATGGAGATTCAAAATTGCATTAAATTAGCACCGTTTGCAACAGTCTTGGAAGTGTAAGACATGCCAGGAATGGGTGGTGTAGTTATGATATGAGCCGCCTTTAGATCTACGTGGCGGAATGAAATCAATTGAGCATCCATGATCGATTGAGCATGGCGGGTAGTTTCAAAAAATTTAATTTCTCATGAATTTGAATGAGTTATTTTTATAACAATGTGTTTTGTTTTGGATTGCCTGGTGTTTTGGACTACCTAGTACCCTACAACATAACCAGAAAAACTTCTTTGTGTTTTGTTTTGGACTGCTTGGTGATTATCTAAAAATGTCTTGTGGATACCTTCAGAATTTTAAATTGGCATAAGAAGCAGCATTACCTAATGAGACTCCTTTGGCGTGAAGTCTAGCAACCTTGACTCATCCACACAAAATCATATTATTCTGAATCAGGTATGCCTACATTGTACTTCATCCAGTCCCATCCTTATCTCAAGTGATAGTAAATTGCACTTGCCTGTCACTTCTGTTGATAGTAAAACATGGAAAGAATCCGGACAGTAGCATATAGAATAAGATTGTAATGAATGCACTTGGTTGATATGGCATTGTGATATGGATTTGCTTTATTAGTTGCTCATATAGCTTTGATGTCAATGTTACAGTCTATTCATGTGATAGATGTTAAGATCAATATGTGTACATTTATCCAGCAATGAACCTGTTATTTATTTTGGGAAAGCTGTTAAGTCGTTTCTATAGTCTACCGTAGTCTCGATGGTTATTTTTTTTCATTACTGTTCATTTTTTCTTTCACTTGGTTTTTGACATTGTTGTTTAATTTGTCTTTCAATTTGTCTTTCACTTGGTTTTTGACACTGTATTTTGTACATCATCTTCATGAATTTATAAAGATTTCCATGTTCTACAACTAGTTTTTTTATTTTGGTTCAAAAAGTTCCTGATGTATGCATTTTTTGTTGATGTATATGTAACTTCGGAATGTATTTCATTTGTATATTATATATATATCTATTGTACCCTTATAAGAGATGTGTTATTCCTCTATAAGGAAGTGTCGTCATGTGGATTGAAAAGTGTCGCAAGTGTTTGTACTTGCCGATGGGTTATTAGACCACCTTATGGGGTCGGCCCTGATTAATATATAATATAATGTGGGTGTATCTAAGTAGACAAGTCGGCCCCAGTAGGTCACTGGGCAAAAAGGTGAGTATAAATAGAGATAGGAGATCTCTATTTTACTCACTCGGAAAAGAAACTATCTCTCTCTCTGAAAAGTGGCGCACTAGTGAGGAGGAGGAGGATCATCTGCTAGGAGACTATCTCAGTGTTATTTGGTTGTATTTTGGTTGAGCCATTTCTCTCTCTATCTCTAAGGAAGTTGTGGGGTTTTTCACCTTAGGGTTTTCCCCACGGAAACTCTGTGTCTCTTGTCTCTATGCTTTTGATTCTTGTGATGCTTGTGATGCTTGTCATATTATGATTGTCATGCATTGATATACTGTAGATGTTATTCTCTCAGCAAAGATCCTATAGTATTGTGATTTAATACTAAAAATTTAACATGGTATCAGAGCTTAACTGAGAAGAAGACATTTTGTAGTGACGGAAGCTTGTATTCCTTGTTTATTGGGTTTCTCTCCATAGATTTTTTGAAATTCAGTATAGTAGATTGGATCTACTCATCGAGGTGCATCTATCTGTCAAATCAGAATTCAGTTCCGAGCATTTTCAGATTTGGCCCTAAAAATTAGGGTTTCCACAAAAATAGGAATTTCTGAAAACTGAAGGCACAGCTGGAAGCTCGTTGCAAAAATCGAAGGTTTGAGCTTTGGATCGAGATTTTTGGCTGGGTAGATCTCCGGGAAACTCAAACCCTAATTCAGGGCTCTCCCTAGTGAACCCGGGAGGACAAAAAGACAATTTTGAAGGACAAGACTTTGCTGATCTCAATTTCTGAATGTACTAGGCTGATCAGCTCTCCAAGGTGCATCTTTCTATCCATTTGGAATTTTGAAATTCACATTTTGAATTTTTAGCGTTTCTCTGACAAACCCTAATCCGGGACCAGATCCACTTTTCAGCACTTCAAGTGGTAAGTCCTAAATCCTTTCTATTTCCATTTGAAGTACTCTTAAAAGATGTATCTCCACACCAAGCTTGAGGATAAGCTTGAAGGGGCTGATAACTTCCGAGCCTGGAAGTATAGGATTGGATTAATCCTGGAAGAGAATGAGTTGGACTCATATGTGAAAGAAGACATCCCTATCCCAGAGGATGAAGAAGCCAAGGCATTGCACAAGAAGAACTTGGTCAAGGCAAAGAGAATCATTGCTGATTCTATCAAAGACCATCTCATACCTCATGTGTCTTCTCTTAAGACACCCAAAGAGATGTTTGAATCTTTGACCAAGCTATTTGAAGGAAAGAACATAAATCGGAAGATGACCCTGCAGAACCAATTGAAAGCAGTGAAGTTTCAGAATGGAGAAACCATTCAATCTTACTTTTCAAGGGTCTCCCAGATCAAGGAACAATTATAAGCAGTAGATGAAATGGTGGAGAATGGTGAAGTGGTGATGACCACTCTAAATGGCCTACCCAGGTCATGGGATTCCTTTATTCAAGGAATTTGTGCAAGGAAGAAATTGATCTCCTTCAACAGATTGAGGGAAGAATGCTCTCAAGAAGAAGCTAGACTTATAGCTCGTGAGGAAAAGATGGGAGGAGAAGATCAAGCTCTTGCAGCTCACACCAAAAGAAGCAAAACCAAGAAGGATCACTCTCACCACAAAAGATTCCATCAAAAGAGTAAGAAGGACCTAAGATGCTTCACATGCAATGAGAAGGGTCACTTTGCTTCAGATTGTCCCAAGAACAAAAGGGATAATAACAACAACTCTAGTAAAAAGAAGAAGGGCAGCAAAAGAAGGTTTCATGCTCATGCTGTCGAAGATGATGAACCTTCAAAGAAGAAGGCTAGGGCAGAAAGTAGTAGTGATGATGACTCATCAAGTGAAGAAGAATATGTTCTAATTTCTGCTCTTACATGTACCATCTCCCATGGATGTAATGATTGGTTGATTGATAGTGGGGCTTCCAAACACATGACTGGGTTTAAAGAATCCTTTGTGAACCTATCTGAACATGAATCACCCCATAAGGTGAAACTTGGGGATGATTATCAATACCCAATCAAAGGAAGTGGTGAAGCCTCCTACAACCTAGATTCTAGAAAATCATTGAAGATGAAAGAAGTACTTTATGTACCTGGGCTCAAGAAGAACTTACTCTCCATCTCTGCATTGGATGCAAAAGGTATGAGGGTTGCATTTGTGGATGGCCAAGTCCTAATGTGGCCAAAGGGAAAGACCATAGATGATGCAGTAGTAATTGGAGAGCAAGAGGGAGGCTTGTATAAATTAAAGGGACAAACTGAACATGCCATGGTGCATGAATCCATGGAGCCAAGTGAACTTTGACATAGAAGACTTGCTCACATGCACTATAGAGCACTTCCAATTGCAAGCAAGGAAGTAGAGGGTCTTCCTGAAATCAAGACCAAACATGAAGGTGTTTGCAAAGGATGTGCAAAAGGTAAGAACACTAAGAAGGATTTCCCAAGCAGTGAAAGCAAAGCAAAAGACATCCTGGAAATCATCCACTCAGATGTATGTGGCCCTATGTCATCCAGTTCCCTGAGTGGGTATGTTTACTATGTATCATTTATTGATGACTTCTCCAGGAAGAGTTGGGTATACTTATTGAAGGGCAAAGATGAGGTGCTTGATAAATTCAAGGAATTCAAAACCTTGATGGAAAATCAAACTGACAAGAAGATCAAAACATTCAGATCTGACAATGGTGGAGAATTCACCTCAAATGACTTCAAGAAGCTTTGCAGTGATTCGGGGATTAAGAGGGATTTGACTGCTCCTTATAATCCTCAACAAAATGGAGTTGCAGAAAGGAAGAACAAAACTATCATGGAAGCGGCAAGGGCAATGTTGCATGACCAAGATCTTCCTATGCATCTATGGGCAGAAGCAGCTAGAACAACTATATATGTGCAGAACAGAACACCCCACAAGATATTGGACAACAAGACACCAGAAGAAGTCTTTTCTGGTAAGAAACCTGAAGTCAGTCATCTCAGAATATTTGGTTGTCCAGTATACACTCATGTCCCAAAGGAAAAGAGGACTAAACTAGATCCTTCAAGAAAGAAGGGTATCTTTGTGGGTTACAGTGAAAGCTCGAAGGCTTACAGAATATACTTTCCAGGGTTCAAGAAGATTGATGTCAGCAGAGATGTAACATTTGATGAAAACTCAGCATTCATCAAATCAAGGAAGGCACCTACCGAAGATTATGAAGAACCTAAGGAAACAAGATTTCAGGATACTACCATGACTGAAGCAGTTCCAGAAACTGTTCGTGAGTTTGAAGATCCACAAGAACCTGTAGATCCACCCCGTGAGAATAACTCTCACAAAAGGAAACCTGTATGGGCTAGAGAGCTCATTCATGATGCAGAAAGATTTGGCATTCCAGAAGAAGAACACAGAGCAAAGAAGAGAACCAGATCACACACCAGTTATGTTGCTTTACTCTGTGACATTATGAACAAAGAGCCTTCCAGTTATGAAGAGGCAGCAGAAAAGAAAGAATGGAAGGCTGCTATGGTTGAGGAATACCAATCAATAATGAAAAATGATGTTTGGGATGTTGTCCCAAGACCTAAAGAGAAGTCTGTTGTGACTTCCAAGTGGATCTACAAAATCAAGCATGCTGCAGATGGCAGTGTGGAAAAATACAAAGCAAGATTCGTAGCTCGTGGTTTCTCTCAAAAAGAAGGAATAGATTATGAAGAAACCTTTGCACCTGTAGCCAGGTATACTTCCATCAGAATAGTACTTGCCCTGGCTGCAGCAATGAAATGGAAAATACACCAGATGGATGTCAAGACTGCTTTCCTGAATGGTGTAGTAGAAGAGGAAGTATATGTGGAACAACCACTCGGTTTTGAAATACATGACAGGGAATCATATGTATGCAGATTGAAGAAAGCCTTGTATGGCTTGAAGCAAGCTCCCAGAACCTGGTATGGTAGGATGGATAGTTTCCTATCTAGTTTGGGATTTACCAAGAGTAAAGCAGATTCCAACCTTTAATACAAGGCTGAGGAAGGGAATCCAGTGATTCTAATCCTGTATGTGGACGACCTATTTGTGACAGGAGATGACAGACTGATTGCAGATACTAAGAGGAAGCTTGCAGCTGAATTCGATATGAAAGATTTGGGAATGATGCACTATTTCCTAGGTATGGAGGTGTGGCAGAGTGCAGGTGGGATCTTCCTTGGTCAAGGGAAGTACACGGTAGATATCCTGAAGAGATTCGAGATGATGGATTGCAAGGCCATGGCCACACCTATGGCATCGAATCTGAAGCTTCTATGTGATGCTTCATCTGAGCCAGTTGATGTCTCTATGTATCGTCAGATGATTGGATCCTTGATGTACCTGACAAACACGAGACCAGACATTTGCTTTGCTGTGAACACATTGAGCCAGTTCCTGACGGATCCGACGAGTGTTCACCTGGTTGTTGTAAAGCATGTTCTGAGGTACCTGAAGGGTACAGTGGATTATGGGCTCAAGTATGAAGCGAATCAAAAGTTTAACCTACAGGGTTATGTTGATTCAGATTGGGCCGGCAGTGCTGCAGATAGGAAGAGCACATCTGGGTGCTGCTTTAGTATGGGATCAGGTATGATCTCTTGGTTTAATAGGAAGCAGTCCTGCGTAGCACTAAGTACAGCTGAGGCAGAGTATGTTGCAGCCTGTTCAGCTAGTTGTGAGGCAGTATGGCTACGGAAGCTACTATCTGAGTTATTTGATCTCCCGTTGGAGGCTACTGGTATCTTCTGTGATAACTAGAGTTATGTGAAGTTGTCCGAGAACCCAGTGTTTCATGACAGGTCGAAACACATAGAGATCAAATATCACTATATCAGGGATATGGTGCAGAGAGGAGCTGTGAAGCTTCTGTATGTTGCGACGGATGAGCAGATTGCAGATGTGCTGACGAAGCCACTAGCCAGAGTGAAGTTCGACTACTTCAGAGAGAGGCTTGGCGTTCTTCAAATCGAGGACACTTCAAGGAAGAAGTGATGGACACATTTGTTGAAGCCATTCCAAGCATGTTGGAAGGAGGATCCTTCACCTAGCTGTGGATGTAAGCGTTGGATGATGAGCATTAGGATGATGTTCTGGTTTCTGCTTGGATATGATCAGTTGGATCATTTTTATGTATGTATGTACGCATCATGTTGGATGCTGGATATGATCAATTGGATCATGTGTATGTATTTTGTATATGCATCATGTTGGATGCTTGGACCATGTATCTGTATATGTATCAGGTGGATACATTGTATGATCAGATGGATCATGTATGGTGATATGTATCATGTATTTGTATTTGTATCAGGTGGATACAATGTATGATCAGGAGGATCATGGATGATGATATGTATCAGGTAGATACTTGGTATGCAGCAGGATGTTGCAGTGATGATCAGGATGATCATGGATGATGAGCTTCAGGATGTTGCTCCAGATGACATGCAGCAGGATGTTGCAGTGATGATCAGGATGATCATGGATTATTAGCTTCAGGATGTTGCTCCAGATGACATGCAGCAGGATGTTGCAGTGATGATCAGGATGATCATGGATGATGAGCTTCAGGATGTTGCTCCAGATGACATGCAGCAGGACGTTGCAGTGATGATGATCAGGATGATCATGAGTACATCAGGATGATGTATGTTGAGTATCAGGTTGATACTCTGTGGCCGTGGATCAGGTTGTGCAGATGAGCATGTCTGGGAGATCCTATAGGTCGGAGTTGTGTACCCGTAACACCCTGGGATGCTCTTTCGAGACATTGCTCTGGGAGGACATGTAATTTGTGCCTTGGGAGATTTCAGGTCGGAGTTGTGTACCCGTAACATCCTGAGATGCTCTTGCGAGGTTTTGTCCTATGGCTTGTAATTTGGGCCCTGGGAGATTTCAGGTCGGAGTTGTGTACCCATAACATCCTGAGATGCTCTTTCGAGGTTTTTCCATGACCACATGTAATAGCGCCCTGGGAGATTTCAGGTCGGAGTTGTGTACCCGTAACATCCTGAGATGCTCTTGCGAGGTTTTATGGTGGACCACATGTAATTTGTGCCTTAGGAGATTTCAGGTCGGAGTTGTGTACCCGTAACATCCTGAGATGCTCTTTCGAGGTTTTGTGGTGGGGTCACATGTAATAGCACCCTGGGAGATCCTACAGGTCGGAGTTGTGTACCCGTAACATCCTGGGATGCTCTTTCGAGGTTTTGTGACGCACGTAATAAGTCCTGAGGATTCCACAGTATGGCCAGTGATGACGAAGACCTGCAGGTGGTGGGCCTACATCCAGTATGAAAAAGGACTGGCTCTGTAGAACTTCCTATGACGAGTAGAGACAGAGATTGGTTGAGATAGTAGCAGCAGTGACGATGATGATGACGATGCATCGATGACGATGATCCAGAGAAGAAGACTTGTCTAGCAGATCTGTGTCGAGAAATACCTTCCTAGTTAAGAGGGAGTGTTGATGTATATGTAGCTTCGGAATGTATTTCATTTGTATATTATATATATATTTATTGTACCCTTATAAGAGATGTGTTATTCCTCTATAAAGAAGTGTCGTCATGTGGATTGACAAGTGTCGCAAGTGTGTATACTTGCCGATGGGTTATTAGACCACCTTATGGGGTCGGCCCTGATTAATATATAATATAATGTGGGTGTATCTAAGTAGACAAGTCGGCCCCAGTAGGTCACTGGGAAAAAAGGTAAGTATAAATAGAGATAGGAGATCTCTATTTTACTCACTCGGAAAAGTAACTATCTCTCTCTCTGAAAAGTGGCGCACTAGTGAGGAGGAGAAAGATCATCTGCTAGGAGACTATCTCAGTGTTATTTGGTTGTATTTTGGTTGAGCCATTGCTCTCTCTATCTCTAAGGAAGTTGTGGGGTTTTTCACCTTAGGGTTTTCCCCACGGAAACTCTGTGTCTCTTGTCTCTATGCTTTTGATTCTTGTGATGCTTGTGATGCTTGTCATATTATGATTGTCATGCATTGATATACTGTAGATGTTATTCTCTCAACAAAGATCCTATAGTATTGTGATTTAATACTAAAAATTTAACATTTTTATAGAGCATGGAATTTTTAGTCTTAAAATGATTATATCAACAAATTTGACCATGAAGATACCATGAATTTATCATAATAAAGAGTATCATAGCATAGGAATTAAACATATACTTATTCATAATTTGTAAGTATTTTGGTGAAATTGAAATTAATCACGAAAATCCTGATTTGTTATGTAAAAAACAGAGTGTTAATCTACAAAAATGGGCTTAACAAAATGCACGCCACAGTCCATACATATATTATTAATTTAAAGTAATACCATGGGATTGAAGACAAATATATGCTTGAAAAAAACCTCTTTCAATTTCCTAAAATTATGTTTTATTTGCCCGCAGTTAATTTGACAAAATAACAAATTTTATGTTTGGAACCAAGTCTTACCATGTTCATAAAAATTCCCGCTTAACCGTCACTATTGAGTATTTTTTAGTGATTTAAGTTGGAAATGGTGTGGTTTACTATTTTCCACCTTACTGTACATATAGGTTTTCAATTTGAGTTCCCAAAGTGTCTGGAGTGTCATTTTTGCAGAGAAGGAGATTTTTAGACTTAAAATGAGTCAACAAATTTGACCATTCTAATATTATGACTTTATTATAGTAAAGAGTAGGGTGGAAACGCGAAGGTGGGTTACACTTTGGTGAGAATCAGGCGCCAAAGAGCCATAGTGGAAGTTATTCGACTGAATAAATTTAATTATTTGGCCGAATAATGTAGTTATTCGGCTGAATCAATTAAGTTATTCGGTCGAATAACTTCTACTTTATTCGACGAAATAACAATTAACGGGCCACCGTTAGACCTAACGGTGGCCTCGATGTGTGTGCGAGGTTTTATCCGGATGGAGAAAATGCATGGCGTTGTGCAATTATTCAGCCAAACAATTATTCGACAGAACAATTATTCGACAGAATAACTATTCGACCGAATAATTGTTCGACCAAATAATTATTCTGCATAAAACCTCGACCGTGACCATTGTCTGTCACTTTCTGCAGGATTTCGTGGACCCCTTCCAGAGCTGTTGTTGGCCCTGCCTCCATGCCACTCATCTCGTCTCTGTCCCGTCCACCCACTCGTCCGTCTAGCTGGCTGTGGTTGAACTCCTCCACCCGCTTCCCTGCTCTCTGCATGTCACTTCCCCACCACCCTGTGCGTCACATTTTGCTCGTCAGTTTGTCATTGCTCGGTTGGATGTTTTGAAGGTTGTTATTGGAGTGTTCGGCTGGCACCTTCTTCTTCTCCCACCTACTCGTCCGCCACCTTCTACCTTCCCTATCTGCTCATCTGCCACTTTCTGCCTCTGCCGCTTGTTCGTAAGCCCATTTGGACGTCTGGACGCTTGTTGGTGGATTCTGCATTTGGACGTCTGTAGGTTTAGCATGCAGCTAGACTTCTATTGGTGGAGCTTTGGAGTTGGAGTGTTCTCCTGCGGCTAGGGGACGTTTGCATAATAGTGGGGGTGCTGTCGCTGTGGACCTGACGACGCGAGGTTGTCTGCAGAGGTAATTTTTTTTGCTTATTTATGTTTTTATTTTTTTTTATAAATTTCTTATAATAATTTGTAATTGTTATTGCAGGTTTTGTTTTTCTTGGCTGCTTGGATCGTTTCGATTTGGCTGTGTCCAATTTCGGCTGGGTTCTGTTCGGCCGGATCTAAATTCGCCTGCTTTCGTTTCAGCTGGGTCTAAACAGGTAAGTCAAAATTAATTTTTTGTAATTCAAGAATTAAGTATTAATTTAAAAAGTTTTGAATTTGTCCCTGTAAATGAACTCTGCCTAATTAGATAGAGTTCATGAACTCTGCCCAAATGGACAGAGTTCATGAACTCTGTCCAAAATTGGGCAGAGTTCATGAACTAGCATAGGTAATGATACTTATTACTCACAGATAGTGTGGATTAGTATGAAGAGGTTTAACATGAACTCTGTCCATTTTGGCAGATTTCATGAACTCTGTCCAGTTGGGCAAAGTTCATGAACTCTGGCCAATTGGGCAGAGTTCATGAACTCTAGCCAAATCATATGCTGAAAATGATTTAAATTTAAATATAAAAAGAGAAATATATGCAGTCTTTAGTTAGTTAATTTTGTTAAATTATTGATTTTGCTTATGTGTTTAGAAATGAAAATAAAAGTAGGACTGTAATTGTATTTGCAAATGATATATCCCTTTTATATATAGGCTTGTCTTATTGGCTGAACTCTGTCAACATGGACATGGACAGAGTTCATAGAGCAATATATTAGTTTTATTACTAACTGTGTTAATGCATAGCTATAGATACAACTAAACTTTAGACACGATTAAACTCTAGTTTGGATACAACAAAACTTTAAAATTTACTTTAGGTACAACTAAACTATAGACATGAATAAACTTTAATTTAAATGTACTATGAAAGAACAAAAATCAATTCTATTATGTACAAAACTGAATACCATTTTGCAACATGGCAAATTTCTGAAACATAGCCAAACTTGTAAAAAATAATACCATGCATTCTTAGAAGATTGACACATTTGGCTATATATTTAGGTCTTTATTACATTTAACTTAGTTTCTTTAGAAGCCAGGTTTTAGAATTTCTAGAAATACTATCTAGATGTAACACTAAACTTAGTATTTAACTATATTCGCTCTATTCATTTTAAACATCAAAAACACTTAGAAGATTGGTACAGTAATTCCTTATACATCCCAATAGTAATAGTCATAGTCATTTTAAAAACTATTAGATGATATTATGCCACGATGGTCTTGAGTTTTAGCCTTGTAAAGGTGCCCATTCTTGGTATTATGTTTTTCTTTGGTTGCAACATGGCAAACTCGGGGAACATAATACCAAGAATCGTCACCGTTATCAGGTTGAAACTCAAGACCATCGTGGAACATGTCAAATTTGGGAAACATGGCAAACTCGAAACATAATACCATGAATTGTCAATTTTTTATGATTTTATGGAATAATGAAAATATTTGTAGATATAATTTATGTTTAAAGTATTAAAATATCAATTAAGTTATTAATTTAAGATTTAAATTAAAAGTTAATAGGTTCATGAACTCATTCTTTGACATAAAGAAATGAACCGTTCACTTAGTATTTAACTATATTGGTTCCATTCATTTTAAACATTAAAAACACTTAGAAGATTGGTACATTAATTCTTCACACATCCAACAATATTAGCTATACTCGTTTTAAGAACTATTAGATGATATTAGGTAAATCTAGGTCCTTATTAAATAACTTAGTCTCTTTAGCAGCTAGGTTTTAGAATTTGTAGAATTAACATGTAGAATTTGAGTATGTAATCAGTTGATATTTGTGTAAGTGTAGACATTATATCAAATGGAAAGAGAGGAGTTTTTGAGGCAAAAGCGTAGGAGGTTTTCACAGTCTTCTGGGGTTGGTGTTACAAGTGATAATCAAAGGTTGTCAACTTCCCCTCGAGATTCTAGTTTATTGTATAGTTCACATTCACTTGATCATCGACGAGGTGAAAGGGGTACAAATGATTCCCCTATATCTTCTGTGGGAGAACGCCGATCTCGACCCTCTATTGGTATATGAATATATTGATCTTTTAATGTGTACATACAAATTGTTTTTTTGTGTGTGCAATAATTGTACTTGTGTTTAAACAAAACTTTGTTTTTATTTGAAGCAGAGCATGGTTCAGAAGATGCTTGTAATTCTATAGAGAGGGAGGTAGAGCGAGCAAGTTAGACGGATGAGGGTGCAGAGCAAGGTTCTCAAGAGGCTCATCATTCTACACAAGGTGATGATGGTCGATCCAGAACGCAATATGTTGAATTAACTGAGGGTTGTACACCCATTAAAACATATCCATCTGATCTACCTCGGGAGCTTCCATGGGAAAGTGGTGATCATCAAATGACTCTTGAAAGATGTAGATCCCACTACAGTAAGTTGGAAAATGATTTGTCTACTATGGATATCCCTCCAGAGAGTAAACAAAGTTTGGAGATTGTTTTAGAATTACTGCAAAAATTCATTCAGGCATATGAGAATCTCGGACCAACTACAAATGGTTTTTTTGATTTGATGTGAAGACGAAAGGAACAAGTGATGGGTCCAGACAAGTGGGCTGTTGTGAACGAGAGAGTGATGAAAGAACATGCCAAATCAATGTTTAACTTCAAAGAAGGTTTAAAGTGAGAAATGTTGAAAGTGCAATATTTCAAGCATCTTGATCTTGTACATCTACTCTATGATCAGTTTCTCGCAGCCTATGGTCGGTTTCCATGGAACGATGAGGTTTCTCAATATTTTGTTAGATTTTTTTATGTTGAGTTTTTCTTAAATATGAAGCTAGACTATACTGATGTTGATTCAGAATTTTATGGAGTTGGAAAAGGTCGAATATATAATAAAAAAGGTGCTCTTAGAGACCCTACAACTCTTCGACCTCCACCCCAGATATCTCGCCCACCCAGGTTGGTGGCATTAAGATTAGAGATAGATCTCACATCTCAACTTGGGACAGTTGCAAGGAATTTTGTTGGCGATGGTTTATCGTCAACATTAGTTGGAGTAGATGTGGGATTGGTTCGAGAAAGGGCTCATTCTTCTATTCGTCAAAAGTTTGTTTACAAAACTAATGATGAGATAGATGGAATGATCATTGAATATCTTAGGGCGTATGCCAAGGTTTGTTGCGACCTAGCGGCAAATGTTATATCCAATGACACATCAAGTCTGGGAGAGGTTTGTTGATTATGATATGACTTGATTTTAATTTAATCTTTTATTCATTTTGAATTGAATTTTTTTGTTACATTATATGAATGATAAATTATGTTTTTTGATATAAAGTAATAGTTACATTATGTAAATGTTTATTGGTTGCAGTTTTCAAGAATGATGAATGAACATTCTTTCCATGTTTCCACTAGCGAAAATATAGAGCATATTCGAGAGGTATATTTATTATTTACATATTTATAATTATGTTTGAACTTGATATATATATATATATATATATTTTGAATTTTAATTTAACTATGCATCTTATTGTTAATTTGACTTATCCATGCAGGTTTCTTTAGATACGAACTTTACAAATGATTTACCATCTATTGTGAGCTAAATTTTTTAATCTTTTTGTTTTAGTTTTAAGTTAATTGACACAGTAATTTTTTTGGTTTGCATTATGTTTTATTTATTAACACAATTTAAATTTTAGAGGGAAGAGATAGGTTCTCTGCTTCATGCAGCAGATATTGGCGCGGAGGTAATTTTGTTCACACTTGAATTGATCTTTGATATAAGTTTAATATTTTAATTTTTATGGATTTAGTTAAAATTTGTTCAAGTAATTTCTGAGATTCATAAATTGATTTTATACATGTTGCAGCTTGGGTCTCTTAAATCTTTTGGAGGCAAAGGGAAAACTCTTTTGGAGGATGGTGGTGGACAAGTATTTGGAGAATTTGATGTAATTTTGTTAATAATTGAATTGCTTTTTGATATATAAGTTTAATATTTTAATTTTTTGAATTTAGTTTAAATAATTAAATGATATTCGTAATCTGCTTTTATACATGTTGTAGGGTGGGTTGAGTCTAGGGGGAGGCCCTAGTGGACGATAGCATGGTGGCATTTTTTTCTTGTTGATATGCATAGATTGCAAAGATTTGATTTGGACATGTCGAGGAGATTTATTTTTGGACTAGATACATATATGTACATTGAACTCACATGTTCATGAACATTTTTTTTAGGATTATATACATGTCCTTTGAACTTACATATTTTGTTTTTGCTTTAAATGATCTACTTATTTTTGTTTATTTAGCATATTTGGTATGCTTTAAAGGTTTAGAATATGTATTTGCATGTTTAAATGAATGAATGAATATGTAAGAATGAATCTAGGTGTACAATGAATGACTGTTAGGTTTTATAGGAATTTTAAGAATGAATGAATGTTAAGAATGATTTATCTTTGAATGTTAGGAAGTTTTGATAGAAAAATAAATGTTAGGTTTAAAGTTTCGGAATGTTAGGAAGTTGTGATTGAAATATGAATGTCAAGAACCTGAAAAATGAATGTTATGTTCAAATTTTGATATATGTATGTAACTACTTGAATATGTTAAGAATGAATGTTACATGGTAAGAATGAATGTTAACAAGGTTATGATATATGAGCAATGAATGAATGAATGTTAGGTTTTTATATGGATTTTAAGAATAAATGAATGTTAAGATCAAGAATGTTAAGAACATGGTATTTTTGAATATTATGAAGTTTAGGAATGTTAAAAGAAATTTAAAAATGGATGAACATAGGTTTAAAGTTCATGAATGTTATGAAGTTTTGATTGAAATATAAATGAGTGTTAAGATTGAATGTTAAGAACATGAATGTTATCTTTGAATGTTAGGAAGTTTATGAATGTTAGACATTTTGATGGAAATATGGATGAACTAGAACATTCAAAAATGAGTGTTAAGCACATGAATGTTATCTTTGAATGTTAGGAAGTTTAGGAATGTTAGAAGTTTTAATAGAAATATGGATGAACTAGGAAGCTAAAAAATGAACATGTTAAGTTCAAATTTTAAGAATGTTAGGAAGTTTATGAATGTTAGAAGTTTTGATGGAAATATTGATGAACTAGAAAGTTTAAAAATGAATGTTAGGAAGTTTATGAATGTTAGAAGTTTTAATAGAAATATAGATGAACTAGGAAGCTTAAAAAGAACATGTTAAGTTCAAATTTTAGGAATGTCAGGAAGTTTAGGAATGTTAGAAGTTTTGATGGAAATATGAATGAACTAGGAAGTTTAAAAATGAATGTTAAGAACATGAATGTTAGGAAGTTTAGGAATGTTGGAGGTTTTGATAGAAATATTGATGAACTAAGAAGCTTAAAAATGAACATGTTAAGTTCAAATTTTAGGAATGTTATGAAGTTTTGATTGAAATATGAATGTTAGGTTTAAATTTTGGTAGGAATGTTAAGAATGAATGTGATGGTAAGAATGGATGCTAAGGAATTTATGATACCCCTAGGTGCAATGAATGAATGAATGTTAAGATTGAATGTTAAGAACATGATTGTTATCTTTGAATGTTAGGAAGTTTATGAATGTCAAGAAGTTTTGATAAAAATATGAATGTTAGGAAGTTTAAAAATGAATGTTAGGATTAAAGTTCAGGAATTTGTTAGGAAGTTTTGATTGAAATATGAAAGTTAGGAAGTTGAAAAATGAATATTAAGTTCAAATTTTGATATGAATTTTTAATTAATAATTCTTATTTTCAATGTCCAGGTACATTTGATGCAGCTGAAATCATGGAAAATGGGGATAACGATTTTTTATTTTTTAATCATAAGCGAAGGTTACAAGATTGTGAAGCTTATGCTAAATTAGAGCAATGCTTTTAGACAACAATTTGATGAATTTTCATCGATTTGTTGTAAATAATCATTCCTCTAATTTAGCATAAGCTTCATAATCTTGGAATCTTTTCTTGTGATTAAAAATCAAATGATCATTGTCTCCATTTTCCATGATTTTAGTTATGTGAACTTACACAAGTGATATTTTAAATTAAAGATTCGGGGCGGAGAGTGGCGACAGCCACAGATCTGTTATCTCATCCCTTAAGTGGTCTAATAGACATATGGGGACCCAAATAAAGTATTTTATACAGAATTAAGACAAAAATTTTACACATTGAGGTTTTCATTACCAAATAATTTTTGAATTCAAATTTCAGCATACTAGAATACGATCATTTAAACTCTTATATTCCAGTTCTTTTCAAGATCATAGACATAGAAAGAAAAAAAATATATTGTACACAACATTTGACAATGACATGGAAAAAACCATTGATCTATTAATTTTTTATATAGTTAAAAACATCGCAATGGAATGCCATCCTCAATTATCTGTTCATGGTCATATTTGGACAGTTTCCATTTTTTATTTTTTAATTGTTTTTTTGATGGAACTTGAACCAATTTTATTCGAGATGCACATACTAAATGACTATATTGACAACATATAACATCAGATTCATAATCCTGAAAGTAGACATAATTTTGAGTAATATGGGCCTGCTGAAAAAAATAGCCCTTTAAATTGATGGATCCTCTCTCGTATGTATATTCGTTGTTATTGTAGTCTTCCAATAACTTCATTTTTCCTTCAGTGCATCACATCAAATAATACTTCACATTTTCGTTGTTGTCTATAGGTGCAATCACAGCAAAAACATCTCCTTTGCAAATTACAATTGACGTTAGGATTTTTAATTCAATTAAATTGACTAATATACATGTGTATAAGGTGATGGATAAGAATGAACAATCGACAAAAAAATGGTATTTGATCATTACCTTCTCTAACAAGATCTGAAATTCTGTCGCCATCAGATGATATTGCTATTTCTTATGATTCTAATTCTTCTATGCTTGCTAGTGGCATTTTTCCTTTAGGATTACTCTCTGTGTGTTTCCAATGTTTTACATAGTTGTTCATTATGTTTTCACAAACTTCTATAGATTCAATATTTTCAGTGCAAATATGACAAAAGTATGATTGCTTTCTACTGTCAAATGCATAAACGTTTTGGAAGGATTTTGTTTGAATAGAGTGAAAATCTCTAGTCCCATGTATGGTGCTAGCGTCGTATGGTATTAATCTATTTATATCTTGGACCCCAACAAGCCAAAAAAATCTAGTACAGAAATGACAAATTTTGATGTTAGTTACATACTTTTTTTTAAATTGACTATAAAATATAAATTAAAACATTTGTGTGTACATACATGAGAACATCTTTTGATTGTTGATTATAATCATGGTTTAGATGTGATTTACACCATTGGACAACCTCTGCAGCTGAATGGAATCGTGCAGAACTATGGTTCATTTTCCATCTTTGAAGTGCTCTTTTTATGCGTGCTCCTGCACCATCATGTTCACCTTTTCCATGACCAGTTTCAAAGAAATTCCAGCGATGTTTAATGTTCAATGCTTTATGAAGTCGACATAACCAATAAAATGATCGCGAATATTTAAATTATCCGGCACATCCATTCGACCATATCCAATGCTCATTGAATTTAATGTTACATCCCTTTAGTGAATTGTAGAAAATATTTTCAATACAATGCTGAACAAAATGTGTATCGTGTGTACGATCGTCGCTGATATAAAAGTGATATTCTTTAATCACATCTCAATTGTCACACGTGCTTTCAATGCCATCAACATCATGTTGAGAATGTCTATATAAAACATGGACAAATATCGAAACTTGGTCAGAATGATAGTATTCACTCTGTATCTCTTTTTGTGCAGCAAATGTGTAATTTTTTGCAAAATCAACCACTGACAAAATTGTTCCTGGTGGAAAAATTTCATAAGACTGTTTGAATTGAAGGTCTTGCCATCGTGGCCATTGTTCTCTATGTGAATGCTTGGTGTATTTATAAATTTCACTTTCAAATTTCTTGAGAAAATCTTTCACACCTATTTTATCTTCTCGCAAATCAATCCTTTTAGAATGTACATCACTAGTACTTGTAATGTATTCATATCTTCTCCAATCAATGGTGACATTTGATAGCGAGTAATTAGTATCGATAGGATATTTATTGTGGAATAAAACCATATTTCCACAACGATTACAATGTTTTCCATTGACACATTTCTTATTATAAAATACTTCGTCGTGATTTCTTTCACATAGGGTTTGAGATATGAATTCACGTATTGTGGACGGAGGTGGTGAATTTGTCCAAAACATTTTACCAAATTCAAGAAATGTGTTGTAATATATTTGAAATTGCACATGATAACGGCAACAACATGTATCACGGATAGTAATAGGTCTAACATACCATGGTTTTAGTTGCACAAATGTAGTGATTGACACATTAATTCCACGATGATCTTTCTTGAATTTATTGTACAATTGTACTTGTGTCATATCTATTATATGTTTTGGACTGCTTACATATACTCCTCGTGATACTCTTTGTCATATTACATCTCTTGAATTTGGTGAAACTCAAGCATGTGTCAACCAATATTCCCATACAATATCTTTAACACCTACTCCGATTTTATCTTTGTAAGGCTGTCTATAAATAATTGCCCAGCAAACAAGTTCATCATTTTCATCTATTTGCATTCTGAATTTGCTATGTTTGTATAATGTCTTTCTTGAGGTTCCAACTGCTTTTGCTAGCTGTGTTGTCAAACATTTTTGTTTAGCACTAGTCAAAATAATTGCTGTATGAATTGCTCTTCATGCAGCATTGATGCCTTTTTTCCTAGATTTTTCAAACTTTTTTATTGCATCACCTATATTTTCTATCACATTATGTTTTAATTTCGACTCTTTGGAAACTTTGTGAATACCCAATAATGACATAGCATCTTCTAACTTCTTGGTCACTAATAAACATCTCAAAATTTGTGCTTGTCTTGTTGCTGAATAATTCTTCAGAACATAATCATAAATTTTTTGAGCCCGATATCGTGCAGCATGTATGGGCATTTTTTTCCATATTTGTTGCAATCAGTGTTTTCTAACGTTTCATCATCAATGGTGAAAGTACCTATACATCAAGTTAATTTAATTTAAAACATGTATCCAAAAATACAATTCATTACAAAAAATAAATTTGGAAAATACATGATATATACATACCTGGTCTAATTTCTGGTTCTTGAACTTGATCTTCAATATTGACTTCATCGACATTAGTATGTAAATCACTATTTACATTTTCAACAATGGTTTCTTCAACTTCAATTTGTTCTTCTTGTACTTTATTTTCAATTTCCATTTCATCAACATTATCATGTAAAACTATATTTGTATCTTCAATAATCGTTGCTTGCGTTTCTGCAAGGCTTACTTTGTTGGCATGATATTTAAGTTTTTTTTCTCTATTATCATCATCATCAGCATGTTTATGATCATATTTTCTTTGACGGTTTCTCTTACTGCCCATGATTGTTTAATCTATAAATGATAAATTAAAGAATCATCATTTTATAGTAAAAAAACAAAATGGAGATTTAAAAACAGTTACGAAATTTATAAACACATGAATTGAAATTTACTTCACCTTATCAAAATCTTGTAAGAGTCTTTTGAAGAAAAAGTTCTTGGAAACAAATTTACTTTGAAAATAACTTTCTTTGAATTAAATAAGAACTCTTTGACAATAAATCACCATTGAAAAAACCCATTGGAAAATAATAAGAACACTTTCTAAATAAATCTTCTTTGTAAAACCACTGGAAAAAAAAACTTCTTTGAAAAAATACCTAGGAAAAAGATTTCTTTCTAAAAACCCTTGCAATGAAATAATTTTTTTGCAAATATAACTTGGGAGACTTTGAAAAAATCGTTTTTCAAAAAAATAAGAAGGAAAAATACATCTCCTTTGTAAAAATAACTTGAAATAAAATCTTATTTGCAAAAATGCCTTAGAATAAAAACTCTGTAAATGCACATTTTGGAAAGAAACATTTTCTGAAAAAATCACTTGTAAAATACTTTGTACAAAAAACGTCTTTTGCAAAAATACCAAGAAAAAAAAAACTTTGAAAAAACTCATTTTCAAATAAATAAGAAGGAAAAATACAACTCCTCTGAAAAAATAACTTGGAATAAAAACTCTTTAAAATCACCATTTTGGAAAAAAAACACATTGCAAAGAAATAAGAAGTGCAAAATGTTTGGAATAAAAACTCATTTTGCAAAAATGCCTTAGAAAAACATTCTTTCAATGTATTCCTTAGAAAGAAGTAAGAAAAAAAATACCTCATAAAAAAAACTCTCTTTGCAAAAAAAGCTCCTTAGAAAATCCTTGGAAAAAGAAAAACCCATCGCAAAGAAATAAGAAGTACAAAAAGCTTAGAATAAAAACTCATTTTGCAAAAATTACTTAGAAAAACATTCTTTCAATGTATTCCTTAGAAAAAAGTAAGAAAAAGAATACCTTATAAAAATAACTTCCTTTGCAAAAAAAACTCCTTAGAAAACCCCTTCAAAAATATTCTGACCAGACGTATGCGAAATTAAAATGTGCGAAATTAATTAAAGTTTTTAGTTTTATTTATATAAGTTTAGACAAGAACGTTTTTTTTTTAATTTTTTATACGGTCGACGAGTTTTTTTTTACGTTTGGTTATTCAGCCAAATAACCTTTGCTCTAATTGACGTTGTTGTTACGGAAAACAGTTATTTGTCTGAATAACCTCTGAAACCTAAAGATTTGATTTTTCCTCATAGTTTTTAGGTTTCTCCATTTTTGGAAGGTAAAAAGGATCTCTTGCACTACGAAGTGACTGGCAGACTTGATACCATTAGTTTCGTTATTGAATCTACCTTCCGAATATATAGATTTTGTTGTGTATAGGTAAGATCTGATATTTGTAATTATTTGTTTTCTGAACAAGTGTCGAATTTGGTTTCATTTCTTTCAAAATGCAGTGAAATAAAAAATCCATAACTTTAAAAATACACCACGAAAAAAATTGAGAAAACTATGGTGCAATTAATTGGCGTGTCTACTTCAAAAGGGTATTCATAGAATTTTAGTTTTATATTCAATTGAGAGAAAAGTTTTTCAACAAAAAATATGTTGAAAATCAACAAGGTTTCCCCATTGATCGAATTCAAATAAATATAATAATTAGTATATAGATCCATTTGTTACAAACTTATAGTCATGCAGTAGTATATTGTGTGTAGAATGTGGTAGCATATTTATTTTTTGCAAAAAACAAGTTTAACAATGATTTTACGTGTGCGACAAAATATGGCTATTTTGTAGTCCTTTCATTTTATAAGAACACATCGTCAAACATTTGCCGAATCGACATATCAAATCTCAATATAAAAAATTGAAAAAAATATGGATAGCAAGCTAACATAATTCTCTGAAAGTTTGTTTTTTAGTGAAAAGTGAAATTCTAAACAAAAATATAACTTTTATTCGCCCAAAAATGAAAAACATGAAAAACTCAAATATATTTTCTCACTGGACCCCCCAAAATAGACACCCATCTTCATGGATTCACCCAGTATCATACTTTATGCATTAAAGATGTACATATTCATAAGTATCTTGGTCAAATTCAAAATTAATCAGTAAAATCTTGAGTTGTTATGTAAGAAACGTAATGTAAATCTGTAAAACTAGGATTACAAAAATGCACGCCACAGCCTGGGCCCACAGCACCAGGATAGTATCCTACTTATATCCTACTATAAGTATTATACATGTATGAATTATTATATTTTATAAGTAGCATTGTCATAATTGGAAAAGAATGTCTAAATTCATAATTTTGTTTTGTAAAAACAGAGTGTAAATCTGTAAAAATGGGCTTAGAAAAATGCCTTCCATAATGTTTTTAGATGTAATTTTTAAAACCTAATGCCATATACCTGGAGCTATATATACTATGGACAAAAACCTCCTTCATAATTTTTAAAATATTTTTATTTTGTGTACAGTAAAGTTTTGAAAATTGTAATTTTTCTGTTTTGAACTTTATTTGACTAGGTCTGTAAAATGCACGCCTATCCCTCATTGTTTAGTATTTTTGAGTGATCTCAGTTGGATATGGTGTTTTTTATTGTTTTACACCTTCCTTTATTTCTATTTTTCTAATCTTGGCTAAAAACATGACTGCTATGCAAAAACATTGCAAGGCTACCTTGTAAATGTGAAATGCCCGCTTAGTCCACTAAAATGCAAGCATAAATTCCATCCTTAGGTATTTTTAAGTGGCTTACGTTGGAGAATATATGTTTCTTCTTCCCGTGTTCTTACACATGTCCAAATATGTCTCATAATATTTGCATGAAGACCGGATATGTCTCATAACATTTGCATGAGGATCTTGTAGTGGGCCCACAGCCTCAAGATAGTATTCTATTTATATAATACTATATGTATTATATATGTATGAATTATCATAATTTATAATTAGCATGGTCATAATTGAAAAGAATGTTTAAATTCACAATTTTGTTTTGTAAAAGCAGAGTGTAATTCTGTAAAAATGGGATTAGAAAAATGCTCACCATAATGTTTATAGAGTTGATTTTAAAAACCTAATTCCATATACCTAGAGCTATATATACTTTGGACAAAAACCTCCTTCATAATTTTTAAAATATGTTTATTTTGTGTACAGTAAAGTTTTGAAAATTGCAATTTTTCTGTTTTGAACTTTATTTGACTAGGTCTATAAAATGCATGCCTAGCCCTCATTGTTTAGTATTTTTGAGTGATCTCAGTTGGATATGGTGTTTTTTATTGTTTTACACCTTCCTGTATATCTATTTTTCTAATCTTGGCTAAAAAATGCATGTTGTGGAAGAACATTGCAAGGCTGCCTTGTAAATGTGAAATGCCCGCTTTGTCCACTAAAATGCAAGGATAAGCTGCATCCTTAGGTATTTTTAAGTGGCTTAAGTTGGATAATATATGTTTCTTCCTCCCATGTTCTTACACATGTCCAAATATGTCTCATAATATTTGCATGAAGTCTAGATATGTCTCATAACATTTGCATGAGGATCTTGTAGCGGGCCCACAACCTCAAGATAGTATTCTATTTATATCATACTATATGTATTATACATGTATGACTTATCATAATTTATAAGTAGCATGGTCATAATTGAAAAGAATGTCTAAATTCACAATTTTGTTTTGTAAAAGCAGAGTGTAAATCTGTAAAATGAGCTTAGAAAAATGCTCGCCATAATGTTTATAGAGGCGATTTTCAAAACCTAAAGCCATATACCTGGAGCTATATATATTATGGACAAAAACCTTCTTCATAATTTTTAAAATATGTTTATTTTGTGTACAGTAAAGTTTTGAAAATTGCAATTTTTCTGTTTTGAACTTTATTTGACTAGGTATGTAAAATGCATGCCTAGCCCTCATTGTTTAGTATTTTTGGGTGATCTCAGTTGAATATGGTGTTTTTTATTGTTTTACACCTTCCCGTACTTCTATTTTTCTAATCTTAGCTAAAAACATTTCTGTTGTGCAAAAACATTGCAAGGTGACCTTGTAAATGTGAAATGCTCGCTTAGTCCACTAAAATGCAAGCATAAGTTCCATCCTTAGGTATTTTTAAGTGGCTTAAGTTGGAGAATATATGTTTCTTTTTCCCATGTTCTTACATATGTCAAAATATGTCTCATAATATTTGCATGAAGACCAGATATGTCTCCTAACATTTGCATGAGGATCTTGTAGTGGGCACACAGCCTCAAGATACTATTCTATTTATATCATACTATATGTATTACACATGTATGAATTATCATAATTTATAACTAGCATGGTCATAATTGAAAAGAATGTCTAAATTCACAATTTTGTTTTGTAAAAGCAGAGTGTCAATTTGTAAAAATGGGCTTAGAAAAATGCTCGCCATAATGTTTATAGAGGTGATTTTAAAAACCTAATTCCATATACCTAGAGCTATATATACTATGGACAAAAACCTCCTTCATAATTTTTAAAATATGTTTATTTTGTGTACAGTAAAGTTTTGAAAATTGCAATTTTTCTGTTTTGAACGTTATTGGACTAGGTTTGTAAAAGGCACGCCTAGCCCTCATTGTTTAGTATTTTTGAGTGATCACAGTTGGATATGGTGTTTTTTAATTGTTTTACACCTTCCTGTATTTCTATTTTTCTAATCTTGGCTAAAAAATGCATGTTGTGGAAGAACATTGCAAGGCTGCCTTGTAAATGTGAAATGCCCGCTTTGTCCACTAAAATGCAAGCATAAGCTCCATCCTTAGGTATTTTTAAGTGGCTTAAGTTGGATAATATATGTTTCTTCCTCCTATGTTCTTACACATGTCCAAATATGTCTCATAATATTTGCATGAAGTCCAGATATGTCTCATAACATTTGCACGAGGATCTTGTAGGGGGCCCACAGCCTTAAGATAATATTCTATTTATATCATACTATATGTATTATACATGTATTACTTATCATAATTTATAAGTAGCATGGTCATAATTGAAAAGAATGTCTAAATTCACAATTTTGTTTTGTAAACGCAGAGTGTAAATCTGTAAAAATGGGCTTAGAAAAATGCCCGCCATAATGTTTATAGAGGTGATTTTCAAAACCTAAAGCCATATACCTGGAGCTATATATACTATGGAAAAAAAACTTCTTCATAATTTTTTAAATATGTTTATTTTGTGTACAGTAAAGTTTTGAAAATTCAATTTTCCTGTTTTGAACTTTATTTGACTATGCTCACGTAGCCCTCATTGTTTAGTATTTTTGGGTGATCTCAGTTGTATATGGTGTTTTTTATTGTTTTACACCTTCCTGTACTTCTATTTTTCTAATCTTGGCTAAAAACATTTCTGTTGTGCAAAGACATTGCAAGGCTGCCTTGTAAATGTGAATTGCCCGCTTAGTCCACTAAAATGCAAGTATAAGTTCCATCCTTAGGTATTTTTAAGTGGCTTAAGTTGGAGAATATATGATTCCTCCTCCCATGTTCTTGTACTATTCCATATTTTCTTTTTGAGCCATAAAAGTATTTTTTATACAAAAAAACTATATTTTGTATTAATGTTGATTATTTTGTTGATTTTGCAAAATAACTTGAATCAATGGATCATTCGAACCAGACATCTCAACAAAATATTCCTTGAAAAAGAGGTCGACGCAAGGAAGTATAATTGAATAAAATTCCAATTTTGCCCCCACATGATATTGTCCTTCAATTCACTCCTGCTGGGGGTAAAAGAGTTGCTATTCGTGTTGTCCGTCAACAATGTCAAGCACTTACAGATCAGAACTAGTATACCAGAAAATAATACTGTGAAAGCAACTATTGAAATTAGATGTCCTGTATGTAAGCAATGTGTGACAAACAACAATGTTTGTCAACAACCTAGGTAGCCTTTGACTCCAATTACAATTGAGGGCAATGGTAATGTACAAGATATAACTCTTGACCATACTATTAACTCTGATTCACATAATGTGGTCTGAAATGTCCCTCAAAGATCAACTGTTGATGATGATGCCATTACAAATAATTTGTATCAAAGTATAGAAGGTTGTTTTTCTCAACAACCTGGGTTGCCTTTGTCTTCAGTTACGGTTAAAGGGAATGAAAGTGTAATCCTACCTAGTGGACAACAATTTGAACATGCATCCCTTGAGAAGTTGGATACAACTAGAAGTCATGAAACAGTTGAAAGAACTACCTTTCATGAACAAATGGATAGAAATGCACCTTCAAAATTCTGCAGATGCACAAGCTTCAGTAGAAATGACTGAAGGACAAATGGATAGAAATGCACCTACAAAAAATCAAAATTTTGTAGATGTACAGGCTTCAGTACAAATGCCTGAAGGACAAATGGATAGAAATGCAACTACAAAAAATCAAAATTCTATAGATGTAGAAGCTTTAGTAGAAATGCCAGAAGGATAAATAAATAGAAATGCACCTACAGAAAATCAAAATTCTGTAGATGTACAAGCTTCAGTACAAATGCCTGAAGGGTGTTCAACAGATCAATCTACATATATTGTAACTAGAAGGTCAGCAGGAAACCGCTTAAGGACATCCTTATGGAGTCTTAAGAAGAGGTCTGGATGGTTTAACCGCAGACTAAATGAGGGGAACAAAAAATTTAAGGAAATTGGTAGATGGTTCTCTAGAAGTCACTTGAAGATGTAGATGAAAATGACATTATTTCTGGAATTGGGTACTTCATGAGCAAAAACTATAGTCAAGATTCTAAATTTGAGGATGTTCTTGAACACCTAGATGGAGTTTTTCATAAAATTCAATCAATTGTTATGCAAGAGATCCGTAATGATTTTATGCCTAGGAATATGGCTTCTGTATTTATTGAATCAAGCATGAGCCATAAGGCTTTGCAATGTCTGAAGTGGATTGACTGTCATGGTGTATTGCAAGGGGTTAGTCCAACTTCAGTTTCCAAGGAGATGAAAAAGTGGAGCAAAGAAACTGAGGATATTGATATGGGTTGGGAGAGAACTGATGGTCTCACCTATGCAGTTAGAGTGAAGCAAGTAAAGTCATATGCTTCCTTTATGTTTGAGTCCTATGAAAAGAGGACTGTAAGTAGAGTCATTGAAGTTTCTTTCAAACTTGGTATTGATTCTCGTGTACATTATGATTGAGGTGGGTAGGTATGTGATATATTATTTGAGTTACTAGAAGATAGTGGCTTGATGTCTTGTGTAAGCCTTGAAAAATGGGATGGAAAGGAAGAATATAAACAGGTTTTAGCACATGCTGCTGATCCTACAAATGAGGAAAACTTAATGAATCAGATAAACAAACTTTCACAAGACGAGATCTTAATGCCAGATGGAAGGGTAGTGGAAGTGAATTTGTTCGAGTGCCATGATCTAGTGGCCCTATGCAGTTTAGTATGCAATAATAATGTTTCTCCAATGGGGAATAATTTTTGTCCTTGGTACATATGCCATAAAAAAGCTATACACATGGTTACAGATAAAATCAAAATTCAAGATGGGGATACTATTCATAGCATTTCCAAGTTTTATGCAATGTCATCGAACTTGCTCATTGTACGTTTTACATATTTATTAAAAGTTTATTGATTTTTGTTGATATCTTGCCATGACTTTCTTAATCTTACTTTGGGTTAAAAGTTTAGGAATTGAATCCTGCTTTGGAACAAAGCATTGAAGGATGGGAATAAAAGTTGGATGAGTGTATTACAAACATTCAACCAGCCTTATGCAGTAGAGAATTGAATATTATAAAAAATATCTCATGAATAGAACAAATGATCAAAAGGTACATGTTTTCAGAATTATTTCTTTACTATAAATGGAAATTATTATTATTTAACTAACTCGTACCTAGTGAAACATGTGCTTCCAACTTATTACAGCTGACTCCTGGCTCAATGTCCAACCTTGTATATTGTGCTCGCCATGCCGAAATTATAACTGTTTTGAAGATGTTTCGTGAAATTCTAAAAATTGCACAAGATTACGACAAGGTTCATCCAACTAGAGCGATTGAGGAAACGAAATTTTTTCAAATTTGGGAGGTGATGGAGAAAATTGGTGTTCCATGTAAGACTGGGGAACTGTTAGAAAAATAGGATCGTAGAGCAATAACAATAAACAGAAATGCAAATATAATCACACACACATTATAAGAGAGACACAGATATATTGTGGTTCACCCCAACTTGGGCTACATCCACACTGAAGTTGCCAGTCCTTATTATTATTCTGTCCAGCAAAGTGAAGGGATACAACCTGCAACACAAGTGTTGCACTTCCTCTTCACTGTCTCACAGTCTCTCTTCTGATCTCAGAGATATTTACAATGCATAAAACCTAATACATCAATCCTAGCCGTATTACAATGTCTTACTTTTATAAGGGAAATACAATGGGAAAATACCACGAGTTACCCAAAACCATGGGCCCAAAAACTGGTGGCGAAAACAGCCCCAAAAATTTTCCTCCGGGACTTCTCCCCCGAACCCCCATTTTCTCGGGGGCTCTGCCCCCAAACCCCCATAACTTGGGGGCATTTCCCCCAAAACCCCTTTCTCGGGGGCCTGCTGGCCCCCCATCCGGGGGAGTGGACACTCCCCCGGACCCCCCTAGGGTCATGCCGGGATCATAACCAAAACTAGTGTACGGACACGGCTGAATAATAATATCTCTGGATCTAGAGATCAGGCTCCACAACCAACAATCTTCCACTTGGGGACTGATCACAACAACTCCACCGCTACTGCACTTGCTGGACTTGGACTTGAAAACTTTCTCCTCTTCACCTTCATGCTAAAAGGCCAACTGAAACCGAGCAGGAACTCAGTTTCTCTATAGTCACTACCTTTGTGAACATGTCTGCAGGATTCTGGCTAGTGTGTATCGTTTCCAGCTTCAACAGTTCATCTTCCAGAACAGAGCGTATGAAATGGTACTTGAGCTATATATGTTTAGTCCTGGAATGGAATGTTGAGTTCTTTGCAAGCTGAATGACACTCTGGTTGTCACTATAGAACCTGCTATCCTTCTTCTTCTTACCCAATTCCTCCATAAACCTCTACAACCAAATCATCTCTTTACTAGCCTCTGTAACAACAACATGCTCTGATTCTGTTGTTGAAAGTGCAACAACCTTTTGTAGTTTCGAAATCCAGCTTACTGCTGTTCCACCTACAGTAAACACATACCTTCCATATATGCATCAATATATCCCTGTAGAACAGTGTCTGAACCTCCAAAACATAATGCCTGAGTGGTAGTACCTCTCAAATACCTGAGAATCCACTGTACTACCTTCCAATGTTCTTTACCTGGAATGTTCATATATCTACTCACAACTCCCACTACTTGTGCAATATCTAGTCTTGTGCACACCATGGCAGACATCAAGCTGCCAATTGTTGATTGATAGGGAATCTTAGACATGTAATCTGTCTCTTCCTGTGTCTTGGGACACATTTCCTTACTTAGACTGAAATGGCTGGCCAAAGGTGTACTTATTGGTTTTTCATTCTGCATTATGAACCTCTCCAACACCTTTTGTATGTACTCACTTTGAGACAATGTCAATTTGCGATTTTTCCTATCTCTTCTTATTCTCATACCAAGGATTTGCTTTGCAGCACCCAAATCCTTCATTGCGAATGAATTAGCTAGCTTCCTTTTGATCACATTTATATCCTGCATGTTAGACCCTGCAACAAGCATGTCATCCACATACAATAACAAGATAATATATTTTTCATTATTTAGCTTCTTGAAATAAACACAGTGGTCAGAATGACATCTACTATAACCTTGTTCTATCATAAACCTGTCAAATTTTAGATACCACTACCTTGGAGCTTGCTTCAAGCCATACAAGCTCTTTTTCAACCTGCACACCAAATTCTCCTTCCCTTTGACCTCATACCCTTGTGGCTGCTGCATATATATCTCTTCTTCCAAATCCCCATGGAGAAAGGTTGTTTTTACATCTAACTGTTCAAGATGCAAATCTTCTACCGCCACTAGACTTAAGATAGTCCTAATTGAAGTCATCTTAACAATAAGAGAAAATATTTCATCAAAATCTGTACCTTTCTTCTGTGCAAACTCATTTACAACAAGTCTGGCTCTGTACTGCTTCTTGCCTCCTTCTTCTTCCTTCAACCTGTAAATCCATTTGTTCTGCAATGCTCTTTTACCAGCAGGCAACTGAACCAAATCCCAAGTCTAGTTTCCTACCAATGAGTCCATCTCCTCATTCATGCCTTGCTCCCACTTCTTTCTAGTTTCCACCTGCATTGCTTCTTCATAACATTCTGGTTCACCAGCATCAGTCATCAACAAATAATACATTGAAGGAGAGTATCGTTCAGGGATTCTACTTAACCTAGTAGATCTTCTTGCAGTTGCAGGAGTTTCAGGCACTTGCTACTGTTCTTGATTTTCTGGCACTTTTGGAACTTCATTTTCTGTAATTTCATCAAGTACTGTGTACTATGTGTTTTGCTTTTTCTATTTCTTTCCCTGCAACTGATCTTTATACATGACCTTTTCATTGAATATGACATCTCTACTTCTAATGATTTTTTTTATTTTCATAATCCCATAAACGATAACCAAAATCATCAACCCCATATCCAATAAAGGTACATTTCTTGGATTTAGCTTCAAGCTTTGTTCTGTTTTCTTTATCAATACGGATAAATGCTTCACAACCAAACGTTCTCAGAAATGAGTAGTTTACCTTTTTATCTGTCCATGCCTCCTCTGGAATACCACCATCCAAAGCACTTGAAGGTCCTCTGTATATTAAATAAACAACAGTATTCACAGCATCTACCCAAAACTGTAAGGGCAACCCTGCATGCAGTCTCATACACCTTGCACACTCCATGATCGTTCTGTTCATCCTTTCTGACACACCATTTTCTTGTGGTGTTCCTGGGACTTTCTTCTCTCTATGAATCCCATGGTATGAATAGTAACTATCAAACTTCTTGCCGCAATACTCACCTCCATTATCAGATCTAAGACACTTCAACCTTTTTCCTGTCTCATTCTCAACCAAAGATTTCCACTTCTTAAAAGTAGAAAACACATCATATTTTTTTCTAATGCAATAAACCCAAGTTTTCATAGTTGCATCATCAATAAACATAACATAATAATGAGAGCCACCAAGAGATTGTACTTGAGCCAGTACCCATACATCTGTATGCACTAGCTCTAACTTTTCATTCTTCTTTTGTTTCCCAACCCTGAGAAATCTGTCTCTCTTCTGTTTTCCATAAACACAGTTCTCACAGAATTCCAAACTTAACTGCTTCAAATCTGGCAGCAACTTCCTTGAGTGGAGAATTTGCATCTCCTTCTCACTCATGTGGCCAAGCCTATGATTCCACAATGCTGTATCTGTTCTTGTGGAAGCTAAAGAGATAGAATGGTTAGTATTATGAGGACATAAATACAACGTACCTACCCTGTCTCCTTTTGCTATCACCATTAATCCTTTAGTGATCTTCCACCACTTTTCTCCAAAATGTAGATAGACAGCCGCCATCTCCCAACTGCCCTATTGAGATCAGATTTCTTTTCATAGTAGGAATATGCCTAACATCTTTTAACAGCCAGTCAGTTCCATTCTTAACTTTTATCCATACCTTACCCATTCCAACAATTTTACATGGCTCATCATCACCCAATAAAACATGTCCAAAATCGCGTAAAACATAATCATGAAAGTATTTCCTATGGGGTGTAGCATGACATGAAGCCCCTGAATCTACTACCCAATAAGCACTAGTATTATCTAATTCAAGAATCAAAGCATTTTGTAACACATCACCTGCTACATTTGCTTCCTGGGTAGTTTCCTTCTGTGCATCTCCTTTCTTCTTTAGAGATCTGCAGTCTTTCTTCAGATGTCATTTCTTTCGATAGTTCCAACACTCTATCTTTCCCAATCTAGACTTGGATCTGCCCGTTTTAGACTTGCTACGATTACCTTGGTTCTTTCCTCTCTTTTTTTGTCTTCCCCTACTCTCCATGGTCAATGCATTACCTGATGTCTCACTTGTGCTTTTTCTTCGCATTTCCTCGCTAAAATAACATCAATAACATCATCAAATTTTAGGGTGTTTGAACCAGAGACATAGTTACTTACAGCCATAACCAAGCTATTCCAGCTTTCTGGCAATGAACACAAGATTAGAAGAGCCCTAACCTCATCATCGAAGTTCACACTTACAGAACTTAGTTGATTTGTAATCGTATTAAACTCATTTAAATTTCCAGTAACAGATCCACCTTCAGACATCTTCATATTAAATAAATGCTTCATTAGAAATACCTTGTTGGAGTTCAAGGGTTTTTCATATAGCTTACCCAGTGCACTCATCAAACCCTCCGTTGTTGTTTCTTTTGAAATATTGAAAGCCACCGACGAAGCCAGGATCAACCTGTGAAGATGCTCACAGTAGATCCAAAGAGATGATGTAAACCTCACAATGAAAGAATTTAGGAATGACAGAAGAATAATAGAGCAGAAGAACATAGTTCCAAAGGAGCTCAGATAGAGGCAGAATAATTACACATGTTACATTAATCTGAATAGTAAAAAGGTAAATTTACAATGCTCAGGATTTGAATACACTAGGTGTGATTCGAATTAGCCTGCATGGATAGATCCATAATCAGTGGAGTGTCATCAATCATAACTAGGAGTCCAACTCATCATCAGTGAAGTCATCAATGCATAAGTAATAGTCAACTAGAAGTCAAACTGAGTCTAACTGAATGTGGTAGGTGTAACTGGCACATGGAAGCACTAATGTAGTGAAGGAGGCTTAGTGGAGGGCGCTCATGGAGATAACTAAAGTCAAAACAGGCTATCTAGTCACACTGGAGGTCCATCGGAGTGATAAGGTCAGTTAAGAGTGAGTCAAGCCTAAAATCAGGGAGAGAACTCTTGTTAACTGAACATAACTGGACTGGTATGTGAAGAAGTGCACTTCTCTCATGCAGTAGGTGAAAGGAGGGCACACTAGGCACTAGGAGGGATGAAACTAATCAGGAAGAGGCTCTGGGGCCTGGCTAACTGAGGGCTACGTGTTGGGACTGATGACTAGAATGCATGCAAACCCTAAAAGACTGAAAAGCTAGTAGGACTAGGATGGAGTATAGGAATATCCTAACACCCCCCCTTAATCCATCCTAGGCCCTGGTAACGAGGACCAAAGGTCACCCATACAATCAAATAAGATAGAAAAATAAAGAACTGTCCATAAAACGAGGAAATGGAGAAAACCTCATGGGAAAAATACCCCCCTCAAAAGAACAGTAAATAACTCAAAGAACCATCATACTAAGAAGAAAAGAAGGAAGCTTTCATCAGTGAAAAATTTTGCAAAAAACTTGACAAGTTGATCCCCTGCAGGATGCCAAAACAGGTGCTAGATGTGGATCTAGTCTTCTGATGTGCCTTCCACTGTAGAGGATGTATTGGATGAAGCAAGTCTCTCAAGAATTCTTTCTGCAACTGGAGCGAATGGAACATGAGGAGTCTTCCCAAGTGATGGAAGAGAGAACCCCATCGTCATGTTGCATCTCTCATGGAGAGGTATATGGCATAATGCAAGGTTGGCATGATGCTGAAGTCTGGTAGTTCTGTGAATAGATGAATCCTCAACTATGTTCTCAGTAGTAGCAAGGACTGTGTGAGCCCATATTGACGTTGAATCTGGACTGAGAATATGTGTTGGTTCAGGATCTGAATCTTCTTGAACTATGATCTCAACATCAAAATCTTGATCTTCTTCTTCATCAGAAGAGGATTCACTCTGATCTTGATCAGAATCTGAAGGAATAGTCAGAGAGAAGGGCATGAAGTGTGAGAACTCATATGCCTTAGAGGCATGATTAGCAACCCCATTCGCTATAATCTTTCCAGTGGAGATCTTTGTAATCTCTACTGTGTTTGGACCAAAAGTTACTTGCTTTGGTGATCTTGTATGAGTCATCTAATATACTAATAACAAATTAGCTATTAGAGAAGGAACAAATAAAACATTTTTGAACTTACCATGCTCCATATGTACTGTACCCAATCCTTTGGCAGAAATTTGAGAGTTGTCTCCCATGTGAATAGTAGGCCCATCTTTGAGATCTAAAGAGGAAAAAGATTCTTCAGAGGCAACCATGTGGTTGGAGGCTCCAAAATCTATGAGGAGGGATTTTTATTTTGAAAAACCAGCCATCAATGCATGGCAATCATCAGATCCACTTCCATGATCATACATCTTTGCTTCTTTTGGAACAACAATTTTGTTTTGTTCAAGAAGCTTGGTTAGTAGGTCTATTTTCTTGTGCAAACAAGATTTCTCAGGATGGTTTCCTCTCTTGCAATAGGAGCAATTAGGTCTCTTGTGTTTGTCACTTTTGGATTTAGATGGATTCTTGTCCTTGTATTTTTGCCTCCCCTTTGCATTCGCTCCACTTGCTGCTCTAGCTATAAGAGCTAGATCTTTGGAGGCCTTGATGGCACCCATTTGAATTAGTTTGTCATCTTCTTGAATGAGAGCTTCAACAAAGTCTTTTAAGTGGGACACTTCCATCTAGGGATTAACATTCGAACAGAATGGAAAGTAGATAGAAAGACAGAAAATTGATATCCAAGTTTTCTCAATACGAAGAGTACCAATTGCTCATCACTTTTAGTGATGCCACAATGCTTGCATTGTAAAACCAATTTATGAAATTTGGAGAAGAATTCTTGAATGCTTTCGAAATTGTTAGGTTGTAGGGAAACCAATTCATTTTCGAGAATGTGGCCTCTTAGCCCATCTTGTTTTCCAAACAAACTCTCCAATTTTGTCCATAACTCATTTGGAGACTTCAATCCTTCAACATGAAACAGTAGATCATCAGACATATGAAGGCATATGAATCCAAAGGCTTCATCCATTTTATTTAGATGCTTGGTTCTCTCTACAACTGTATGTGGTATGGCATCTTTTTCTTCAACTATCCTAGAAAACCCTCTCGACTTCAAGTGTATTTTCATACTACTCTTCCATTCGAAGTAATTGAAGGGAGTGAGAATTATAGGAGGAGAAGGAGCATTCGAATTGCTCATATTGACTACTAGAATGAGTGCAACAATGAAACTGCTAAATCTGTTGCTGCAACTGCTGGAACTTCAAAATACCTGCAAAAAACTCTCAAGAATGGAGGTAGAATATACTCTCAAATGGCTCTGATACCATGTGAAGATGCTCACAGTAGATCCAAAGAGATGATGTAAACCTCACAATGAAAGAATTTTGGAATGACAGAAGAAGAATAGAGCAGAAGAACATAGATCCAAAGGAGCTCAGATAGAGGCAGAATAATTACACATGTTACATTAATCTGAATAGTAAAAAGGTAAATATACAATGCTCAGGATTTGAATAAACTAGGTGTGATTCGAATTAGCCTACATGGACAGATCCATAATCAGTGGAGTGTCATCAAGTCATAACTAGGAGTCCAATTCATCATCAGTGAAGTCCTCAATGCACAAGTAATAGTCAACCAGAAGTCAAACTGATTCTAACTGAATGTGATAGGTGTAACTGGCATATGGAAACACTAATGTAGTGAAGGAGGCTCAGTGGAGGGCATTCATGGAGCTAACTGGAGTCAGAACAGGCTATCTAGTCACACTGGAGGTCCATCGGAGTGATAAGGTCAGTTAAGAGTGAGTCAAGCCTAAAATCAGGGAGATAACTCTTGTTAACTGAACATAACTGGACTGGTAGGTGAAGAAGTGCACCTCTCTCATGAAGTAGGTGAAAGGAGGGTGCATTAGGCACTAGGAGGGATGAAACTGATCAGGAAGAGGCTTGGGGGGCTAGCTAATTGAGGGCTAGGTGCTGGGACTGATGACTGGAATGCATGCAAAATGCATGCAAACCCTAGAATGCATGCAAACCCTAAAAGTGCATGCAAACCCTAAAAGACTGAAAATGAAAATGACTGAAAATCTAGTAGGACTAGGATGGAGGATAGGAATATCCTAACACAACCGTATTGTTCCAAGAGCCTTTCTGTCAAGAACCTCCCATTCTTCGTCCTTCATGGCTATCGGCTGCTTTGCTCTTCCTCCCAATTGCAGGAATAGATCCTTCTGGTATAGATAGTCCTCCATTTGCATCTTCCATAACTGGAAGTTTTGGCCGTTAAACTTCTCGACGTTAAAATTTCCTTCTTCTGCCATTGCTCCCACTCGAACCAGAAACCCTAGCTTCCTGTGGGTTTATATGCCAAATAGAGCTTTGGCTTTGATACCAATTGTTAGAAAAACAGGATTGCAGAGCAATAACAATAAACAAAAATGCAAATATAATCACACACACATTACAAGAGAGACACAAATATATCATGGTTCACCCCAATTTGGGTTACATCCACACTGAAGTTGCCAGTCCTTATTATTATTCCGTCCAGCAAAGTGAAGGGATACAGCCTGCAGCACAACTGCTGCACTTCCTCTTCACTGTCTCACAATCTCTCTTCTGATCTCAGAGATCTTTACAATGCATAAAACCTAATACATCAACCCTAGTCGTATTACAATGTCTTTCTTTTATAAGGGAAATACAATGGGAAATATCATGGGTTACCCAAAACCATGGGCCCGAAAACTGGTGGCGAAAACAGCCCCAAAAATTTTCCTCGTGGGCTTCGCCCCTGGACCCCCATTTTCTCAGGGGCGTTGCCCCTGAACCTCCTTCTCAGGGGCTCTTCCCTCGAACCCCCGTAACTTGGGGGCGTTTCCCCCAAACCCCGTTTCTTGGGGGAGCTGCCCCTGAATCCCTGACAGGGGCCTGCTGGCCCCCGCACCCCCCAGCCAGTGGAGTGGACACTCCCCCGGACCCCCCTAGGGTCATGCCGGTATCATAAACAAACCTGGGGTACGGACACGGCTGAATAATAATATCTCTGAATATGGAGATCATGCTTTACAACCAACAGGAACCATGCCATCATAAAGGCCAAGAGTACAATGATCTTAACTATGGGAAATCAGATGGATCCACATCAGACAAGATCCTCTTTCGGCATGAGGGTATTTTAAAGGTTTAATAATTATGTTAGCATATCCAATATTTTTAATGTGAGTCTTGACTAACAATAAGTGATGATTTTATGATGGCACAAGAGTGAAATTCGCTCTTATTTTTATGCAATTTTAATAGAAAATTAAGTAGTGTATCATGTATAATGAAATGTTGTGCTTGTAGGTTATGGAAGGCCTACTAGATTAAGAAAAGTATAAAACGTTGGTGAGGATGTGGAAGTGTTATAAAGAATTCCACATGATGCAATTGCAAGGGTGTGTAGGGGATGATAAATATAAATATGAGGAAAAGTACACCAATTTATACTAAGTTCATAGTATTATGTATTTTGGCATGGTGGTATTATCTCATTCACGATATAAATTTTGATCCACTATCATTGCAGGATTGGATTCCTTGCTAGTGAGTGGCTTTGGTTGTGTTCTTGTTGTTTAGGAGATGAGATGGTTCCTTATATGCATATCCAAGGTTCCCATGCTCTCTAGATGACTAGGGCTGCTCATCCTTATACTTTAGGATGGTTAAGGAATGAAGTAATGGAACATAAGGATAGGGAAATGAAAATTTGAACAACAACCAAGGAGGAGGAAGAGGAGTTGCTAAGGAGTATAGAAACACATTTGAACATGACAAAATGTGTCTTGTAAATGAGATGCGAGCACAATTTTTCAAACTGGTTATGAGATCAGAGGGTACTTTCCAAAATTTTAAAGAAAGAAGATTTTTGGCTTCCAATATTAGATGTCAACTTCGTGTTGAATATGAAAAGACAAGAAGTCCACTAAATGACGAATCTGCAGCACAATTGGCATCCTGCTTCCCTAATGTCACTTCTAAACAATTAAAACAATTATTTCATTCATGGGTAAGACAATCTAAGAAATCATTGATTGCACCACCAACAGTACGTATGCCCTAATTTTAAATGGTTTCTAATTATCCTTTCATTTTATGGTGTGAGGACTCATAATATGTTTTTTACTACTAAATACTAATATGTTCTCGCAGTTCAGTAATCATCTTCCAAGATCAAGGCCAATAAGCGAATATGGTGAAGAGGCTTTTCGTGAATCACATCGCTTCGGAAGGCGCAAGGAAAAAAATAATGTTCAAAGAAGAAATAACAGTAAAAATCTAAGTGTTTCATCCAAGAGGAAAGTGGCAGTGCAAACTGATCAAACACAAGAATTGAATGGGGCAGCTGGTGTTGAAATACATATGATGGCGACTAAAAATTACTGTAAAATCTGTGTTTCATCCTCAAGAAATGAAGCAGGGAAAATCAATGAATTACAAGAAGTGTATGGAGAAGCTACTATTGATATGCCAATGATGGAGGCTATGACTCACAATAAAAAGGGTTTTCCATCCTCGGTAAATGGTACAGGGTAGAGTGGTGAAAAACGAGAAATTCAAGGGGCAGTAGTTGATATCCAAAAGATGGATGCTGGGAATCCTCTAAAAACTGATGTCATTATAAGAAGTGTGAGACAAGCCAAAAAGAAAAAAGTCCTAGATGATCGAAATGCAACATTGTATGCGAAATGGTGAACGAAACTTATGTTTCAATAAGCATTTCTAGTGATCTTGCCGTACTGAAAATTTATTCTATTGTGCTGACATTTATGTTACCAAATTTTGGAAATGTAACAAATGATGGAAGGCATATTAAATATTTAATTTTTTTTTTTTTTCAGTAATAAAATTACAGTTGTTTTCTGTGTTTGCTTATATTTTGTAAATTTTTGTCTTTTTTAGGCCAGTTCTATAGGCATTATAGCTTTGAGTTATTTGCTGAAATTTGGTTGCGTGAGTAGAATTGTATGACATTGTTCCAGAATTGGAATTTCAGTTTCATTAGATAAAGAAACTTACATAAATACAACAATACATAGCATCAAATTTATCATAAAGAACTTGAAAGTTCTCAATCCATCATCCCCATACTATCCCTATAATATCCACAGTTCCAAGCAAACAGCTAGTATCTACCTATGTCACCAAATCTACTCACATCTCATATCCACTAATCACTATCACTCTTTTAATTTCTTACAAATTCAAATATATATGCCTACAGTACACAGGTTAAGTTTTCAATTTTGATATTGTTAACTTTCTGGCCTATTATGTACACTTATTGAGAAGTTAAATTCAAAATTACCATTCACATTAAATGCATCAAAAACATATGCGTTACCGAGAAATACACACACACACACATATATAAATTTATGTATTAAAACTTGAAATGTATTTACATACACAACATATATAAATAATGTTATTCCATAGTTCTAGGCTGCTTGGGAGGTTTAGGCTGCAAGTCCTCCTTTTCTAGAGAAGATAAATTTGTACATTCTAGTCTCTTGCCTTGTCTAGAAGCTTCTGGTTCTTCAGAAGCTGCAGCAGGTGCATGTTCATATTTTCATTCTAATTCTTTCACTTTTGTTGCACATATGTGCAAAATCTCATTCAATCTATCTTTATCTTGGATGTACTTCTTCAACAATTCCACATTCTTCTTATGTTTCTCTTCGTGTTCCTTTTCCTTTTGTTGAAGACGATCATTTGCATATTTCAACTCAGACTGAAATTGGGTCAATTTTTTCTTGAGCTGCTCTGTCTCTGTCTCCAACTCTTTTGCCCTCAATTCTGTATTATTTGGGGTATACACAATTGCTACTCGCTGAAGTATGTTGTTCTTCTGCAGAGTGGCGATTTGGGATTTCAGATCTTCTATCTCAGACTTGCATCCAAATGTTGTGATTCTCTATCCTCTAGTATTTTCAATCTGAGCTCTTTAATCTCATCTTCCCTCTTAGCTACCTTGTTTTTCAATGCTTCATATATGGTTGACCACGCAGAGAGATCAGCTCCAACATTCATTGCTGCAATAGCATCCATCAAGGAATTCTCTTGAATTCTTAAGAAGGCACGATAGCTTTGTAACCCCTTTTTGACTTTTTCATGAGCTTGTATTGCATTAAAAGCTACGTCCAGTTCCTTCTCTCTGTTTTGTAGGGAACTCTCATACCTTATTAAATCCTGTTGGTGTGCTGACATATCATAAATTTCACTAGAAATCAGATGCCTACTTTGTCCCTTACCAATTTTAGATTCTTTTAACTTTTCAACTCCTCTAGTCTGTAGTTCTGCAGTAATCTTTTCAAGTTCAACTATTTTTCCTTTCAACTCTTCATCTTTCTTAGCAATTATGTTTTTCATGTTTTCCTCTTTTTTTCTATATTCATTTATCTCAAGTTCATGTTTATTGTAGTCTTCAGCAAGGCTATTTTGAAACTCAACCTTCATTATTTCAATTATTTTATTTTGTTTATTGACTTTAGCCGTAAGTATTTCTTCCTGGTTGATAATAGTCCTTAGAGGGGGGATGTCCAAAACCTCCAGTCGATGTTTCAGCTCATCTTCCAGTCTCTTTATGGTTTGTTCATCTTTCTTCCGAACAACCATATATTCTTCTCTGCATTTCTCATTTTCCTTTCTAAATTCATCCTGAATTTTTTCTAGTTCCTTATTCAAAGAATGAAGAACATAGTCCTTGCCTGCTATTGTCTTTTTCTAACTATCCACAATCTTCACAAGGGATTATTGTAATCTTGCAATTTCCTGTAAACAGGGAAAATTTTAAGGAGGCTTCAAAAAATGGAATTTAGCAACTTTTGTTTTGGGAAAAAAGCATTGAAAAATGCCTCCTACTTTAAAGAGATCCAGCATTTGCAAATTTTTAATAGAAGATTCCATAGTATCCACGTGTTCTGTTTCTAACCTTGCAATTACCTGTAAATAGTGAGAATTTTAATGAGGCTTCAAAAAAAGGAATTTGGAAACTGTTTCTTTTTGAAAAATAGCATTGAAAAATAGGGCCTACCTTTAAGAGGTCCTGAATTTGCATATGCTTAATCCTATAGAGTTATACGCTCTGTACTATGGTAAGATACCAATATGAAAAAAAAATTCTTTTAAATTCATCTTTTTCTTTGAAATGCAACATTTCATCAAATAGCTTAAAAACAATTTTACCATCAAAAATATATTTTGGAGAGGAATTTTTCTCAACTCCCAACTGTGGAGGTGTATATATAACAAGTGGCATTTCTGCAGGAGCATAAATATCATCATCACTATGCTCCTCCTATTCATTAAACTCAACATCATGCATCTCGTTTACATTTATTTCTTTGCCTTCATGTAATTTGTCCAAAATTGAGACAGCATCAAATTCTTCAGGGTCACTTCCCATACCTTGCATACAGTACTCAAAAGGCTCTCCAGGGACTTGTACATTGTCCTTTGGATATTTTTGAGGAACTTCCTAGTTAATTTTGTCCAGTTTCAACCTCTTAATGTATGTATTTTTAAATCTGCTTCCTTCTACAGTGCTAGGTCGATATAAGTCAATAATTTTTTGTAGTGTACCAGGGTAACTAAACTTCACTCTCTTCATTTTTCTCTCCTGCAGTGCAAAATGCATTTTTTTTTCCAATAGATGAGGGACATCTATGGCCAAGTCTTCAACCCAATGAATCACCAAGTTCATACAATCACCTAAAATATCTTGCTTGTGGTGATTCATAATTGTCCTAAGTACAATTTGAATTAAGATTTTGTACAGTCCTGGGGGAACATCTTGCATCTTTAAGCCATTCTGGGAAACCAAAACTGTTTTTCCACATATTTTGTTTGCCATCTCACCCTTTTCTACTTTGAGGGTTTTCTTGGTGGTCAACATTACTCCCCCCCTACATGGAATTTTTGTTGCATTGTGCAACAAATCAGGGTCCAGACAAACCCTCCACCCAAAAATAATCAATTCCTTGGACTCATCATCATAACTAGAAATGGCATTATCTATCTCTTCATTATTGAAATTGAACTGACCGAAAAGAAAACGATGCCTCCTTCTCTGACTAGGACATTTAACATACCTTCTGGCCAGTTGGTTCTGTCACTCCATGCCTCATCGCTCTCTCTGAATTTTTTGATAGTGAACCTCTCATCAACTTTAGAACCCCCTGTTTCAGTTGATGGCATGGAACATGAGGCCGTTGTTTCCATTTTGCAGGATGATGGCACGCTCAGAAAGGAAGAAGGGGATGCACACACAGGATGCACGTGAATGCACGCAGAGGATACTAGCACGCTGACTTTTCCAAACTAAAATAAAAATTACATGAAATGTCTTCTAACGTTTCCAAACTATAATAAAATTTACAAATGTGTTTTGACTTTTGCAAACTATAATAAAAATTACAAATGTGTTCTGACTTTTCCAAACTATAATAAAAATTACAAATGTGTTTCAAGTCAACTATACACAACTTACATTTTCAATTTCAATATAGTTAACTTTCTAGCATGTTAAGTATACTGATTGAAAATAATAAAGTAAGAGTAAATAATAGAGTAAAAATTTGGCATTCTAACTATTCTGAAAAAAATAGAGTATAGAGTGAGTAATATAATAATAGAGTAATATTCTTCTCTACGTGTTTTGATGTACTCTCAAACCAAACCCTCCTATTAAATGTTTATAGTAAATGGTTTTGGAAATTGGATGGCTAGATATATTGAGAATATTATCCTTGTGTTAATTTTATATAACCTAACCTCATATGCTCACAGTCAACCTATGAAAGGTACAATTTTAACCTTTTTTTACTTGTATGGACACTTGGTGTAAAATGCAAACCATAAGCATAAAAATGCAAGCTAGGAATGCATAGTAGTCAAATTGAACATGAATGAATAAAATTCCAAGTATCTTGGATAAATTTAAAAAAAAATTACTGAAATTCTAAGTTTCGTAAAAAACAATGTGTAAATATTCAAAACTAGGCTTAGGAAAATGCACACCACAGTCCGTACAATTGTCATCAGTTGAAACTAACACCTTGGGTTGAAGATAGATATATTTTTGACAAAAACCTCTTTCAGTTTTTTAAAATTATGTTTCATTTGTCCACAGCTAAATTGACAAAATGACAATTTTTGTGTTTTCAACCTAGTTTTACCCAGATCAGAGAAATGCCCGCCCAGCCCTAAGTATTGGGCAGTTTTGAATGCGTTTAGTTGGAAATGGTATTTTTTACTATTTTCCACATTATTATACCTTTAGTTTTTGAATTTGGGTTCAAAAAGTGCATGTTGTGCAAAAACACTACATGGTTGTCTTGTATTTATGAAATATCCACCTAGATTAATAAAAATGCAATCCAAACCCTCCTATTAAATGTTTATAGTAAACGGTTTTGGAAATTGGATGGATAAATATATTGAGAAGACTATCCTTGTGTTAATTTTATATAACCTAACCTCATATTCTCATAGTCGACCTATGAAAGGTGCAATTTTAACCTTTTTTTATTGTCATGGACACTTGGTGTAAAATGCAAGCCATAAGCATAAAAATGCAAGCTAGGAATGCATATTAGTTAAATTGAACATGAATGACAAAAATTGCAAGTATCTTGGACAAATTCAAAATTAATGATTGAAATTCTAAGTTGTTACATAAAAAACAGTGTGTAAATATTCAAAAATGGGCTTAAGAAAATGCATGCCGCAGTCCATAGAATTGTCATCAGTTGAAACTAATGCCATGGGGTTGAAGATATATATATTTTTTCCAAAAACCTCTTTTAGTTTTTTGAAATTATGTTTCATTTGTCCACAGTTAAATTGACAAAATGACAACTTTTGTGTTTTCAACCTAGTTTTACCCATATCAGAGAAATGCCCGCCTAGCCCTAAGTATTGGGTATTTTTGAGTGAGTTTAGTTGGAAATGGTATGTTTTACTATTTTCCACATTATTATACATTTAATTTTTCAATTTGGGTTCAGAAAGTGCCTGTTGTGCAAAAACACTACATGGTTGTCTTGTATTTATAAAATATCCACCTAGATTAATAAAAATGCAAGCCAAACCCTCCTATTAAATGTTTATAGTAAATGGTTTTGGAAATTGGATGGCTAGATATATTGAGAAGACTATCCCTGTGTTAATTTTATATAGCCTAACCTCATATGCTCACAGTCGACCTATGAAAGGTGCAATTTTAACATTTTTTTACTGTTATGGACACTTGGTGTAAAATGCAAGCCATAAGCATAAAAATGCAAGCTAGGAATGCATAGCAGTTAAATTGAACATGAATACTAAAATTGCAATTTTCTTGGACAAATTCAAAATTAATGATTGAAATTCTAAGTTATTACGTAAAAAACAATGTGTAAATATTCAAAAATTGGGCTTAGGAAAATGCACGCCACAGTCCGTACAATTGTCATCAGTTGAAACTAACACCACGAGGTTGAAGATAGATATATTTTTGACAAAAACCTCTTTTAGTTTTTTTAAAATTATGTTTCATTTTTCCAGAGTTAAATTGACAAAATGACAACTTTTGTGTTTTCAACCCAGTTTTACCCAGATTAGAGAAATGCCCACCCAACCCTAAGTATTGGGTATTTTTGAGTGAGTTTAGTTGGAAATGGTATGTTTTACTATTTTCCACATTATTATACAGTTATTTTTTCAATTTGGGTTTAGAAAGTGCATGTTGTGCATAAACACTACATGGTTGTTTTGTATTTATGAAATATCCACCTAGATTAATAAAAATGCAAGTCAAACCCTCTATTAAATGTTTATAGTAAATGGTTTTGGAAGTTGGATGGCTAGATATATTGAGAAGACTATCCTTGTGTTAATTTTATATAACCTAACCTCATATGATCATAGTCGATCTATGAAAGGTTCAATTTTAACCTTTTTTTACTGTTATGGACACTTGGTGTAAAATGCAAGCTAGGAATGCATAATCATTTTTGACAAAAACCTCTTTCAGTAACCTACTCTGCAACTAAATGGTTGATTATGTATACTTTGGTCAGTGATCCTTGTTGACATATTTAGGCTTGGAAGCCAAAATGGTAAATTGGCTAAATGTTATTTATCAGTTACTGAAAAAGATAATCTTTACTAAGGCAGTAAAGGAGAGGATGATATAGAATGTATGCTATTTCTGCTCTAAAATGAAAAGTATGATTTTTTTCCCGGGAAAAAAAAACATATTTCACCAGAATTCACCAAATATTTTGTTGATTATGGAAGAGTAGGATAAATAGCTATTGGGATAGTTTGAAGACAAAACATATGTATCTTTTCAAGATCCCATAGGCTAAAAAATGTATATTCTGATTTCAAACTTTGAAATATCAAAGATAAAGATTTTTTCCTTGGAAAACAAAAACCATTGATAACACAACATCAATATGTCATGTGATGTAGCCCTGCAGGATCAACAGATAATACTACAAGGCTACAAAATCAAAGTGCACAGTCATGACTAAATCACTAACAATCTCAGCAAGCACACAAAGAAGACTATTTGGATTTCCCCGGATTCAAATTTATATTTACTTATAAAAACTTCAAATTACAAAGTTCAAACATTTCACCATAGATATTATACCATAGATCTCTCATACAAAATTCACCAGATTTATGATAGGTATAATGTTTACATCTCCAAATGGGTTGCACCAGTCCTCATCCCCAATCCATAACAATGATGGAAAGGATCCCATTGGTGTGAATCCCATGAAAAGTGCACCTGCACACGAGGCTGTAGGCTATTATACAAATACCGAAATCTAAATGTTGGTCCCACTCCCCATTTTCCAACAAGTTGACTATCATTGCTTGAGCCTGAAGATAGTTGATATCTATCAGGAAAGGTTGACCATGTATAGAAAACAGCCTCCTTAAGATTCACATAGCCTTCTATGGTGAACTCTAGTGATTTTTTTTTCTTCACAATCCCAGGAGGTAAGACATGCATTGCAATAAGCTCAAAAGTAACCATTGAACTTTCATATGAACAAGGAATTTCCACAAAATATTCACTACGTATCATGTTACGAGACCTTATGTGGTTGAAAACTTTGTAGGAAAGAAGATGGATATTGTGACGATGGATTCGATGTGGCTGCAATACTTGAATACATGATGGTAATGCATTGTGAGTTCCATATTCTATAGAGGAATCTAATGTGGTAGTCACAACTTCATCATCACCCTTTATTGCAAGAAGTTGGAAAGTGGTGTGCTTATCATCTTTCAGAGCAATAAAACGAAAAAAAAAAAGATTCTCCCTTTCGAGTGCTATTGCCCCACCTTTTGACAGAGCTTACAGTAAAGAAAACATCAATAATGCCTGCAATAAAAATAAAAATAACATTAGTTACTATAAAGATAACATTAGTTGCACAACTGGGTGAATGTGGGGGAGGTATTTATATCAGATTCCTAGGCAATCAGTTTTTTCGTGTTTGGTTAGGTTGTGGCAGAGGATCAAACACTAGAGTTGAACTGATAGCCAGTTGGGATTTACTATTCTTTTCTAACTTTAAAAGGATCACATTACTTAAGGTTTGTGGAGATTCAAAATGCATCTTCGACTAGTTGGCAGGGAAATCAATGCTACAGGTTACAAATCTGGATTAGTGGAAACAAAGATTAACAAATGTTGGGAGTAATTTTCAGTATTTATCTTTTTGTCATATTCACAAGGAACTCAACACATAGGCAGATTTGCTATCAAAGAAAACTATTGGTCTGGAAGAGGGTACACTTTATTTCGAGGAATTTCTAGATTCCACATTAGTAGATAAAGGTTCTATCCATTGTAATTAGTATATAGTCATTTGTGCATTAGATACTATCTGAAGACTTTTACATATGTGCACTCTACCCAGTTTAGTTCATTTCCATCTTTTAATATTTTTTTTGTCTTAGTCAATAAGGCATAGTGATCAATATGTACTGATGATTTGATGTGGAATCTATGCTATCCAGTAGAACATACAACTAATGATTGTTACAAAGAGTCTCTACAAAGTCTAGCTGGTAGTTTTATTTGGAACTTATGCACCTTATGTTTTCTGTAATTTTTCTTTGATTCATAAACATGAATAGCAAGAAACTGGGTTTTTTTCTGGGTGAAAAAAATTGTGATATAAACTGAAAAATATGAATTAAAAGATACATGTATACTCACCATCAATGATTTCAGTTGATATCAATAAACCTTGTTTTGTATAGAACACCTCATGCGGATGTAAATTCACACCTTGGGGAATATGGTGTTCTCTACCAATAACATCCAACTCACATTCAAAAATTGTTACCCAACAGAATGTTCCACCAGTAGAAACATCTACTAAACAATTCAACACTTCCACAGGATATGGAATTTTCAATGACTCTTCTTCAGAAATACCAGGCAAATTTTCATAATAAATACGGACATACATGCCTGCCTTTATTGTAAAATCAAATGCATTTGTGCTGTGCACCAGAATCCCATCCATTTGAATGAATTTCTTTCTTCCAATCTTGATAAAACGATCATCTCCCAATAAGGGAGTCACATCTGACCTAGATCCCATGTAAAACCCTCTCTTGATGATTGCAGTGGAACGATATTCATATGACCTTGAAGATAACTGTGATTTTATTTCAGATAATGAAGGATGGTGTAGCATAAGTTTGCCACTATCATCTACATACACTATTAGAATGGGGAAAACATCATCTATACTACGTGTCCATGTGCCACTAGTACCAATAGTGTAAAGAATTGGATCATTCTCACAAGGAACCAAGTTTTTCAACTCTACATTTCCTATATGGGACACATCAATAACTTTGCAGAGAATGATCTCTTCTAAACCACTTTCTTCTTTAAGAAGGGCAATAGTATCGAAGTTTGGAGCTTTTCCCCTAACACACTGCATAGATGAGCGACAACGGAGTTGATAAGGTATTTGTATATTGTTAAGCTGGACCTGAGCATCATTACCGCTAGACTCTATTTCATCATCACTCCAACAATCATTTTTAACAATTTTACATAATTGTCGTGACTTCCTTCGTTGTTTAGATAATTGTTGCTTCATTTGTCGTTGTTTTTCTCGTATAGCATCCTCTTCTGCAAGTATTCGGAATGCTTCTTCCACAACTTCTGGAGGCAATGACTTTTGTTCTTTATGTGGCAATGGATTAGGGTCTATACTAAACATGATTAAATTTATGAAAATTTATAATCTGCAATCATGACAAGATGCCCAAAGGGGCGACACAGGTTACACAGGGGATCTCTGAATTGGAAATAAATAGTGAAAAAAACAATCTAGCTCTATAGGCACAATATAAATGCTACACTAACCTTTGGTAAGAACCATTAATTTATTTTCTCCTTGTAACTAGGGTTATGACGTTGCATACACAACAAAATAAAATCTTTTGAGTCCTATAATATTTCTACATAAAAAAAAAATTAGGGGTAAAATTGATTACTGTGCATATACAGTATCTGGTAAATAACTATTATAGCCAGACTGGTTAGAAAAAAAAATGACAATGGAAATTAGAAAAGGAATGATACAAACCTTATAAAAATATAAAAATGAAGAATCTCAAATAGAAATACAAATGATAGTGGAAAAATTATCCTGCACCATCATACATTGTCTTTGGTCAGAAAATTTTGATGCAATCTAATCTGGTTTGATCTAGAATCGCATCCCATGTGATTTGAAATTGTACAGCAGAAATTACAAAATAAATGATACAAGCCTTATAAAAATATATAAATGAAAAAAATGGATTTTCAGCAATTACATTCATTAAACGAATCCCAAACAGAAATACAACCATATCTGGAAAAAAAAACATTATACCCCTTGTTCAAAAAATTTCCATGCAATCCGAATTGGTTTGATCTGGAATCGCATCCGGTTCGATTTGATCAGTGATTCCTTTTTATGTAGGGGATCCACCAACCTATGGTTGACATGGTTATCTTTCTAGTTTTTCTCAAGAAGGGACATGGTTTGTTCACAGGGTTATCTTACAGGGCTTGTGAGTGAGGTCAAGCATGGCAGATGGCCTAGTTTGATCAGAGGTTCTGGGTAAAATCGAAATGGGTCAAAAAATCCATTGATGGAGGTTCTAGGTAAAATCGAAATGGGTCAAAAAATCTATTGATGGAGGTTCTGGTTAAAATCAAAATGGGTCAAAAACTTTGTTGATGGAGGTTCTGGGTAAAATCGAAATGGGTCAAAACATCCACTGATGGAGGTATGGAGGTTCTGGGTAAAATCGAAATGGGGCAAAAAATCCGCCGATGTTTACTACCGTGCATGAAAAATTAAATTTTTTTACCTAACCGCACATCATTATCCGTGCAAAATTGTTAACCACACCAGTTTACCTGCATGTAGTCGGAAAAGATTTCTGATGGAATTCCCTTAAGTGATTAATTACGCTAATTAGATTTTAATTAACTTCTAATCCATTCCTTATTTAGGATACATTTCGGGGTGGTAATTTGTTATGGTTACTGCGGCGCATAGCCATTGTAGTACATTACTATGTTCAGACACATTTTGTCGAGGCAGCTAGGCCTCCCTGTGTGGCTTAGATATCTCAGAGTCGCATATTTTTGTATCGATTATGTATATTTTTGAGAGCTACGGGCTCCAGTTTTGTACTATGACACCACATTTTGGACTTATTATTTATACAAAGCTATGATTCTCTTGTTCTACTATATGTGTATGTACAAATGTGTGAATGAATGTTTATTTGTGTGCTTCTTTATTGATGTGACAAATGCCAATCTAGGACATAAATAACATATGCATCAGATACATGATTAAAACATATTGGAACATGAATGTATGTAATGGAAGCAAAATAATGCTCCAAGAATCTTACCCTTAAGAACCTCCGTAGTAATGTAGGATCCCTCACACGATACTGGCCATTCAATTGAGACACAACTAGTTGTGAATCCAGGCGGACTTCTAAGGACTGGATACCATTCGAAATGGCATCATGAAGTAACTCAATAACGACACTGTACTCAACCACATTGTTGGATGTAGGACCGAGACAGGCACCTCCTGAAGACACAATTTGATGGTCAGGTGAATAAATAACCCACGTAGCAGAAGCAAGTCGCTGCGTATGACAGCTAGCACCATCTGCGAATCCCAAGAACACAGGATATTCCACTGACATCTGTCAACCAAATAGAAGCAAATCAGCAAAACTGAAAAACCAAAAGAAATCTAAACTATGTACAGAAGTAACTATACAATAGTATACAAAAGTATTATCTCGAGCTAGAAGCTCAAGCATAATACTGCTTAAGGTAGAGCCCATTTCTAGGCTCCTTCAAGGCATTCCCATCATAGTCTTCCAATTCGTAGGCTCCTTTCTCAAGGACACGCCTCACTATGTAAGGACCGTGCCACATGGGGTTAAACTTGACTGCCCCCAGGGGTTCCTTAGCTTGGTCATACAAGAGGACCAAGTCACCTTCAGCATACTGCCGGGGATAGATAGACCTATCATACTAAACCTTTACACGACGTTTGTTGGAATCTATAGCCAGGGCAGCAGCTCGACGCTGCTCGTCAAGTTGCTCAAGGTGGATCAAACATTGCTCAACATCTGACGTATCAGGAAGGAGCTCTATGGCTAGTTTCAACGAAGGAGTTTCGCATTCAATCGACAATATAGACTCCACACCATGTACTAGCTGAAATGGTGAGAAACTGGTGGCAGTCTTAACTACGGTTCGATACGCCCACAAAGTAGGATATAACATAATGTGCTAGTTGCTCTTGCTTTGTTGGATGGTTTATTGGCAAATGGTATTTAAGGATTTATTAACTACCTCGACCTGACCATTCACATGGGGGTAGTAAGAATATGAATGATCTTGACGAAACCCAAGCTTGAGTAACAAATCCGCCATCATTTTGTTTTGAAAGTGACTACCATGGTCAGTCACAATCTCTTTCGGGATACCAAAACGAGTGATAATCTAATTGAACATGAAGTGGTCTGCAATAGCACTATCAGCTTTTACAGTAGGCATGGCCTCAACACATTTGTAAAAGTAGTCCACGGCCACAATGATATGGTGATTCACCCCAGCTGAAGCTGGTTTGCAATCCATGAAATCCACCCCCCACTTAGTGAATGGACCAATGGTGACAACTGGATGAAGGGGCGGAGGATGCGAGTGTATATTTCAAGAAAACACCTGGCAAGGGTGACATCTCTTCACGACGTTCATACAATCTTTGAAGATGGAAGGCCATAAGTAACCAACTCGCATGATACGTTGGGCTGTCGCAATCCTAGATAAGTGACCACCACACGCCCCATCGTGGTAGTCATTCAACACTAACTTCGCTTCTTTGTGAGTCAAACAATGATGGAGGATAGAGTCCTTTCCCTGACGATACAAAGTGTCTCCAACAATGACATAATATTTAGCGTGATGTCTCAAATGCCGTCGTTCATCCTGTGAATAGTGTGAAGGGAACTTCAAAGTTTGGAGATATATGATGATATCCCCATACCAAGGGTCCGCTGACAAGATAAGAAATAAGTGCTCATCCACAAAGGAATATCCATAGACGATGTCCTCATCAAGCCGTGGAAAATCTGGCATGAGCTCAGCGAAAACCAAGGATTTCACCAACTTCGCCGAAGCAAAATCAAGATCAAACTCCTGAAGAATAACAATCCACTTATTATATTTCCCCCCAATCAAACGTCATGAAAGAAAGAACTGAAATGGATTGATGTGTGCTATGAGAGTGGTTTTCCTAAGCATAATGTAATGTCGTAAACGTTGGACTGCATGAACAGTCTCAAGTGCCAACTTCTCCATGTGAGTGTATCTCAACTCAACCTCTACTAGATTTCAACTAAGATAACAAACAACATGCTCTTGGAGCACATCATCTAATTGAACTAAGACCATGCCAATCGTCTCAAGAGACGCGACCACATAAAGCAAGAAATCTCTAGAAAAGTCGGGTGGACTAAACATAGGGGCCGATACCAAAGCTTTATTCAAAGCATCAAAATAGTGTTGGGCTCGCTCATCCTAGATAAATGGTTTGTCCTTCTTCAAAAGTTGCATGAAAGCTTTGGTAAGACTGGCATAATTCACTATAAAACGTTGTAGAGAAGTGGATCTCCCTTGGAGGCTCTGAAGTTGAATTAAGTTACGCGGGGGAGGCAACCGAAGTATTGCCTCAACCTTAAGAGGATCGACTCTTATACCCTCTTTAGAAAATATGAACCCTAAAAGGAGACCCATTTCCAAAACAAAGATGCACTTGTTGGGGTTCAACCGAATCTTGTAACACCGACATCTTTCGAAAATGAGGCGGAGGTGCTTGGGGTGGTCCACCCTCTTATGAGAATGGCCAACAAGATCATCCAAGTAAGCCTCCAGTATATGCTTAAGGTCATGAAACACATCGGTCATAGCACGTTGAAATGTAGCTTAGACGTTTTTAAGGTCGAAGGGCATTTTCCAGTACGCAAATGTACCCCAAGGACATATAAAAGCAGTTTTATGTTGATCCTCGGGCTTTATCTGGATCTGATTATATCTAGAGAAACCGTCCATAAATGAAAAAGCCTCACTTCTCGCACACGCATCCAAGATTTGATCTATGAATGGGGTGGGGAAGTTATCTTTCGGACATGCGCGGTTCACATCACTAAAGTCTGTGCATACACGAATGGTTCCTTGCTTCTTATCTACAGGAACAGGATTTGACACCCATTCAGTAATGGGAACCATGTAGATAAAACCAACTTTAATTAGTTTCTCCACCTCTGCCTTAATCGCGGCTGCCTTCCTAGGATTCACAACATGAAGTCGTTGCCGAACTGGCTTAACATTTGTATATGTCTTAATATCATGTTCAATAATACTATGGTATATTCCTAGCATATCTTCATAAGACCAGGCGAAAACATCCCAAAATTCCTTGAACAATTTGGTGTATATACGGATCTCATCGGGAGAACAATCAGCACTGATATAAACATTCTCTATCTTTCTAGGAGTGCGAGAGATGTTTATCGGTATGGTTGGGGAGATATTAGCCATATTCCCCTCCACATAAATCCCATGTGAGTCCAAAGGATCCATAGGGTGACCAACCTTCTCTGCAAGAGTTGTCCTAAACTCTTCTCGCTCAAGAAGATCGAGGTTAGGAAGAAAATATGAGCTATGATGCAAATCTTCCCAAGGCCTCTCACTACCACACATGGCCTCAATGATGTCTTCATCCGAAGGGAAAGTACCATCAAGACAATCGTGCGAGCAAGATGAGTCAGCTGCCCATGCCCACAGCATAACGAGATCTTCCTCTTCTGTCCGTGAAGAGGAGGGATTCGGCTCTACAGTGGCTTGTTGAATTTCACTGTATGCAATCTCAGCTGCAGATAATGGCATAGCCATTCCAATATGCAAAATGTCTCTAGATGATGCAATCGTGGATGGTAAAGTCCACGAATCATTAAAATACGAGGTCTGCAAAGGTACATTACTTAACGAGGATGGCGCACTATCGGAAATGGTTCCAATAAAGGCAATTGGTGCAACAAAGTCGAATGATCCCATCAAGGATGGATACATTCCTACACCAATGTTCCCAGTTGTCGGTTGAGAATCTTTGATATGGGGAACAACAGTTCTCAGCGATGCTACAGAATTAGAACTAGGGAAGTCTAGCTGATTGACCGTCACAATTTTTCCTTCATGGGGAAAGCAAATAACTCTAAATACGGAGGACATGGTCGCTTTCATTGCGTAGATCCAATTCCTACCTAGGATAAGTTTGTATTCGATGGGCGCATCAACCACCTCGACTTCAATAGGCACAGATTTCCCACCCAAGTGGACCTCAAGGGAAGGGAGAATACCATGCAGCCTAAATGACCGACCATCGAACGCAGTAAGCATGGTCATAGATTTTGACAAGGGAGGAGAGCCAAGAGCTTTCCAACAATCTAACGACATTACTGAGGTGGAAGCACCTTCGTCAACCACCGTATGTTTAACGAATTTATCTAAGCACCTCACATGGACTTCAAAATCCACATGATAAGGCAAGCAAGGATGGATATCAGTAGTGTCGAATTTAATGACCCTAGGGATACTCTCATCCTAAACTCCCAAAGCAGATAAAAGGGTGTTCCTCTGCGAAGGACATTCCTATAAAACCTCAAGATTCGACATGGCACACAGTGTTTGGCCCAAGTATTCTACAATGGTGTAGTTCTGGGAGGCTCGAGCATTGGGATTGTGCGCCGAGTGCTTAAGAACACCTTTCGGTATCCATGGCATAGTAGTGGGATTCTCGATATGCAAAGAAGTTTCATGAGGATGAGGAGGCTCATTCCCCATATTCGGTTGTGGTGCACCATAATCGCATTGACGAGTAGCAACACTAACATGAGATTGGACCATGTTCATGCAACCATAGCCACCAGCATGAGAAGAAGACGTCATAGTTTCATTAGTCCCATAGCCAGTGATGGGAGCATTCGAAGCCATATTCTGATGATGCGGAAGGGGATCTTTCAACACACCTGGGATCTGTGTAAGATGCTTCGATGCTTCTTCAATTCGAGGACACAAGTGAGTAAGATGATCCTCCCCACAAAGTTTGCAAGGGAATTTCACCTTATGTCTCAGCTTACGGTCCCCACCAGCATTTCCATCGTCCCGAGGAGGGTTGGCGTTCTCTTTTCTAGGATTATTTCTATTACTTCCATTATTCCCGTTATTCCCACCCTTACGATTGTGTCTCCCCTTATTCTTTCCACCAAGTTGTTGGTTACTTGATGCGTTCACCAACTGTATAGAATGGACATCGGATGATTGGGTGGAAGTGGACGAGGTGTGAGCCTGTCCGAGGGTAGATTGGATAATAGGAAAATTTTTCATTTGATTTGTAAGCAAGTCTATGGGTCGAGTACTCATGGATCCAACAATTCCATCAGCATGTGGTCTAGGAACAGGCTTGGGCTCATGACGTGAGCACGGTGCGTCAGGAATAATATCGTACAGGATACCAGATTAAGCATAGAGTAAATCTAGCTGCTGGGATTTGAATATAGCTTTCTCCTCAGTCGTAATGCTAGACACTAAAATTTCCATAGATATGTAGGGAAGAAAAGACTTGAGGAACCACTCCAACAAAAAGTTTGGAGGAATGTTGGCTTTCATTAGCCTCTTCTGTCAATGCCACTCTTGAATGTGATTAGATATGTGTGTGGCCTTGTTCTGGCAAAAGGTAGATAAAAGTTTGGTGCCAGTATCGTAACGAACTGGCAACTGAAAGTGATCTAAGAAAACAAAAGCTATCTCATTAAAACAACTGTAAGTGCCCCCAGACAACTCGATGTACCATTTCATGGCTTCCCCCATGAGGGTGCGTTGAAATAGTCTCAAACAGATGGAGTCGTGATTTAACGAATTCGAGGAGCACCAAAGGTGAAAAGTAGTAACATGATCACCTGGATCCTCACCATTATTCCCTTCAAACTTTGGAATGTCAGAAGGGAGCTTGGTAGGGACTGGAGGCCAAGAAGGATCGTGACACACATGGATCATTCGTGAGCTTCGAAAGATCTGGTAGATTCAAACGAGCAAGAAACGGGAGCTGTGGCTGTGCGGCTGGATTAAAAGCTCCCAAAAGAGGCTGACCCTGCGGGCCATAAGGATGATATGAACCATGACCATGACCATAAGGCTGATAACCGCCTCCACCCTGACCCGTGTAAGGGTACAAAGGTATATATGTGTTATAAGCACCATAGTGAGGAGGGTTGTAGTAAGGGCCAGAACCGGCTGCATTATAAGAAGGATTACCACTATAATTATGGGGCATATAGGTGCTAGTCATAGAAGAAGCAGTCGAGTAATGACCATAAGTATAGGGTATGTTCCCACCTCCCATGTTAGGAGGGACATGCTGGTTAGTAGATGTGGTTGTAGTCACGGGCATATGCATAGAAACATGTGTGTAAGGTTGTGGAATATGAGTCGTGTTATGAGAAGTGTTCCCACTAAAATGAGGGGAATTCCTGGGACATGGTCCTCCCCCAATAGCTGTGGAAGCTGAAGGGATATGACTAGACTTAAATTGAAATGGAGCAGAAAAGGGTGCACTGCCCTCAAAGGGAGCAGTGCCCGCAACACCAAGGCTAGTGTTAGCTTGACTACCCAACGAAGTGGATGTAACATTCGAATTAAGACTGGGCATACCAACTGAAAATGGATTATTGGTCTAAGGGTTTGTGGTGTCATTATGATCTTGCATTCCATATCGCAAACAACGTGAGTAGGCACCATAAAACGGGTTGGACTCCGGGGGTGGGTTCGGCCCAAAACCTGACAAAGTAGCGTGTGGGGGTGATCCTTCTTCCCCAACCTGAGGAGTGGAAGGAGCGGCCTGTCCATCGACCTCACCCGATGGATTCATAATGTGAGCGTATTGAAGCTCATAAGAAATATCAAATGGATCAATGGGCATCCTCTGACATCTCTTATAAATAGGACGTTCTACCTCGCCGGCCGGTAGACCAGCCAAATGACAAGACTGACGGAGTGGTGGATCTTGCTCCAAAATAACTCCAAAGAATCAAAACGCCTCCTAACGGCCAACTAACAATCAAAGAGCACACACCTAAAGAAACTACAACCAAATGCACACAAACAGGACTGGCTCAAGGGACCTCCCGACACTACAGCTGGTATGTCTCTCCAAGGAGAGGCTTGAGACTCCCAAACTATAACCAGAGGTAACAGAATCAGTTATAAGGGTTCCTAGACTTCACTGTGTGCACAGGGTCAAATCCCTATAAAATAGGAAACTATGTTGTCCAACCCCTATCTGACTCAGGACAATCGCAGAATAACTGCAACGAATGCCCTATGTGATACCTAGGTAAAGCAACTAAGGTCACCACAATATAACCAATGCTTAGGCGGACAGTCACAGGTGGGATCCGTCGTATGGGCAGGGTAGCTAAGCCCGAAACTCAAGAGGGTCAAAACCCCCAAGAGCCCCCGTACACGAAAAAATCCTAGAAATATATCCCACATTCAGTTAGTATTGGAGGGCTATCTCTGCAACCAACCTCCCGTGACCTCGTGCTTAACTCTGGTTTTAGTAGAGCTTCCTGAAAACACTAATGTATACCATGGGTTTCACCACTCCCTAGTCAGACACATAATGTTGGTTCAACAGTCTTGGATTGTTAACTCACAATCATCTATTCCAAGACTCTAAACCTAAGCTAGTTGGTGCACCCTATCAAAGATAAAATCGTTTCTAATGAATTTTAAGATTAAGTGTTGATTTTAATGGCTGTAATTACTCAAAGGATATGGTCGTGAAATTGATGATGTATAAGACTCAATGGTATCCATAATCGAAAAACACTAGACTCATCTATTCAATAAAAGAGCATGCCACTAATATGACAATCAATCCAACTGTTCGAAATAAAATGCAATCTCTTTAAAGTTTCAATGCACAAGCAAGTCCTAGATGAAATCAAAAGCACTCAGATGCAACATGCATAACATAAAGCAAATATTTTTGTATTTTCTCTTATTAATGCAAGGAAAATGCAAAACAATGTTTTTGTATTTTTTCAATATAAATGGAAATGAAAAAATGCAAGCAAAATCTAACTATTCAGTAAAGAAATGCAGAGCATATCACACAGACAACCCAGCAAATCCCAGACAGTAAGACTCAGCCAAACTAATGAGCTATAAAAACAAAAAATCTCAAAAACTAAAGAAAGAGGAGTTTCTGGTCACGAACAGAGCATGGAACAGTTAGGGGACAGGCCAAGTAAGACTTGGGAACACTCAAAACCAACCCAGCAACAACCCAAGGCCAAAAAACAAGCAATCTTGGAGTTATACGCGACTGTTCATAGAACAGTAGCGGGTATACGTGGGCTACAGTTCACACAAGGGTGGGTAGAGGCGGTCAAAACTAGGTTGACCCACGTACAGGGAAAGCAAAATGAACTCAAAAAGAGTCAAACAGCCCAGAAAAAGCTAGTTTTCTAATGTAGATCCCAACGGCCAATCAATGACACAGAAGCTCGACAAACAAAAACTCAAAATAAGGAAAAATGCCTAAAAATCCCCAGAATGGAGGTTCTTCCCCAGTGGAGCCGCCATTTCTGTTACGGAGAAAAAATTCCTATGGCTCGAGCAGACCACAACAGACAGATGACTACCAGAAAATAACTCAATTCCCAATGCAATGCTATTATAATGAAAATGATAAGATATGGATAATAAAACCAACCTTCAACAGAATGTTCGAAGTAGATCCCCGTTGAGCTTTCAATCTCTACGCTTGAACCTGCAGATTAGTCTCAATAACAAATACAAGCAAGTACATATAATATGTGAAATATATTATCATAATCAATAACATAATCCATGATATCATAAGCAAATGTAATCCAATGTAATTTAAAAAACATTCACAACATCAATTGGATGAGAGAATGAGTATTTCCATTAATTAATAACAAGAAGTACATGATACGACCTCTTGCTAGCAACCAATATTAACTAAGAACTAGGTCTCTCCACTTATGCCTCCACCACTTCAACCCCCCATGCAATGGCAAACTCAAACTATGAAAGGAGTTTGGTAGGTGAACATAAGGAGTTCACAACAACAAGGATCAATGAGTGTAGACTCAAGTCATGGCAAAAATCCACTAGAGTTATGTTGCTCTCTCTTTCTCCTCCCTTCCATACACCATAAGAGCTCAATATATAGCCTTCCAAAGATAAGTGAAAGGTTGAATCGAGTCGTTTCGGGGTATATGGAGGGCCAAAGGTCACTCTAAGACTGCTTTTTGGGAGTAAAAAGTAAATTTTCTATTGTTTTTATCATGTAACTCAATGTACGCAGACTAATTAGGTACAACCTGCATGTATGCTGGCTATAATGGAACAACAAACATACATGAACAAAAATAGGGAAACTTGGTTCCTGAAGGAAAAATAATGGATCTGAGTCAGTAAAATGGATACTGAAGGCCAATCAATGCCGATGCTCACAAGGTGGAAAATTACGCTATAAAAAGGAAGACTACGATGGTTGATCATACCTATTCAAAAATCATTGGGACCATGGATGGTTCCAAATTATTAAGGATGAAGTCTATTACAATGCTCCTAGGCACCCCAACATATGAAAACTAGTATATCACCATTCATTGACTGGAAGCTATTGGTGAAGGATTCTAAATCAGGGAGGCTAATAAACATAAAATATAATTCAATATAGAGTCATGTTTCTCTCCATCAAGTTTGAGGATATTCTGAGAAAGACTCACAAAGATACAAGCAAAATGACCTTCCAGTATTGCACAACTAATCAATTTTAGGAACTCCCAAAAATCAATGAAGGATCACGAAATTATGATATAAGGAATGGATTGAGTCATTTAACATATTAAATAACATAAAAAAACATAAATCAACTCATTTGGATCAATACTCATTCATTTATTAAAGACAATTGGGAAACTAGTCAAATTCTATGCAAATCTACAAGGGGTGTAGAAAACTCAGAATATTTCAGACTTCTGCAATATTAAACATGATGAATGATATCAGAGGATCATAATTAATGTAATTAAATCATATGGAATCCAAGAGGATTCTCATAATAGCACAAGAACCTTCCTCCTCTCTACACAACAATCTAGCACTGTAAATCAACAGGAAGCTTGAAGATCCGAATAATAGACTTCATGGAACTTCTTCTGATATTCAAAATAGACTTGGATCAACTACACGAACTTCAATAAAAATCAATGATAATGTTTGAATTCCATCATCCTCTCACAGGAAGCAAGGGTGCATCACCCAACTTGGACTAGGGGCACATCTCCCAAGTATCTAAGGAACAATTTCTCTCAAACCGAAACTCAAACTAACAAAAGATGTGAAGGGGTGCACACTCCTTTATTTTTATATGGAGGATGACTTTAGGATCACGTCTCCTTGACAAATGCACCCTCATGAGTGGATAAGGAAAGCTATCTTTCATTCCTTTTTCCTTTTTGCTTTGCTTTCCTTCTTTTTTCTTTTCTGCTTTGCTTTCTGCTTTCCGCTTTAGCTTTTTTTGCTTTTTCTGGATTTTCTTACTTATCCTGCTTTTATGAACTTTCATGCTTTTCTAATTTGATCATGCTTTCTTCCTTTGTGCTGCTTTATGCTTTATTCTTTTTTTCCTGAGATTTTGTTGCTTTTCTTATTTGCACCATCTTTCTTTCCTTTTTCTTGATTTTCTTGATTTTCTAGATTTTGATGCTTTCTTCTAATCTTGTTTTGCAAGTCATCTCCAAAGTCAACCTCATCCACTAAGGCACACTGGTGGAGCATTATCCTCTTTTATTTATGAAAATAATTATTTAATGGATGAAAAATAATTATTTTAGGTGTATAATAAACTATAGGTAGGATTAATTCACACTCCTAATTAATTAAATTCCTGGAATTCAAAATTAACCCCATAGTAAATGAAGTTGTCTCCTCAACCCGAGGGATTGGTTGGGTTAGGAATTTGATCCAATGATCACTTTTAAGGGGACGTGACAGTCCTCCCCACCCAAGATTGCTTGTCCTCAAACAATTTCAAACTGAGATGCTGTAAGATGTGTTCTCCTTCCCAAGTAGCATCCTCACTAGGAAGTCCTTCCCATTGCACAAAAAATTACTTAATGATTCTACTCCTTAGATTCTTCTCTCGGACCTCCAAAATATTCTCAGGTGTCAAAACCAAATGTCCTTCATCATCAAGGGGTGGCAAGTCTTGTGACACCTTGACTTTCTTCCCTATTTCCTTCTTCAAACATGACACATGGAAAACACTGTGAATCTGACTACCTGGAGGCAACTCTAGCTCATAAGCCACTTCCCCGATCCTCCTTAGGACTTGGTAGGGACAACATAACCTTGGATTCAAATTATCAACCCCCTTATACTTCAATGAGGACTGTCTATAGGGTTGCAACCTCAAATAAACCAGATCTCCTACTTGGAAAGCTCGCTCAATTCTATGTTTATATGCATGCACCTTTCTTTTTGTTTTGTGCTACCCACAAGTTGTCCTTGAGAGTTATGAGTATGTATTGGTTCTATTTGAGCCAATCCTTTTATTTCTATGTATTAAAATCACCAAATACATATAAAAAAAGTGAGTGCATCATATCCATATAGAGATTTGAAGGGAGACCTACCAATCAAGAGATGAAAAGTAGTATTGTAACAAAATTATCCTAAATGGAGCCAAGTAGTCCATGACTTTTGTCGGTCTGTAACATAGTTTCTTAAGTACCATTCCAACCATTGGTTCACTCTTTATTTTTTTCCATTAGTCTATGGATGGTAGCTGGTACTCATGTTCAAACTTGTCCCCACTAACTTGAACAATTCTTGCCAAAAATTTCTAGTCATGAACTTGCTATCTCTATCACTGATGATGGACTTGGGTGTTGGAATATTCTCACCATCATTTTGTATTTTTCATTCCTGCATGCAATTCTGCTTGCATCCAGTCATCTGCATGCAATTGCATGCATCTAGTCATCAATTTGTTGGTCTCTTAACACCTAGTCCTTATTTTGTAGCCCCCAGGAGCCTGCTTCTGCTCAATTTTAGCCCTCCTAGCCACTGATGTGCCCTTTTTTTCATCAATCGACCACAAGTGTGCATTCTTCCACCTATTTAGGAGTTACTTCAGTTAGTTAGTTAGATGATGACTCAGTTCCTTGATTCAGGGGATGATTGATTAGTTAACTGACTGAAGCACTTAGATAGGAACCTACTAAGACTAGTTTGAGCTCTACTGACTACTGATAGCTCCTCATGCACCCACATTGGAGTCTCCTTCCCTACATCAGTGCCCATGCACTCGGTTAGACTCAGTTAGACTCATTTGACTTCTGTGACTACTGCCACTGGTTTGGGTGATGTCTCCAATGATATCCAATCCAACCATTGAGGATGTTTTGAATAACCTTAGTGGCATTCAAATTATTTTGATTGTATGGAGTTATTATTAACATTACAGAGTGCCAGCTTACAACTGATGTATGATACAACATTTTTTCTCCATTTTATGTGTAATGAGTGTTAATTGATTCAGCAATTCTTCTTCTTCTTTCTACACTACATGAGTGAATTATAGTGAGGTATTCTACTGTTGAGTGATCCTATTCACAAAATATCACATGGTATCAGAGCTGACAACAACTATTTGAATTGCAGCAACAACAGTTGTAGCAATTCCTTGAGTAGTTGTCTTTCATTAAGCACCAGAAGCCTCTGAGTTTCCACAGCAAATCCTAGTGCGATTTCCTTGAATTCACTGGAGCAATCCAGTGAGTTCTAGCTAGGTGTGAAGGACTTAGTTACATGTCCTCAGTGTCCTAAGGAATTGTTCAATTCAAATTGCAACAGATCTTCTTTTCATAATTCTCATTTGTTTTGCAGGAATCTCCCTCTCTGAGCTTCGAATTCTTTAGTATCATGGTTCTCAAGTTGAACTCATTCAACTAATTTGAATGGAAGACTAAAATGGCCATATTCTTGAATTCAAAGAGTCTTCCCAGTGTGGTAAATGGCTCTGCAGTTGAGCCAACTAGTGTAGTAGAGAAATCCAAGTACTTAGACAAGCTTAATGAAGCAGTAGGACTGTTGCTACTCAACATTTATGAAGATTTTCACTTTCATGTTATCAATTTGAAGACTCCAAAGGAGGTTTGGGACAAGCTCAAATCCTTCCTTGGACAGAAAGATGATTTGAAGGGGCATAAACTAGAAAATGAGCTCATCTCCATGAGCCCAAACAGTTTCAAAAATATCATTGAGTTTCTCAACAAATTCAAGAACTTGATTTCACAGTTGAAGAGGTAATGGATTGAGAAGGAAGAAAAACAACTCATCCTTGCCATCCTACTGAAGCTAGTCCTTGATTATTCAGTGTTTGTTTTAACCTTCCATTCAGCAAGATTTTCCATTCCAAAATGGAAATTCCCTTTGCTGGAAGACTTCATCCAATCTCTCACACTTGAGGAGGAGAAGATAGTACACATGGGAGTGATAAAAACCAAGTTGGATTCATCTCTTGCAGCCACTGAGATGAGAAGAGTGAATGGAAAAGGGAAACAAAAAAATTCTGATATAAAGTTGAATGATACAAAGCAGAAGGAGGCTCCCATACAGTCAGAGGGAGCCTCAAATCCTAAGCAAGACAAGTACACTTAGAAGGGAAAATCCAAGTGCATATACTGTAATCGAGGATATCACCCTGAGAAATCATGTATGAAGAATACCATAGATCTCATGGCTTCACTTCTTGAAAAAAATAATCTTCCAATACCTACATGTTCTAGAAAGAGAGAGAGTGAACCATCTGGATTTGAGAAAAAAGAGAGATGCCATGCCCTCATGGCAGGTGCATCAACTCAATCCTCCTTCCTCATAGATTCTAGAGCATCTAGGCATATGTCTTCCTCCAAGAATATCTTCACTGGATTCGAAGCTACTGTTGGACTATCCATTATGTTGGGGAATGATTATGAGGTCTCCTATGAGGAGATTGGAAGAATCAAACTAGATCATGGATACTTCTTGGATGTACTCTATGTCCCCACTCTCACTGCTAATATACTTTTAGTATATCGGATGACCCATATTGGAGAGCCCAAGAGGGTGATCTTCTCTCCAAATGAGGTCGAAATCCAAGACATGGTATGACGGTCTACCATTGCAAAAGGTGTTGCAAATCATAAGTAAAAAATGTATGAGTTCTCCCACTTCTTACCTCTCTCAAAGCAGTCTGCTCTTCACACTCATGCCAATGAAGAGAGTAGATTGTGGCATGAAAGATTTGCACATCTTAACTATCAATACTTGCAAGACATGCATACTAAAGAGATGGTTGTAGGGCTTCCCAAGATCAAGTTTTCCAAGGGAAACTATCATGGTTGTTTGATTGGAAAGCATCCAGAAAATAAGTTTGAGAAAGGGAAGGCAAGGAGAGCCTCTCATCCTCTAGATCTGATTCATAGTGTTGTTGCAGGGCCATTTCCAGATCTATCTTTGAACAAGGCAAGGTATATACTCACTTTTATTGATGATTATTCCATATTTACATGGGTATACTTTCTTAGATTAAAGTCAGAAGTATTTGGATTCTTTAAGTTTTTAAAGTCTTTTGCACTGACAATGGAGGTGAGTACATAGAGGGTGACTTTCAAACCTTTTGTACTGAAGATGGCATTGAGATGCAACATATTGTTCCCTATACACCACAACAGAATGGTGTTGCTGAAAGGAAGAACAAAACATTGAAAGAAATGTCCACCTGCATGATAAAGTCAAAAGGGTTGCACCCTAGTCTTTGGGTAGAAGCCATTAATTGTGCCTCCTATCTTCAGAATAGAGTTCCTCACAAAGGACTCAAAGACATGACTCCTTTCGAAGCATGGATGGGATACAAACCTGATGTGTCTCATCTTAGAGTATTTGGATCCAGAGCATGGGCAAGGATTCCATATGAGGAAAAGAGAGCCCTAGATCCACAAAGAAGAGAGTGTATCATGGTGGGTTATGCATTGAATGCAAAGGCCTACAAGCTTCTTGATCCTTCTACTATGACCACATTCCTTGATAGGAGTGTACAATTTGAGGAATGACCTCTTCATGATGCTCATCCTGTTGAGCAAGAGAGCTTTCCTACTACACCTCCACTACTTGATGAGCTCCAAGAGAGCGAACCTTCATCACATGAAAGTTCAGATTCAGAGTATGAGAGTGATGATGATGAAGAGCGAATGCTGGATCCAGATCCACAAGAACCTGAATATCTAGAAACTGATTCAGAATATGAGCGAATGGGAGATCCAGTTCCACAAGAACCTGATGATCTCTCAACTAATGATCCTCCTCTTTTGAGATGGGCAGTCACTACTCTCAGATCTGCTGGAGATCTTGTTGGTGATCCAACTGATCGATGGAGAACCAGACTAGATTATCAGAATGGAAGGTTTCATCCTTCTCACATTACTGATCCATTTCAGGTCGATCGATCCTTCTTTGGAAAAGAAGGACACTTGCCTCCTTCCAGGGGTGAGTGATGATATGCTACATTAGCATCCTTTAGTCTATTTTGAGGGAGGGATTTTTTCCCACTAGGTTGTCCCTCTTTCCTCTTCATTTATTTTGATTTGATTGTACGGGGTGACCTTTGTTCTTAGTTACTAGGGCCCTACCATTTTAGCTACTACCTCATGTTTAGCTTGCGGGGGGTGTTGGAATATTCTCACCATAATTTTTGTATTTTGCATTCTTGCATGAAATTATGCATGCATCCAACCATCAGTTTGGTGGTCTCCCAGCACCTATTCCTTATTTTGCAGCCCCCAAGATCCTTTTTATGCTTACTTTTATCCCTCCTAGCCACTGATGCACCCTTGTTTTCATCATTGGAGCACAAGTGCTCCTTCTTCCACCTATTTAGGAGTTACTTTAGTTAGTTAGTTAGTTGATGACTCAGTTCCTTGATTCAAGGGATCATTGATCAGTTCACTGACTGGAGCACTTAGATAGGAACCTACTGAGACTAATTTGATCTCTACTGACTACTGACAGCTCCTCATGCACCCACATTGGACTCTCCTTCCATACATCATTGCCCATGCACTCAGTTAGATTCAGTTAGACTCATTTGACTGACTATTTGAATTATGTGACCACTGCCACTAGTTTGGGTGATGTCTCCAATGCTATCCAAGACAACCATTGAGGATGATTCGAATGGCCTTAGTGGAATTCAAATTCTTTTGATTGTATTTAGTTATTATTCACATTACAGAGTGCCAACTTACAGTTGATGTATGATACAACATTTTTTCTCCATTTTCGATGTAATGAGTGTTAATTGATTAAACAATTCTTCTTCTTCTTTCTGCACTACATGAGTGAATTCTAGTGAGGTATGCTACTGTTGAGTGATCCTATTCACAAAATAACACATTGGGTATGCCATGAAGTTTGAAGATTTATTTGGTGAAAAGTTCATCCAATTGGATGGCTGGAATATTAGTTGTGACAGCAAACAAATGTGCATATTCAGTCAATCTATCAACCGCAACAAAAATATTGTCTTTAACTTGAATTTTTGGGAGCCCGGTGATGAAATCCATTGATACACTTTCCCATTTATGTTCAGGAATAGGAAGTGGTTGTAAGAGCCCCACTGGATGAGTATGCTCTACTTTATTTTGCTGACATGCCACACATGATCTAACATACTCCATCACCTCCTTCTTCAACCTCTTCCAAGTGAACCTTTCCTTCACTTTCTTGTAGGTCTTCACAAACCCTAGATGACCTGCTAAAGGCACATCATGGTAAGCCTCAAGGCTATTCTTATTTAATTTGGAATCTGGAACTAAGAAGATCCTATCCTTATAATAGATAATTTCATTGAGAATCTTGTAAGCATCACCATGAATTAATCCATCAAACAAATCACAATCAAACTAGTTCTTTGTGTACTCTACTCCAAGTTGTACTTTCCAATCATCATAAAATTTGAGCAATGCAAATGTTGATTTTCTAGAAAGAGCATCAGTCACAATGTTAATATTACCCTTCTTATATTCAATATCAAATTCAAATTCTTGGACCTTGCTTACCCACTTTTGTTGCCTATCATTCAACTCTTTTTGGGAGAAGAAGTGCCTCAAATTGTTGTGATCAGTCTTGATAATGAACTTACTACCTACCAAATATTGTATGAACTTGACTAGCGCATGCATGATGGCTAGCATATCCTTGTCATAAACTGAATATAATATTTCATGGGGTTGCAACTTTATGCTCTCAAAGGCCAAGGGGTGCTTGTTTTGCATCAAGACTGCTCCAATTCCATTCCCTGAGGCATCACACTCAAGAACAAAAGATTGAGAAAAATATGGAAGTGCAAGAACATGACAACTGCTCATTACCTCCTTCACTCTATTGAATACTTTCTCGAATTCTTCTGACCAATGGAAATCTCCTTTCTTAGTAAGGTCTACCAAAGGAGATGTCAACTTGGAAAAGCCTTTGACAAAATTCCGGTAGTAAGTGCATAACCCTATAAAACCTCTCAATTCAGTGAGATTTTTGGGAATTGGCCAATCTAAAATAGATTGGATCTTCTCCATGTTAACCTTAACTCCCTCTTTCCCAGTCACATTAGCAACATACAGAATCTCAGTCATTCAAAACTCACACTTGGATAGCTTTGCATAGAAAGATTGATCTACCAAGATTGTCAGTACAATATCCAAATGATGCAAATGCTCCACCCAAGTCATACTATAGATCAAAATATCATCAAAGAAAACAAGTACAAAATTACGGAGCTTCCTGCTAAACACTCTATTCATGCAAGATTGAAAAGTTGCAGGTGCATTGGTTAGGACAAAAGTCATAACCAGAAACTCAAAGTTCCCATGGTGACACCGGAACGCTGTCTTCTGGATGTCTTCTTCCCGCATTCTGATTTGATGGTAACCAGATTGAAGATCAATCTTTGAAAAATATTTGACCCCATGGAGCTCATCCACAAGCTCATCAATCCTTGGAATATGATATATGTTCTTGATAGTCTTCTTGTTGAGAGCTTTGTAGTCTATGCACATTCGCATGGTCCCATCTTTCTTGTTCACAAGGAATATAGATGAGGCAGAAGGACTTGAACTCGGTCTAATGAATCCCAATTCAAGCAGTTCCTTGATGGTTCTCTCTATCTCATCCTTGAATATTTTTGGGTGCTTGTAGGGATGTAATTTGATAGGTGAGGTTCCTATATCCAACTCAATTCTATGCTCCAATCCTCTATCAGGTGGCCTACCATGAGGAAGGTCCCCAGACACCTTCTTATTCTTTTGGAGCAACTTCTGAATGTCTTCTGGGTATTGGGATACTTCCAATGAGGTACCCTTTATGGTGGTTAGGAATTCTGTATGTCATTCAATGTCTCCATGCCTTAGTATGGATCTCATACTGTGTGCACTTACCACTTGTTTTGGGTAGGTGTTGATCCCTCTCAACACTACCTCCTTTCCATCTTCTCCCTTAAAGATCATCTTAGGAATTTGGTAATCTCTTGAATGCTTCCCAATGGAATACAACCATTGTACTCCCAAAACCATGTTAGTATCGACCACATCCACAACATAAAATCTATCTGTAATGGTATGTTCTCCTATGGAAATCTGCAATTTAGGAATCCCTCTACAACAATTCATAGAATGATTACCTTGAATGATAACAATGAAGCCTCCAAATTTTTCAGTATGTAGCTTCCTCCTTTCAACCAGAGTTGAATCAATGAAGTTATGTGTTGCTCCTCCATCCACTAACATAGTGACTGATTGTCATTGAAACACTCCTTTGAATCTGATTGTATGGAAGCGAGGCACTACTGAAAGTACTGCAATATTGCTCACCTCGGGGGTAGGTTCTTCTTCTGCGGTCTCATAGTCCACTTCTGCATCTACTGGGGCCTCTTCTTCTTCTCCAGCTTCGCTCTCTCAGTAAAATTCAATGTAGTGTGATTTTCCTTTAGCACATCTATGTCCTAGAACCCATGGCTCCTAATAGGTGAAGCACAACTTCCTTCTTCTCAATTCATCTCGATCCTTAGAATAGTTATCCTTTCTGAAGTTTCCAGAAGGACTCTTCATGGGTGTCCTTTGGTTCTTGAATTGAGTAGGACCAACATTCCTAGGAGGAAATATGGTCCTCGGAATAGAGTCTTGCAAGTCTCTGGTTCGAATTTGTGCATCTTGCAAGGTAGAGGGTCTATAAGCCTTCACCAAACCTTTCAAACGTTTTGATTGTTGATGTATATGTAACTTTGGAATGTATTTCACATATATTTATATTGTATTCCTATAGAGATGTTATTATTCCTCTATACGGAAGTGTCGTCATTTATATTGTAAGTGTCATAACTTATACTTGATGGGTTATTAGACCACCTTGTTGGGGTCGGCCCTGTATAAGTCATGTGGGTCAAAGGGTTATTAGACCACCCTATTGGGGGTCGGCCATGTGGGTCAAAGGGTTATTAGACCACCCTAGTGGGGGTCGGCCCTGTCAGCATTATGTTAATGGTTAAGTTGAGGCCGACCTAGTTGAGTAAAGGTCAAGTCAAGTTAGTGTATAAATAGAGAGTGTGTCTCTCTCATTTTACACATTCTATTATCTCACTCACACTTTGGAGAGTGGCGCACTTGTGGAGGAGGAGGCTTTGTTGCTAGGAGAAGACTATCTCTTGTATTCTGGTTGTATCATTGCTCTATCTATTTCTGAGGAAGTTATTGGGGTTTTTCACCTTTATGGTTTTCCCCAAGTAAACTCTGTGTCTCTTGTGTGCTTGCATTATTGTGTCCATGATTGATATGCTGTAGATTTGTTGTACAAGTTGTTCTCTCAGTTAAGATCCTAGATCAGATTGAAGTAAATTTTGAAAATTTAACACTGATAACCCTTCAATGAACAACAGGATCAATCTAGCTTCTGAGATATCAGAGACCATAACAACTAGTTTTTGAAAATAAGAGATGTAGGCTTCATGAGTTCCAGCATGCTTCACATGCGCTAGTTCCCTGAAGGAGATCTTAGGATCTCTTCTTTCAAATATTTCAACCGAACTTCTTGTGAACTCTTCATAAGTGCTCACTTGATCATGCCCAAGAGTTCTTAGTCCATGAAACCACCAATAATTGTCTTCTCCATCCAAGTGTAGAGTAGCCATCTTGATGGCATCTCTATCAGCCATTGGATTCAACTGAAAATATATATCAAGCTTCTTAATCCAAGATTTAGTAGTACATTTGTGTGAGCCATCAAAGTAAGGTAAATAAATCTTACCTATAGCATTTCTTAGCTCATAGTTCTGATTTTTCATCTGGAGGCCTCCATAATTATTAAAAATTATTAAAAATTTCAATCAAGAGAAGGATCATTCTTCCTTTAATTTCAAAATCATTAGAAACAACCCTTATTAATAAGGTCACCGATAATAAGTCATGAATTAATAATCCAATTTTGCATTAATGATAGTAATTAATAAACATTATAAAACATCATTATGCATAATTATTAGTAATAAGAATTTCCAATAAACAAGTCTGAGGCTAGGTTAGTGATACTGACAAGAATTTGTGAAAATTGTGAAGGAGGGTTGCAAAACATACCTGGTTTTATCCATTACATTCCTTATTGATTAGAGGTAGCCATCTCTCGCTTATTTCCTCAACCACGAGCAGCTCCGTGTTCTCTAGGCAAACATGGTGCTTTGTTTTGAGAGAATGCTCCGCGAGTGCGGAGGTATTCGTCCTCTCTTTCCTTATGTCATCCCCATGCTCCTTGACAAAGGTACAATGAACCTCCTGAAGAAAGGTTTGGGATTCTCCCCATTCCCCAAACACATGTCTCTCGATAGCATAATCTGTGTCATAGAGGATGAAATCCAAACGCTGTCGGAAGAAGACCAGGAGGGCATGAGACTGGACCACGCGGGGATTATGAGAAAATCCAAGATTCCAAAATATAACCTGAGCAATGAAGAGCATGGAGCCCTCAAGAACCTGATAATGAATGAGGTGATCGTAGTCCTCAAGGAGGATAAGGGAGGGGCCACGGTGGTGATGAACCGAGATGACTACAACAAGAAGATGATTGAACACCTGGAAACCGGTGGGAGCTATAAAACGTTAACTGGAAACCCAATTTGTAGGGTTACGAAAGAGGTAAAAAAATCCATTAAAGAATCCAACATAGAAGAGAGGATTAAGAAACACCTCATGACGTGCAACGAGATCACGCCTAGAATATATGTCCTGCCAAAGATTCACAAGGACAGGGTTCCGCTCATACCAATTGTGAACACAGTTGGTTCCCCAACCTACCACCTCGCCAAATATGTAGTGGGTTTATTAAGCCCACTGGTGGGGAAAACAGACTTGTTTATCAAAGACTCCAGGGATTTCATTAATATCATCAAGGAGGAAAAATTAGATGCACATGACTTGCTAATAAGCTTAGATGTTGTGGGCATGTTTACCAAAATCCCCCTTAATGAAGCAGTGTAGGTATTATTTGAAGTTACGGATCGAGGAATTGCAAAGATGGCAGAATCATGCCTCCAATCCACTTTCTTCAGCTTTAGAGGTGATTTCTATGAGAAAACCAGTGGAGTAGAAATGGGGTCCCCCTTATCCCCAATTGTGGCTAATCTCTTTATGGAACATTTCAAAAAGAAGGCCCTTCACTCATTCCCCTTACAGCCCGCAATATGGAAAAGGTATGTGGATGATACCAATGTGAGATGGCCCCATGGGGATAACGAGTTGAACATATTTCATGAGCATCTTAACCAACTTTTGGAAGACATAAATTTCACCATGGAAATTGAAGAGAATGGGAGCATCCCCTTCCTGGATGTGCGAATAAATAAAAAGAATGATGGAACCCTTAGCCATGGTGTCTACAGAAAGAAAACCCACTAAGAAAACTACCTTCACACTCACTCACACCACCACGCATCTCAAAAAATTGGGGTAATCAACACGTTAGCCATGAGAGCTTTCCACATCTCTGATAAGGAACAACTGGATAAAGAGAAAGACCACTTGAGCTCTGTCTTTAGAAGCCTGAGATACAAGAATAAGGGCATTTGTAAGGCTTGGAAAAAAGTAGAAAACTGGACTCAGCATACAAAGGAGAGAAAGACTCGGAAGGCCTTCCTCGTAAGGAGAGTAATGGATAGCATTGCAAGGGTGTTGAGGAGGAAATAAGTTTGGACATCCTTGAGGCCAATGGAAACCATTAGACAAAAAATGAGATCAGTGAAAGACAAGATTGATTGGCACCAATACAAAGGGGTGTACAAGGTAGATTGTTCCTGTGGAAGAAGCTATAGATGGGAGACAGGTCGCTCTTTTCAAATAAGGTTGAAGGAGCATGGGGCTGACATAAGGAAAGAGAGGACGAATACCTCCGCACTCGCGGAGAATTCTCTCAAAACAAAGAACCATGTTTTCCTGGAGAACATAGAGCTTCTCACGGTTGAGGACCACTACTACAAACGAAGGGTGAGAGAGGCCTTGGAAACCATGAAGCACCCACACAACCTGAATAGAGATAGGGGATTGGAAATAAGCGAGAGATGGCTACCTCTAGTCAATAAGGAAGGTGGTGGATAAAACCAGGTATGTTTTGCAACCCTCCTTCACAATTTTCACAAATTCTTGTCAGTATCACTAACCTAGCCTCCAACTTGTTTATTGGAAATTCTTATTACTAATAATGATGCATAATGATGTTTTATAACGTTTATTAATTACTATCATTAATGCAAAATTTGATTATGACTTATTATTGGTGAACTTATTAATAAGGGTTGTTACTAATGATTTTGGAATTAAAGGAAGAGTGATCCTTCTCTTGATTGAAATAATTAATAATTATTAATAATTATGGAGATTTTATTAATACTTAATAAATCTTTTGAGGATCTAATTCTCATCTAGGTATAAGTATTAATAACAATTTTCTTTTTAAGAGAATCATTAGTAATGATCATTAATAAAGGGATTGGAATATTTATATTCCTATTGATTATCACCTCTAATAATTATTAATAATTATATTTGTTATTTCATTATGAAATTCATTATGAGTATTATTAGTATTATCAATTTTGGTAATAATTAATAATTAGGGATTCTTGTTCATCTTTAATAAAGGAATTACTTCTAACCATTTTGTTATTAACAATTATAAATATTTTTGAGATATGTTTGAATTTAAATCTCTTTTTTGAGATTTGGTTCTTTAAACCAGGGTTATTCCCTTTAGTGTTATTAATGATATTAATATTATTATTTTTAAATAATACTTATGAATAAGAAGTATGAGTAATAATCATTATAAAATGATTATTAGCAATAATCATCAATAAGGGGTTCTTGATTATCTTGATTGTTAAGATAATTAGGGTTTTTTGTTTATTATGTTAATTTTGAAAGAAATTAATTGAATTTCTTGAGATTTTTTGGAAGATGAAGGGATAAGGAAATTATCGGGCATCCCTAACTATTTATATGTCTGGTTAGAAACTCCTCTAACCATATTCTATCCTGAAGATAAATCCAGCTTAGGATCGAAACGTCAACAATGAAAATGCTGACCGTGGATTATCCGGAAACCCATTCTAGCATTCTACTTTATCTATGTGTTAAAATGTTTTAATTATTCCACTATATAATTTAATTATGCATTGATTTTTTAATTGTGAATTTCGTCATATGGTTGTGGGGGAGAATTAGACACCCCATGTTGCGTTCATGCTCCCTATGTGGGTAGGGATAACGGGAGGGGGACGTGACATGTGTTGAGCGTAAGCTCTGGAGCACATGTATGTGTGGGGCATAATCCTTGGAGCACATGAATGACTTTTGTGTTGGGCATAAGCCTTAGAGCACATGGATGTGTTGGGCATAAGCCCTGGAGCAGATGGGTTACGGTAGTATGTATGGAGCGTGCACTCTGGAGTACATAGATAACCCCACAAGATAATTAATAAGTGTTGGGCATAAGCCCTGGAGCACACCAACCATTATGATGTTGAGCATAAGCTCTGGAGCATCGGATCTTTGGCCATTGTATCCCTAGGTGTATCTTGTATGCATCCTAGTACTAGTGTTGAGCACAATCTCTGGAATTGCACTAGTGTAACTCCCACTTGAAAGCATTGAGCATAAGCTCTGAATAGCATTGGAGTTATCTCACTTAAAATTGTTGAGCCTGGAAAACTCTGATTAGCACAAAAACTCATCACATTACTAATGTTGAGCCAAAAAATCTAGAGCATTAGTAATCATATTTCTCCAGTGATTAAATGAATTATATTTTCTTTATTTTTAAGACTAACTGGTCCTACCACTCAGAGAGGGACCGAGTGTGAAAGGGGTTAGACTAACCAAGTAGTTGAAAAAATAAATCAACAGGAGTTACTTTACTAAGAGTATTGAGCATAAAGCTCTGAATAGCACTAGAGTTACTTTACTGAGAGTGTTGAGCATAGAGCTCTGAATAGCACTAGAGTTACTTTACGGAAGGTGTTGAGCATAAAGCTATGGAATCACTAAGAACTCATTATATTACTGATGTTAGGTTGGAGGCTCTAGAGCATCAGTAATCAATTCACTATTGATTATTAGGTACCTCGGGAGCACCTAGAATAATAAGTCTTATTCATTGTTGACATGACGCACCAAGAACGGTTTCCTACTATGCATATGTTATGCACGAGGTATGCGCATATACTTATGTTATGCACTTGTTAAAATTAAAGTTATGTATATTAATGTTTGGATTTGTTATATTATGTTCATGAACTGCTCACATTATGAGCATTGATATTATTACTTTCTAAGAAAAGCATGTAGAGGAGGACTAAAAGTAATCGGAAAAGTAATGCCCTGACAATAATTTTGAAAATATTATCTTAGATCATGACCATGTATGAATGAAAGATGCACAGGTACAGGGAATTTCAAAGTAAATCTTTGTAATAAGATCAAAATCTACAAAGAGTTGCCATGAAGAGGCCGCAACATGATTGTTGCAAGAGAAAATTATTACTTATGTTCTAATTGATTTTGGAAAAATCATATATATGCATGTATTTTATGATAAAATGCTAGAAACAACGTGTGTTGTTTGTGAAAAGTACATGTACAAAAAGCAAGAAACATTAAGGATATTCAACAAGATGTCAAAACAAGCAAGATAGCTGAAAAATTATGTTTACAAAGACAACTAAAAGTGAAAGATAAAGTTGGAAGGATACGAACACCGAGGATGGTGTTATTCTTAAGGGGAGAAGGATGTAATATCCCACTTTCTCCCTTAGGGTTTCCGCAACCGAAAGTACAACTATATATCCACCAACGGCAAGGAGCTCATGGTAAGATCTCCGCAGGTAAAACTTTGTAAGTTGATTATGTTTTTCCTAAGTATTAAGTGAATTTGTAGACTTAGGAGATTGAAGGCTTGACACAACGAAATAGATGGGGCATGGAATCCACTAGGGGGAGAGGGTCAATGGATTTGTAGCCATAAGTTTTGATGACAGTGGTCATCCTAGTGCCATGAGCACTTAAAGTGAACTGTGATGTTCACTAAGAAAACAATTAAGTTTAAAAGTAGGTTAATAATTAGTCCTAGATAAGGACGCCACTAAAACTTCTAGTTGCTGCAAGGAAGTAACAAGTTCCTATAATCTAACCATTAGCATGAGGCTGAACTATACTGAGTACCATTAAGTAAAAACAAGAAGTTAACCTAAACAACATTAGTATCTTGGCCTCGACAAAAGGTTTTGTCAAAGTTCCTATGTGTAAAATGATTGATATTTTCGTAATTATAAATTAGGAATAAAAGATAAAATGATTTATTATTACTAAGGAAACATATTAGTAGTTATAAATAAATATTTAAACGTTATTCCAAATAAGATAAATAAATTAAGAAAGATTGAAGAATGACTAATTGCCCTTGATTAAAAGTAAAAGCTTTAAAACTATAAAAGCTTATCTACAAAAAAAAGAAAAGATTAACTAGCAGTTAATGCATGAGTAAGCATGAATAACTAATAACTAATGCGGTAGCTTGGGCGGCCAGGGCTTGGCCCAGCCGCCCCTCCTTCTCTGGTTTTCTTGCAGGACTCCTGATGGACGGCGTGCGGAGGCTTCGCAGGTTCTGGTTTCAGGGTGATCTGCTCCCTTGCTGAGGATGGCGCTGGCTGTGGAGGCTAGGACAGCAGATGGCAGTGTAATGGTTAGGCGCTTCCGCTCTCCTGTGGCAGAGACAGGACTTCCCACAGGGGCATTCCATCATCGGTGGCTCTGCTACCTCCTATGCATGGGGATTTGACAGACTGGGATCACCTTTTACTGATGCCTTTCTTGAATCGGTTCTCGATTTCAAGACTTGCAGATCATGGCGTCCGTGGTGCGTGCTTTGCAGAGGCCGCGGACAATTTGACCTGAATGTGGGCGCTCATTCTTGATTGTAAACTGGGTCGTGTCGTCCATGCTCATTATGGTGGCGGGGAAGAAGATTGCGGCCTTTGGGTGAGATAAATGTGCTGTAAACGCGTGCAGCTTCACAGGTTCTGGCTCTGCTCTTTTTTTTGTCGTCCTGTCGACATTTTCTGTTGTAGATCTTGTGACCGAGGATCAGATCCGGAGGGATCTTTTCAAGATTGATGAGAAGCTGCAGCAGATTACTGTGGACAAGATCGGCGATCCTACTTATGATGATTTCACTGCTGCCCTTCCTGAGAAGGAGTGCAGATATGCTGTTTCGTTGATCTTTGGAACCTCACCATTCTCTCGCCAGAACCTCCATTTTCTTGAACGAAGATTTCTTGATTTTTGTGGTGTACCAATCACGCTCATGGGTTAAGATCCATTGCTACGGCGGTGCTCTGGTTCTGTCTGGCCGTATTCCTCATCAGGAGATGCTGGCTGAGTTCGCCGGCTTGGGAGATCTATAGAGTTTGCTGCTCGTCCACAGACTTAGATCTACTATTTCTTCTGTTGGGGGTTTCGGTTCTGATGGAAGCTGAAGACATATTGCTAATTGTCAAGGGTTCTTGGTGGACGGTGGGGGTAGAGGCACATTATCGGTGGCCCTACTTGCTGTTCAAGATCTTCTTCTTATGGCAACGTTTGGGTTTCTCTTTGCTGTTCAAGATTTACATCTTATTGTGGCGAAGTTTTACTTTGGGTTTCTCTTTTTGGTTCAGCTCTTAATAAGCTGTTGTTTTTGCTTATATGGGACTGAAATATGTGAAAATGTAGGGATCCTTGTTGATTCTACTACATGTGCAATATGTAATTTTAATCATCTTTTTGAAATAAAATTACGGACATTTTCCAAGGAAAAAAAAAACTAATAACTAATGCATAAGAATGCATGAATAATTCTCAGTTATTTAATACTCAGTTGAATAATTAAATAAAGATTGACTATGTAAGTCAATAAGTTAAGATTAGCTAAACTAACTTAAAGTTAGCTAAGTTAAATATCAGTTAACTAATTAATTAAATATTACTATGAAAGTCTAAGTTCAGATGTCTAGTTATGTTTAGATAAGAAAATTATCTAAAGTAAATTAATTAAAGTTAGTTGAATATAAAACTTAAGAAATAAATTGATGGAGTTACAATTAAGCTAAGTTAATTATCTTAAATATTATTTAGATAAAGATAAATAAATTAAATTAAGCTAAGTTAAAGATCAGTTAATTGATTATTTAAAGATTGACTGAGTAAGTCGAGCAGTTAAGAATAACTAAAAGTAAAATAAGTTAAAGTGCTAACAAGAACTTATCTTGTTAGTCCAAACCTAGTTTTAACTATAAAGAGGACACTATGGTGTTTGTAAAGGGGGATGATCGTCTTCAAGGTGAAGAATGGAATGGAAAAGATAAGTAAGATTAAATGGGGAAAACTGAATATTACTCTGCTACCCTAGTGGATATGTGCCCAGCTCGGAAGTGATCTCTCGACGGAAAAACCTAAGTCGGACAGTGAGTCAAAGTTTATTTATAGAATAGAATAAATTAATTTGAAAGTTCTTGTCTTTCTTCTAGCATTAGAGAGCTCCTTGCGATATTTTGATAAAGTTTGGTTAAATTTTATTTAATTTAAAGTTTAAAATTAGAGTTTAAATCATTATTATTTATTTTGCAGTTTGATCTATTTGAGACTATTTATTTAATTTAAAATTTAAAATATTTGTTTAAATTAGAGTTTAAATCATTATTGTTTATTTTGAAGTTTGATCTATTTGAGACTATTTATTTAATTTAAAATTTAAAATATTTGGCTAAATTAGAGTTTAAATCATTATTATTTATTTTGAAGTTTGATCTATTTGAGACTATTTATTTAATTTAAATTTTAAAATATTTGTTTAAATTAGAGTTTAAAGTCATTACTATTTATTTTGAAGTTTGATCTGTTTGAGACTATTTATTTAAATTAAAGTCTAAACTAATAGTACCACTCCCTGAGTAGATCTCTCTTAATTTCCAGTTATGTTAATTATCAGAGATAGATAATCTGTGAACGTTTTGATGATTAGCGTAGAACCTGGAGGATAGCTCGCGGGAGAGCTCGATACCTGTCTTAACTTTCTATTGTTAAATGTGATATTTATGTATTCTCTGATGGATGCACTGTCGAGACAATCGCTCAGCAACCATGTTTGCATTGTGATTCTGTAGAGCTCGATCCTTGATCAGATCTGTTTGGTTTTTATTCATATGTTCTATATGTTTGCACTGCTTATGTAATCGCACAACAAACCTTGGGTTTTATAATTAGATGGGTTTTTGTTCATGTCCATATCCTGCCATTACTGTTACATACACAGATCAACACACAAAGACAGGAAGAGTTGATGGGTCGCTCCACCGCCATCTAGGCTGTAGAATGCATCTCGATTCTTTCTGTACACTGATGTAGATGAGGAGAACTAACAGGTCTGGAAGCCTAGAAAATTCACTTAATTATTCTTGTCTAATAGACCCATATTGGCCCAAATTTATATTAAATTTCCAGTCCTTTCTATTGCAGTCATATTCTCCGAAGTAGGATAAAGGATACTGGGATCCGGTAACAGATATAAATTATTTTATTGCAAAGTAAATCATGATAACTTATCGTAACTATGAATCCCATTAGAGGATCTCTACAGGATCTTCAATCAAAGAATAACGAGTCATACTTATACTTCACAGGATGCATTTGCATAAAAGAAATCGAAAAGCTACAAACAAATCAATGGAGCGCTGTTGAAATAAAATTATTGTCTTCTCAACGTTAAACACGAAGTATACTGAGTTTAGACCGTTGTTGAAACCAGAAATAGATCTCTGTTAAGATTCTAAACGCATCGACCTCTGTAATCGCATAATTTCCTTTCATACTCTGCGTGTTATCTTTAGACTGCAGACTGAGTGTTATACGCAGCGACTAAATTTCTGTCTATCAATTTCCATGATGACTAGTTCGTGTAGATTATGCAATCACCAGTTTTCTATAAACTAAACGTTGATCTCCAGATGCCTTGTCTTCCTAACGTTGATTGCGTAGGTCATTCACTCTAATTGGCGTGTTCCTTCCTCTGTTTCTTGCCTTGCTGTCAGCCACGTCCCCCTTCCGCTAAAACAATGAAACCCTGGCTAACTTACTTTTCGTCAATGTTTGACTGGGCTACAAAACCAAATCGATGTTAGTTATATAAATAAAGAATTAAATAGAAGTGGTGTGATCGTTTAACATGGTATGTGATGAATACATATTGGTTTTGAACATGGGTTAGATATTAGAAAAAGAACCAAGGAGTTCAGTATATTTTAATTATTTTGTAGTTTATGAATATATTTATATGGATCGACCTTGTCAGTTTGAAAGAATTAGAGTTAGGATGTTCTATAAAAAAAAGGGGTATAGCTCTTGTTTTACATATATAAAGGTAATATATTTGATAAAATGAGAGAATATGAAATTTGAATTTCTAAAGTAAAATTACTACTTAATATATATACATATATATTTTGTAGTGCAAATTATATGCTTAAATAAAATATATAGGTGTTATATATATTTGTGGGATAAGGAGAATTAATAAGATATTATAATTTATAGTTTAAATAAATAAATAAAAATTATTATGTATAAAAGTTTAATATATAAATGGAGTTGGAAGAATTGTGAATATATGGTTTGATTCTTGATTTAAAAGTGTAGGTTATATTTTTAATATACTTTTTGAGGTTGTGTTTCATTCATTTCTTTTAAATGGAACAATTGATGAAATGCATTAGCTATATGTAGGCGATTGCTGATCATTTCTTAATTATGATGTAGTCATTGTTAAGAGTTACACATGTTTCATGAAAATGAATTTAAATAATACATATTTGATTAGAATTATGTATTCTATTGATATATATTTAATAAGGGTGGAAGAAGATTAATTACAAAAAAATGGTATATGATTGAACTTATGATAGTTACAAATAAATTAATACCTATTAAATGTAACTAGGTAAGGTATTATATGTGCCTAGAACATTATATATATATATATATATATATATTAAACAGTTATGTTCCTTATATGTAATTTGGTTTATTTTATATTAAAAGGAAAATGAGAAATCATATAATGAAATGTTATGAAAGTGTTAAACTAATTATATCTAAAAAAGAAAGATTAAGTTTTGATTACGTATCATTTTTTCAAAGAAATGTATAAAAGTTATATACATATATATTAGTTAAATTGAAAGAAGAAGAATTATTATCCTTATATAAAGAATTAGTTATTTCTTGGATGTAATAGTTACTTATATATTTGTAACATAGGAGGAAATTGAAATTTGAATTTTTGTTCTCATGTTGAAGATGGTTAATGCTTTAAATGTATATAAAGGATATATATATAGAGTCAATGAATATAGAATAATCATTAGTGAATATTTCTTACTATCGAAATGAGTATGAGATAAATGTGCTCTGATTGGTTTAAGCAACCAAACTATTAGGTAAACCTACTTAGAAGAACATCACTTAAGAGATCAGTGATAATCAAGTATTTTATGTAAGTTACGACGTTACGGAGACCCCTAAGAATTTTTTTTAAGGTGTATTTTGAGGGACATTATAGCCTTGGTTTAGAAAACCTTCTTAGTCTTTGATGGCTAGAATACTTCTTCCCTGGAAAACCATTTCCAAGGCCGTAAGACATGTAGATACTAAGTTCAAAACCATATAATGGCACTTACATCCTCAATCATAGGATAATGATACCTCAAGAGGCCATGTGTAGTTGGTGGAGGTAACCTTCTTAGCCCTAGATGGATATAAGATTCCTTTAAGGCCTGAGTCTTAGGTCTCCTCCCTTGACCATGTGCAATGCCCTAAGTCCCCAATACTTCATCATCATCATCATCACCATCATCTTCATCATCATCTTTGTCATAATCATCACTATCATCTTCATGGTTTTCATCATCATCATCATCATCATCATCACCATCATCCTCATCATCCTCATCGTCCTCATCTTCTTCATCATCATCATCTTCATCATCATCATCTTCATCTTCATCATCATCATCAACATCGTTATCGTCATCACCCTCTTCCTCATCATCATCAACATTGTCATCGTCATCACCCTCTTCCTCATCCTCATCCTCATCATCATCATCGTTGTCGTCATCATCGCCATCATCTTCATGGTATTCATCATCATCATCATCATCATCATCATCATCATCATCGTCCTCATCTTCATCATCATTGTCATCTCCCTCTTCCTCATCAACATCTTCATCATCATCATCTTCATCATCATCATCATCATCATCATCTTCATCATATTCATCATCATCGTTGTCATCGTCATCACCATCATCTTCATCGTCTTCATCATCATTGTCATCATCATCGTCATCTTCATCATCATCATCGTCATCGTCATCGTCATCATCATCGTCATCATCATCATCATCATCGTCATCATCATCATCATCATCATCTCCATCTTCATCATCATAATCATCATCATCATCATCACCATCTTCATCATCATCACCATTGTCGTCGTCATCACCACCACCACCACCACCATCATCATCATCACCATCATCATCATCACCCTCTTCCTCATCACCATATTCATCATCATCATTACCCTCTTCCTCATCATCATCATCTTCATCATCATCATCGTCATCACCATCATCTTCACCGTATTCATCATCATCATCCTCTTCATCATCATCATCATCATCATCCTCATCATCTTCGTCATCATTATCATCTTCATCACCATCACCATCCTCACCATCACCATCACCATCATCATCAACATCTTCATCATGATCTTCATCATCATCATGATGATGAAGATGGTGATGATGATGAAGATGGTGATGAAGATGATGATGATGATGATGATGATGATGATGATGAAAATGAAGATGATGATGATTATCACCACATGATGGGCCTTGAATAAGTATTCTAGACATCAAAGACTAGGAGGTTTTTCTCAACCAACCACACATGGCTTCTTGAGTGTGCCAATGGCTTATGATTAGGGATGTTGGTGCAATTAGGTGGCTTGGAGAAATATGTATGTGTCTCAAGGCCTTGGGAATGACATTTGGGGGAAAAAGACCATGCATTTGACTGTAAAGAAACCATTGAGGCATCCAAATCCATGAAAAATGTCTCAAAGTACCATGTATGATTTTGTAGGGATATCCATGATTCCATGGCAGTATGTATCCAATTCTTTGAAATTGGGGGTTTGGACATGGCAATGGGAGGTGGCTTGAAGCTAGAGACTGAAAGGAATGTTACATTCAGATTGGTCAGGTTGTGTGGTTGAAAGAAAATCAACTTTTGAATATGTATTTCAAGTTATCTTGGTTTCTTTATGTGTTAAATTTTCATGATAATTTGTACATTGAATTTTTCATAACTGGTATAATTTTAACCAATAATAATTCACATTTTAATATTGGTAGATTTTTATTTTTATATAACATTTAACCCCATAAATTACCTACAATCCCTATAACCTTTAACTCTTAACCTAAAATCCTTATAACCCTAACCCCAAAACCCCTAAACACCTAGAAGCACTTATGCACTTAGGGATTATGGTTTATAAGAGGGCCTAAAAGCCTTTATGGGAGAGGGGCTCTAGGAATAAACAGACACATATAGATTTATTAGGAAATAAATGAAGTAAACATTACCCACTGAGCTATGCAATGTTCAGCAGAAGTGCACATGCATTAGGAACACGCACGTGCTCCTAGCATGTGTGCGTCTCTGCTGAACATAAAATTTTGAAAATAACCTGCGCTCTTCTCCCGCATTTTTTCTCTCATTCCTCGCATATTTTTCGTTGTTTTCATGCACAGTCTGACAACCATTTGGATTTTGGATTGAATTCACACACCATTCGGTGTTTCTTTGACAATTTGGATAGAATACACACCAGTTGGACTCTATTTGGCTCTTTGGATTGAATACACACTAGTTGGGATCTAATTGGCTCCTTTGATTGAATACACAACAATTGGACTCTATTTGGCTCCTTGGATTGAATTCTCATGCTGCTTGGACACACTTGAACTCTTCTTACATATAGTGGATACATCAAATAACCATTTTACATTTGAAACAAAGGGCAATCATAATCCTTGAGGTATGGTGACAATTTTATCTTTTTAAATGTATTTTAGTCTTCATTCACTTTGTTTGAATTGTATCTATTTTAATTTTTCCTCATGAATTGTATGATAAATGTATTTTAGTCTTATTAATCTTCAACATAGACAATAAAAACATCTTACCACAAAAAACTACAACATGCACCAAGCAATGCTTTCAACCTCTCATGAAGATAATTAAAAAAAATTACTTGCATCACCACCAATAACCTTTCATAATCACATAACTCCATCTAGTACACAAACATTTGTTTAATTCCTCATGATTTCACTACAACAACTCACACAAACACCTAAAGAATCAAACTCTTAATCTTTTGGGGCTATTTTCACTCATCCAAAACATGAAAATGAAGTGAGTAGGAGCTTCTCCTTTTGTAGGGAATGTGCTCCTACTAACATCCCATACCACCATCCAATTGAGTTCCTAGAGGTGATGTTGTTGTTATATGTAGGGCATTCTTAATAACTTTTAACATTATATGAAAACATTCTCACTAGATGTTTTTGTACACAATCAATTGCTACATCGAGTTTTAATAATCATGCACATCGATTTTTAATATCTTATTTGTTATTTTTTTGCAGGGGTGATATTGTTTTTTTGCTAAAAAACGTATTGAATATGGGCAACAGACGTAATAATAAAATAAATTCTAGAAGGAAGGAGTTGCCCCCTGAAAAGGCCCATGAGATAAGCGAAAAGGTGTAGGGTCAGTCATGTTGAGCAAGTAATTTTCTTTTTTTTTTGTACTGCTAACTCTCGTAGTAAGGGTATCACACAGATTTCTAAACATTACCATAACATCAATTTCTCGGCAAGGATTTCTCATCAATTAATTCGATTAAGGGTTTCGACTAAATAATGAACTTCACAAAGGTCATCAAGAATGAGTTCACAAGGGTAGTCATTTCTGCAATGTTCATCCAATACATCTATTCTTCCTTATAACCAACTAATGTAATTGATAACAACTATCTTGATATCCATTGTAACCATTATTTCAATATAACATCGTGTTTTATTCCTCACAATGTAATCCATAATTAACACATCCTATCTCATTATATCTATGATCTAGTAATCCATAATTAACACATCCTATCTCATTATATTTATGATCTAATTTCAAATGCAAGCTATTTTTTATTTTGACACTTTTCGTTATATATACATATATGTATCTAATCAACACATAAACCTTAACATAAGCCCTAAAGGTCATGAACTTAATACTTTCTACATAAGTATGTAGGAACTAATCATATATAATACATATAAACTGACATTATCTCATATATATACTAACATATAAATATATATTGTATAATCTATCATCCGTATCTTTTAATTACCATATATATCAATATATATAACTTTATCTCCTCTAGTTATGTTCTGTCAATTAACTATCTTTTGTTAACATAAATATTTTAACTACCTTTTTGGTTTAACATATAGATAGATATAGACTAACTTTATCTCATATATATATTAACATATAAATATATATTATATGCTCTATCATCATTATCTTTTAGTTGACATATATATAATTATATATTTTCTAACTTTATCTCCTCTGTATATTATCATATAACCAAATATCTATAATTAATGATAATGAGACATACGTGAACGTTCATCAAGTACTATATTATGCAGATTACTCGCCATTCAAAATACTTTCAACTAAATAATCATTAGCTTTCCCATCCACGTTTCTCAAACTAAAGATCTACACTTAATGATAATGAACATAAATAAAATAATTCTCAAATTTATAATTTATGCAAATTATTCATAATTAAAGGACTTTTTATACCATTACTTCACTATCCACTAACAATCCAAAAGAAGCTTGAGTTTTTACCTTTACAAGATATCACACTCACTAATAAAATCAGGTTTATTCAATAAGAGAATCAATTCATATAAATAAGCAAGTTATTCGTAATAATAAAAAAAAGTCTTTCAATTAATCTCTTTACTGTCCACTAAGCAAATTCAAAGTTAAGCTATACCCATCTTAACCCTCGCGGTAGTAGAATAGAAAGCGGAAGGTTGATACACATAATGGTAAATTAAGATTGGTCTTGGAGCAGCTTTAAGAAATCATGTATGGATACATGAGATGGCTAAAATTTATGCCTAATTACAACTTCATAAATACTGTTCCTGAAACTAATAAATAGATTTTCAAAAGAACACAGAGAGTCACAAAGGGGCAATACACTGTTTGATTTCGAAATAAGCATTTCTAGAATTGTGAACTATTTGCAATTTAATCATAGAGAAATTAGAAAAGGCAGTGCGCTAAATGATTTCAGAAAATACAGAGACCTTAAATAGGTCATAGTTCATGATACCTGATCAAGATATGAAACTGGAGGGTCGATACGGTTGGGGTCAATTACAGAGATGTTTAAATAGACCAAACGATTCAACGAATCCTCGAAGACACCGATAAAATTCAAGTCTGAATCTCAAATTTTTAATTCAGAAGTTCGACACTAGCCGACGCCAAAGTCTGGGTTACAATACTCTGATTTTTATTTTTTTTATTTTTTTATTTTTTTAAATTTAAACACGCCGAACTATGTTACGCCCAAAATCTCAGATCCAGAATGTTACAAGTTGGAAAAATAAAGACGCCAATCTGGATTTAAATAGGTATGCAGAGATTGAGGAACAAGGATTTCAGTCAGCCGCAGAAATAGAATGACGCAGAGATAAAGCACAAAGTGTAGAAGTTCATATATAGAGCTGGAACATTGCAAAAATAACCAATCCAGATCTCCGTCGATATGAGAAGAAATGCAGAGATTTGAAAAAAGAACAAAGGTTTCAGTTGATTGCATAGAAGAATACGCAGAGAGAAAGTGGATTCAATCAGAGATTTAAGAGACAAAATACAGTCTAAATTAGGACTGCTGGAAATGCCAAACCAAGAATAACGTTAAATCTGGATTCAAAACTGTGAATTTTAAAGAAATTGAAAACGCCAGACTCAGTACGATTTCGAATTTAAAAGATGTCAAGTCAGGTTCTCAATGGAGACGCAGAGATTGAAGAAGACTTCAGTCGGTCATGGAGATGGAAAACGCAGAGATTTTAGATCGATAATTTCAGTTAAAAAAAAATAGATTGAAAGGGGGATTTTGAATTCCTATTTTATAACTCTGAAACACGCTAAATCCTGATCACAATCAATAGTCTACACTAAGGGTCTCGATCAAATTTTAAAATATAACTACAGGTTCAAAACAAGAAGCTAGGTTGATTCAACTCTATATAAATTTCATCTTTCTTCAAATAACAATATATATCAATTCCAAATACAGAAAACAATAAAGAACCTGATCCGGCGGTCGAGTTTTGGTTTGAGTAGATAGTTGTAGCTACGGCTAATTCGACCATTCAATTCCACCCTTGACGAAGATATCGACAGCCCCTCAGTTGACCACCCTACCATATCGGGGTTACTCTCCTTCACCCCGAATCCCCGAGCTAATGGGGTCGTAAGAACACACTAGCAAGCTTCCCGAAAGGATCTCCCAATCCCCGTTCCAGCTAATCCCAACTCCTAATAATCATAACATAATCCGATATTAACATGCCCATCCAGCATTAGGGAGCAAGAGATGTCCTTCTCTTTCTCCTCCCTCCTTTTATAATAAAAGTCTGTGTGCCATGAGTCTGTCCATCCACATATTTTATTTAATTTTAATATTTTAATAGCAATTATTCTCAATTACAAGTGTCTCATTATCTTTAATATGCACCTAATTCCCTAAATTAGTGGGAGTTAGGTGTAGAAGAGTCCTACTTGTGTTTTGGCTCTCATTTACTTTATTTAATGCCTTTTAGTAAACTAGTTGTTTTCAATCACTTCTTTTTCAAAGAGTAGAAAAATAAAATAAATAAAATAACTAATTGTCTTTATCTTATTTCCTTTTTCATTTCTGCTTTTTCCACAACAATAGAAATAAATAAAATAATGGATACTATTTTATTTTAATTGCACTTTAATTCAAAATTACTTAAATTTATCTTTTTAGTAACTGCTCCATTTCTATAATCGGTTAAGTAACATCTTCTTGTTCTTGTCTAGGTACCTCTTCGGCAGGCCCTTTCGACAGTTCCATTTCTTTCTTCTTATGGGGAGCACTGCATAGCGATCGGGGAGTCGTTACTGTGATCTCTCAATTACGCTTCTTGGAGATTAAGGGATGTTGAGGGATAAGGCTCTCCTTATCGTGCACCCCTCAACTCATCGTACGCAACCAAATCATTATGGCCTTTCCTGTACGACATACGCTTCCTCGGGTGAGCTGAAACGGCTTCACCCGTGCGTGAATTGCTAATTCAGGGTCAACAGTCAGTCGTCATACCCCTAAGTGTTTTTCCCGTTCTTACGACCCCTATAATTCCATTGTGGGTCAGTTAGTAAATTGTCTTACCTGCCACTGCACACACTCAAGCGCACACTAGTAGTGCTGCACTATAAAACATTTTTATCATTCTTTTTAGTATCTCAGTTAGTCAAGTCCACTAAACATTCATCATTCTAACATTATGCTTCGGTCAATCAAGCATGTTCATTATTTTTTATTTTATCTTAGTCGGTCGAGTATAAAACAAATCATCATTTTCATTTCAAGTAATTTCAACATTCATCATTTTCCATCTAAGGCATTCTCATCATTTTTCATTTTCTTAGTCAGTCGAGTATATTCATCAATCATCATTTATTTAACCATTTTCATTTTACATATAAGATCTAAAGCAATCATTCATAGTCCAAATTTTTTTATAATTCTGGGTCACTTCAAACCAGTGCCCTCAATAGTCAAATCAATCATAGGTCTAAAAATAGTCTGATCAATCATAAGTCTCAAATAATCTAGTCAATCATAAGTCTCAAATCATCAATTCAATCATAAGTCTCAAATCATCAAATCAATCATAAGTGCTCAGGAAGGCATTACAAAAGGCTAGGTTGTACATGGAAAACCGTAGACATCAAAATGTTAGTGCCTTAGATCCATCAACAAGCAATGATGAAGTGGTTGAAGTCAATCAAATATTGGTTGATGTTGAGTATGAAGAAATGGATGTTGAACAAGTTGTTAATTGGCAACCTCCCCAAGAAGAGCACACACATGTCGAACACACTCCCTTGCAGGACCAAATTGTGAACAAAGGGCCACAACAAACCGGTGACAAGACTTGTACTTCCCTTCCGATTCCCTTGCCTCAACTATCAAGCGGATGGCAAAGAAATCCCAGACGTATTCATGTGGATGAAAGTTCATTTTTAGGACTTGAAGGTAAGTTTCCCAACTGCACTATTGATTTCCATTGTAACAGGATAATCAAAGAATTTTTTGAATCCAAAACCGATGCAGCAAAATGTGAATTGTTTATGGATTTGTTAAAATCACATTGTTTAGCTCATGTTAGGAGAATTTTTGGCATAAAGGTAGTTAGAAGTTCAGAGGCCAAAAATCATGTTGTTATAAATATACAGTCTACATTTACTTTGAATGGAAAAACTTCTCGTACAAAATATTTTAATGCGACCCATCGTGTATTGTCGGAATCGATTGTAGAAAAATCCATAAGGCAATGTCTTCTATCACACACATGTAAAAAGTAGATAGAAAGACTCTTCAAAAGTATTCTTCTATTAGAGAAAAAATTGAGACCCCAAGCCAAAAATATTGTTGGGCCTTTGCTGGTAGGTTACCTCGTTCAGACATGAAGCTTATTGATGCTGTTAAAAAACTAGTACAAAATTTTTTGCATGATAACACTAGACCGTCATCGAATCAAAGAGATTTGGTAAAGTTGAGAAAAGGTGTTAAGGGGTGTGAACCCCAAGCAATTCCTTGACATGACACAAACAAAACTCTATGAGAGGTTCAAGAATGAGCACACACAATTGAACTTGGGCCAAAGGACCTTTGAAAAATGCAAACCCTGATATGTTATAATTTGCATTGATTGCACACATGTTGCTATAGATACCATGTAGAATTTGAGTACTATTATGATACATATAGACATATATTTTGTGATTTGCATACTAACATTGTGCAGGACTTCCCATCGTTACAACCACCGAATGCATCCAGAGAATTTATACATAGCATAATGTGTCCAAGACCTGAAGGAAAAAAATATTATAAAAGATCATGTTTATATGGGACATGTTCCAGGTGCAGCTGATTTGCATTATTGAGCCGCTGCATCCTGAAACTGAGGAGCACGAATTTGGGAGGATGTCAGTAGAAATGTAGAACTTCAAGTACATAACATATCAAGTAGATAGTGCAAAGGAAAGAAAAAATATTGCATTGGTGAAGTCACGGGTAATCTAAGTTTGCATACTTTCATACTGTACATGTTGAATTTATACATATATATTCAGATTGCAAATGTCACGTTGTATTAATGCCCTTGGTTTTGTGGCACTAGGTACGAATTTGCGATTTCATCAAGGAATTCTACCAAAAGACCGAGCAGTATGTACAACATGTCCATGTAGCACGATGGAAAGATGAACAGTACAGACAGTGCAGGGACACCTTTCCCAATGGCATAATATTGTCAGTTGTGGACTTTGCTGAAAACTACACCTTGCAGCCACATAATGGGATTCAAAGTCAATACTACCATTTAGACCAAGTTAGCATAATGGTCCATATCACATATAGGCACACGCCAGAGAGCAGCAATGACATTAGGATAATATTGAAAGAGACCAACTTCTACATCAGTGATGGTAGGTGCCGCGACCTGCATTATGTGCAGCATTGCTTCAGAATTTTCTATGATCAACTGAAGCAGAGAGGTATACAGATGGATCAATATTGGATATGGTCAGATGGTTGTGCAGACCAATTCAAAAATGCACATGTATTCCATTGGTTGAGTATTTTTCACAAGACTTATGATGTGCTGCATATATGGAACTATTTTGAGACCGAGCATGGAAAGGGAGATCATGACGGGGTTGGAGCATGTCTCAAAACTTCCCTACAAAGCGAGGAGATGAGGTGCATGAAAAACCATCATATTCATGATGAAGAATCCATAGTTCAATGGTGCTTTGCAAAAATGTTAGATCAAACCAAGGAGCAACACAGACCAACCGGTGGAGGACATGTTGTCATAAATTTATGGCATGTGGTTGATATAGATCAATCGCGTTTTTATAGTTGTAGTACTGTACAAGGCACTCATGGATTTCATTCGGTTAGAAGCTCAAACAACCCCTTATTTGAAATATGGACGCGAAAACTTGCTTGCTTTTGTGGGCCTTGCAACAGTTGTGAGTGGGATGAGTGTGAATCAATGGACTGGGTTGATGAATGGGATCATGTATCACTTGTAATGGAACCACGTCCAATTGTTGAAACAATCCAGTTATATTAAGGCCAGTCCTCTTTTTCAAATGAATATGATCATATATCTAATCTTATACAACCAGGTAAACATTTTTGCATTCGTATCCCGGTTCCCTCCTTGTTTTTGTAATTATCCAAATTATCAAACCACTACTTGTTGGAATATGACCGTAAAATTCATTTTTGTGGGACACATCTACGCAGTTTTTGCCCCAACAGACAATGCAATTGGCACGAATTATTGGTTGGCACGATGCATCCAGGGGAATCAAACCCTCCTTGCATCATTAACCAATAGTGAAGGCATTACCTTTCCTATTGGCTCGATGGTTGTTTAGTGAGAATATCTTATAGTAGATGGAAAGGGACCAAAGAGCAATGACTACACATACACGGATTATAGACCAGGTTCACAGGTGTATCACTTTATGCACTTGATCATTGGTACAAACATCCAACTACAAACAATGTCAAGGAAGTCATCAAACAAGGTACGCTACTTACTACCTCATGCAGAGCACGAGAGGTTGTTTAAGACGATAAAATACAGAGAGGATCCAAAAGGCCTAATTGATTGAGGTACATAGTATAGTCATGTGATTGTTTATTTATGCATGTCTAATGTTATTCATGTTTGATAGTTTATTTGATATTGTTATCTTATATCATTTATTTGATGTTTGAATTATGTTTAAGTTACTATTGCAATACATTGATGTTTTACACCAATCACTCCAATTCAAGTTTCCATCCCTTTAGGAAAACTTTACATGCATAAACAAGATTGAAAACTCATCTTATATTAGAACATTTACAAATATTCAATAGAAATTAAAATCAATACACATTTGTCATTCACAAATCACAATGAGACACATAGATGCATTGAAATTTGATAGGCATTGGGTAATAGCTCAAGATGTCGGAACCATATCTCAGAATTACAATATATGGAAGGGGGGGCATGGACGAATGGGGGAGGATGTATAGACTAGGGGGGCATGGAAGAATGGGGGAGGATGGATGGGGGGGGGTATGGACGGAGAGGGGAGGCTACATGGAAGGGATGGGGTGGACGGAGGGAGGGGTCTGGATGGAAGTGAGGGGGGAGAATCATGGGAGAGGGTGGAAACATGGGACTAAATGGGGGATAGGGAATTGTGCCACCTACAGTTGTTGGTGGCTCCTACATACACATTTGTAATATCATAGTTTAGTAAACAAAAATCAAATTAAACCATAGTAAGTCGTAACAATTCAAATTAAAAATGTGCTTTTAACTACACATTATACCTATGTATATGGTGATCTGTTGATCCCTAGCGGAGATGGCTGATCATCATAGTCCGGGCATACCTGTGGAAACCAAAATGCATGTACGTTATGAACATATTAAACAAGTAATTATTTAGGCAATCAAAATACTCAAAAATATTGTACGAACTATCATCGTGTATGTCATAAATATAGAAACATAAATAATAGAAATTCCATAAGTAATAACAATATTCTGTGAGGTACTGAAAATACCTCTGTGTGAGGTGCTGCAATTTCAGTTGCAGCTGCCATTGCTGTGTCCAAGTTGGGAGATCCTACGTTCTCCCATGATGGTGTCTAAGCTCTAAATAACTGTACATTGAAATAATAGTTTAAGTCAAACACAAATACTTTAAAATTGCTTTACAAATTATCAAGTGATGATTCTAAACACATTAAAAAAGTGTTAACCTGCTCCATATAGCAGCCCTCGATCGGGCTAGGGCAAGTTTGCCTGTAATGGGGATAAAGATGTGGCATTGTCCCTGTCAACTAGAAGGCCCAGCATGGATACCACCAGTCACAGGTCTATCCTGACTCTGTTGTGAAGGCCCTGCACCTGATTATCTAACAGGGTCAACTTGTCTCTCCATTGTAGTTGCTACTACAAAGGTGGTGTGTCTAAAGAGTCCACGTGCAACAATCCTCATCACCCCCTCGATCTGATCAAGTTTGTGGGGTAATTGAGGTAGCTAGGGAGAGGGGTTGGGCTCACGCCTAGGAGTTGGTGGCCCTATCAGTGGGTTCCTCCTAGAAGCAGGTCTTTCTTGGGCAGAACCACGCCCAAAACCTTGGAACTCGGTTATGTCAAAATAGTTGACATGTAAGCCGAGCGCAAACTTAGCCCACAGTTGCTGAAGGAAGTACTGTGGAACCTCGCTATTATTGCAGGGAGGTTTATCCTAAACCATGAACCACCTATGCATCCAATTGTCCCTCCATGGTTGGAAATGACACCAATCCATGCAGACACGTGGCTTTCTAACGTCTGGTGGTTGTTGTGTTCTTGGATGGGTGAACATATTGTATAATTGGGCCTTTGTAATATTCAAATCTTTTATTTCCTCCTTGGAAATTCCTATGGAATAATACTCTCACATCCTAGCTCTATATTCCGTCATGTCAGTGAATTGGCGATGTGCATGGATGAAGGAGTCAATTGAGATCTCAATTGAGGTGGCAAGGGACACTCGAGATGGTTCCCCTGTGTTTCTTAGTTCTCCAATGTGCACTCTCATTTCATTTACATAATGGTTCAAGTCGTCTTGGTTGAAATTTTGTTGGGGGTTTTGATTTTCTTGGGCATTTTGATTTTGTTGAGGGTTTTCATTGGTTCCAAGATTTGTGTTTTCTTGTGTTCCACCGGACTCCATGTTAACATTTTGTTCATTCATTGTATAGGTTTACACTCTGCAAATGAAAAATTCTCTATTATTTTACTAATTTGGGAATTATTAAAAAATTATAAACAAACAAAAATCAATAAAATTACAAAAAAATGAATAAAATGACAAAAAACATGGATCTTACCTATCCAATGCACTTGATGATCACTTGGTGGATGGATTGAGAGATTTTTTGAGAGGAAATGGTTAAAATGGTGGTCTGCAGCTCTGCACACGCTATGGGTGAGTGAGGCTCAGCCACAATGGAAGGAACTAGAATGCATTTGCCTTGTTTTTTTATTATCTTAACAGGGGCGCGTGCGCATTTTTGAGCGCATAAGTGCTAGAAACGCACACACGCAGTAGCGCACACGTGCCTCGGTTCGGTAACAAACCTAATGGTGTGTGCGCGCTTCCTTAGGTGCATGCGCGCATTTGGTTTTTCCCTGCTAGCGCAACCCCATTGCAATGCTTTTGGGGAGCATCTTTGTGTGCCCTCCTGTTATCATAATAAAATTTATATCAGAAGAGCCTTGATTTGGCCTTAAAGTTGAGTCTTAAAAGTCAACATTGAGTATACAAAATAGAAATTTAGCCTTTGTTTATAACAAACAATGTACCCCTTGGACATAACCTTTCTAGAAAATTGAAAAGCAACAAAATCCTAAATCCTAACAGCTAATAAAATAAACCATTCTTTTGTTTTTTTTGAACCGGTAATATTTTCATTGTGAAATGATATGGGTGTGATTATATTTTTTATACCAATTAGTTGAGAATCTAGCTCTTGCATTACCTTCTCCTAATCAAGTTACTTTGTTAGCTTATTAGTATTTTGAAAATGTGTGAAACATCCTTGCTACAATTCAAAAACTCAAAACCTCCCAACCTTTGAAGCATTTGATTTGGAAAAGGTAAGAAGTTGTTATAAGTGAAGAAGAAGGGCCACTTTTTGCACACCATAATGTTAAGGTCGAAACATGATCAGATCAATCACCTCATACACCCTTTAACAATCTGTGGGAACAAGCCCTAAATCTTGTAAGCAATGAGTTGATTTCCTTGGTTAAATCCTTTTATGCTTATCTTACTTGAACTTTCCTCCAAGGAAAATTGTCGGTGAAAGTTGTGAGCTACATTTTAGCTTTAACATCATACAATAATTGGAAGGAAAATTATGGAAATGGTTTTTGGAAATATAAGGTAACTTCAAGCCCCCAATGTAGCAAAACCCCCCATTAAACCAAGGATAAACTATAATATATTCACTTGGTCTATGTTGAAGAGAATATATCGATCGTCTCTCCAGCATGGAAGACCTTGCAACGCTTATAGGAAATTGTCAACGAAAGAGGCGGTGGAGGTGGTTGTAACAAAAATTGGAGGTGGTGGTGATGAAGGAGAGGCATGTGCCAACTCTCTTGTGGAAGGGAAAGGATGAAAAATATGGAACAGTATTGAAGGACCAAATCTCATAAAGAAACACCTTACGGTGCAAATATCTGCGATTTATTGTGGTTTTAATAGTATCATTACAAGAATATAATACTTAGTGGAGGATATTTTAAATGAATTTTACACCAATAGTAGTTAGTATAACACGTATCGTTGTTATTCTCTGTGCTTTTGGCTTGGGATGGAAGTTGATTTACACAAATCCTAATTTCCAAAGATTCTTTATTGTCATTTGCAGTATGGGTTTTTACTATGGGTGTGGGATTTTACTGTGAATCTGTATTGGGCTTTTATGGCTCTCTCATCTAGAGTGCATGGCTCTCCTCGCAAGGTTGTGGGGTTGTTGTTTCTTTCCAGGGATTTTATGCCTCTCTCGTCGGGGCTAGGGGGTTGTCGATGCTCACTAAATTTTTATGTCTCTCCTACCAAGACCATGGTGCCATAGGGTTGTTATTGCTCACTAGGATTTTTTTGGCTCTCTCGCTAGAACCGTGCAGAAGCACCACGATGATGTTTAAAGAAAATTGTCGTTAAAAACACTAACAACCACTTAAGTTGTGGCCTATTGATGTTCACTGGCTACAACTTAAGTGGTTACGCTATTTTAACGTCGCATAAATGTGGAAATGAATTCTTAACTACATTATTATAATCAAATTTTTTATTTATTTATATAAATTTAATATATTGACGTATATTATATATTTTTAATTAAAGTGTTTGAATGTGATTGAGATATTTCATAGCAAATTTAGAATGATGGTAAGAAGAAAGATGCAAACTCTTCGAAATGCCTTTGTAGGATTGGAACATTTGACAAGGTACCTATGCTGGAAGTGAGAAGAAAAAAATAAATTGAATTAATTAAAATAAATTATTATTATGAATACATTAAAAGTATTGAATATAGATTTTTTTTTAAATTTTTATTTCACTTGAAATATTTTTTTATTAATTTATTAAAGGTATTGAATAAAAAATAATATAAAAAGATATAATATGTTTATTACATGTTTCTTGATATTCTAGTAAATGACAAGAAAAAGATAAATTGCATTAATTAAAATAAATTATTATTATGAATATATTAAAAGTATTGAATATAGATTTTTTTTTTTTAAATTATTTCACTCGAAATATTTTTTTATTAGTTTATTAAAGGTATTAAATAAAAAATAATATAAAAAGATATAATCTGTTTATTACATGTTTCTTGATATTTTAGTAAATGACATAATGCTTTTGTTAAATATGTATATAATGATTTTAATTAAAATGTTTGAATGTGATTATATTTCATAGCAAATTTAGAATGATGGTAAGAAGAAAGATGCAAACTTTTCAAAATGTCTTTGTAGGATTGGAACATTTGACAAGGTACTTAGGATGGAAGTGAGAAGAAAAAGGTAAATTGAATTAATTAAAATAAATTATTATTATTAATATATTAAAAGTATTGAATAAAGATGTTTTTTGTAAATTTTATTTCACACTTGAAATATTTTTTTATTAATTTATTAAAGGTATTGAATAAAAAATAATATAAAAAGATATAATATGTCTTTGCAGGATTGGAACATTTGCAAGGTACTTAGGATGGAAGTGAGAAGAAAAAGGTAAACTGAATTAATTAAAATAAATTATTATTATAAATATATTAAAGAAAAAGGTAAACTGAATTAATTAAAATAAATTATTATTATAAATATATTAAAAGCATTGAATAAAGATGTTTTTTTAAATTTTATTTCATACTTGAAATATTTTTTTATTAATTTATTAAAGGTATTGAATAAAAAATAATATAAAAAGATATAATATACCTTTATAAGATTGGAAAATTTGACAAGGTACTTAGGATGGAAGTGAGAAGAAAAAGGTAAACTGAATTAATTAAAATAAATTATTATTATGAATATATTAAAAGTATTGAATAAAGATTTTTTTTTAAATTTTATTTCACACTTGAAATATTTTTTTATTAATTTATTAAAGGTATTGAATAACAAATATTATAAAAATATATAATCTATTGTTTATTACACGTATCGATAGGTGTTTAGATATTATATGAGATTTTGGACTTCCTTGAGCCGATCAACAAGATTAACTAGAGTGTAACAAGTGTACAATTCTGATTAATTTGGTGTTTAGATATTATATGAGATTTTGGACTTCCTTGAGCCGATCAACAAGATTAACTAGAGTGTAACAAGTGTACAATTCTGATTAATTTCATGGTCGTCGTATATTGTTATGCTTAAATGCATATTTATTAAGATTTAAATAAACTTAAGTTAAGTAGTGGATAAAAAAGGATATGTACATTAAATAGTATTTGTTTTATGTTTATATTAATTAGTTTAATATTTATATTAATTCGTGACATTTAACTTGTGACACCATAAATTGAGTGTGCTAGTTTTATAATTGAAAATATTAACTTTTTTATTCCTTTCATTTAACAAATTAAACAAATTAAACCCTTTTTTATACATCCTATTTTACATAAATAACAAAATTTGATATCCTCCTTTCCGTTTTATAGATTAAATTATACAAAATAACAAAAATTGATAGTCTCCTTTCCATGTTATATTTGATATTAAATCTATAAAGCACATTACAATAAACCATTAGAATTATTGGGCAAATTATAATCTGGGTATTCCGGGATTTAAATGCAATCTGCCACTAGGGTTTGCAACTATATGCTTGCTTTGCCCTCTGCCCTCGTCTGAGCTTCACTGTCGATAACAGCAACACCATATCTATGGAGTCGCCGTCTTCCTTATCTGTCGAAGTTGAGGTTCCCGGTATGTTGAGGATCTACAAAGACGGAACAGTTGAACGCTTGATCGACCGGGGTACGGTGCCCCCTTCTTCGCAGCTCGATGATGATTTCAAGGAAGCAGTGGCATCCAAGGACGTGCTCATCGATCCTCAAACAGCCGTCTTCATTCGTTTCTACCTCCCTCGCCTCCAGGTCGCGGACGGAAAAGCAAGAGTCCCGCTACTTGTTTATGTTCACGGAGGGGGTTTCTGCGTCGAATCCGCTGCCTCGCCGGGTTATCACAGCTATCTTAATAAAGTGGCCTCAGAGGCCAAGGTGATTTGTGCATCGGTGGAGTACCGGAGAGTCCCTGAGCATCGCCTTCCTGCTGCTTATGATGATTGTTTCGCCGTCCTCGAATGGCTCGATTGCCAGGCAACGGCAGCGGAGGGGGTGTCTGTGGATCCGTGGCTTGATTCCCACGCAGACTTCAGCAAGGTGTTCTTGGCAGGTGACAGCGCCGGAGCCAATATCGTGCACCAGGTGGGAGTCCTTGCGAGTAAAAGGAATTGGGAGGGCCTGGGTTTCCAAGGGGCCGTTTTCGTTCACCCCTTCTTTGATGGAGAAGAACGAATCGGATGCGAAGTGGGGCCTGAGGTGGAGCGTTATAACAAGTTGTCGGATTTACTGTGGAGCATCTCTCTTCCCGCAGGGACCCCTACGGACAAAGACCACCCTTTCTCCAACCCAGTTGGACCCCATTCTCCGCCACTTTCCAGTCTGGTGTATGCACGAATGCTTCTATTTGTTGCAGGGAAGGATATGCTCAGAGACCGGGGAATTCTGTATTACGAAGCGCTGAAGAAGGCAGGCAAAGATGCCGAATTGGTTATGAATGAAGACGAAGGACACGTCTTCCATCTCTTCAATCCGAAATCAGAGAATGCTTCCCTCATGTTGAAACGCATATCGGATTTCATGCATTCCTCTTCTGATGGCTGTGAGAATTGACCAGATATATTTCCGTGTGAACAGAAATCCAAGTATAATGTTATAATAAACTTGTGAGTATTTTCAGATCCAATTGCATGCATTCCTTTGATGTGATGTAATGCGTATATTGATATATACACTATGATATATATTATTGGATTTGGCTATATATGAAATGTTTATACAATATTTAATACTTTCCTGTGTAAGGTATATATTGATTATCTTAATTATCTTTCTAATCAAATTGTAAAGGGCAATTTTAAATATTAAAGAAATCGAAAAATGACATTATTGGGAGTGAAAGTGATATGCTTTTGTTTTGTTTGATAACTTTAATGGACTTGTGCACAATCTTTTTCAACATGTTACTCTCAAAGCAATAAGCAGTAGCTTGTTGGATGTGGGTGTGGGGTTGTTAATAGTTGGATTGGATACCGTAGTCAATCAATCTAATAACTTCATATTAATAAGCAGTGGCTTGTTGGATGTGGGTGTGGGGTTGCTAATAGTTGGATTGGACACCGTAGTCAATCAATCTAATTAATTATTGATAACTTCATATCAGCAACAATAAATACATTGTTTTCTTTCAAGGAAAAAAGATTGTGTAACTTTATATTAAAGTGTACTGTATAATTTACATAGCCCTGATGGCCTCAAAAATAACAGATAATCTCGAGCTATATCCTTATAATCTTCATCAAGTATCTTAAGCTTTTCATTTTTGTGAGAATGTAAACAGCAAAGATGAATCTTAGATCATAAAATAGTCAAATATAGGATGCGTTGCCTGTATAGAATCAGCTTGTATACCTATTTAGCCCCCCTTTAAAAGGAAATAGATCCTGCATCGTCTTCCACAATGAGATCGTTGTCACCTTCCCATTTCTGCCCGGTACCATTCCCAAAAAGGGGACCAATTTTAGAAAGGAAAGATGCCTCTTGATTCCTATCTTCTCTATAAATGTACTGAAAGGTGATGTATTGGAAATGGCTCATCAGTCTGTCAACTTCCTCAAATATAAATGAGAGCCAAATATTCTTGGGTTTCCATTTGTATTGGCAGTCAGTGGATAACTATGGAGGAATCGCCAAAAACCTGAATACTACAATATCCTTTGATATGACAAGCTGTAAAGAATTCCAAATCTAACTGGGCTCGAACAGTGAATGCATTTGGAGCCCAAATTTATGAATGTAAAAAGAATTCCAATCTAACTGGGCTCGAGTATATTTCGGTTGGAGCAAGGGCCACGCTATATTTCGGTTGGAGTGTACCAGTGGATTATCATTATTTCCTGTCTCAGCCTCTTGCTGAAGGTGGGAGGCCCACTTTTTCATTCAGCATGAACCCAGGAGATTCCATCTCATCCATCCCTGAATCAACTGTAACAGGTACCCCAATATTTGCTCTCTTTTACATGAAAATCCCAAGCAGAAGACTAAAGATTTGAATTTAATCTTCAAACTTTCATTTTGAATCTTGATATTTATGGTTCAGTAAAACGAAATTTGTAACCTGAAATCCCTAAGAAGAATTCCAAAGATCTGTTTCTAATCTTCCAACTTGTTTATGGTTTGAACCGAGGAAAAATAATAAGCAAAATAATTGATTTGCATTAACACATGAATTGTAGTTGCCAAAAAACGTTTAGTAAAAATGATATGGCTGAGCTGCTACTCAAGGTCGTTTCACACAGTGGGCATGGTGATTAGAGCATGGTATCTTATGTACAACGGAGGAATACCAGGGGCGAAGTGCCTCCATCTTCGGCATGTGAGGAGGTTGGAAAGCAAGTAGAAATTCCATACGCCGCAGCAGGATCAATCCCTCCCACTGCGAATTCCTGCTGCAATACGTGTTTCAAAGCAATTTGTCGTCTTCTGAGCTTTTACTCGGAAGGAATCCAGTATTACAGATTTAATGGCTCTTCTTGGAATAAATTCAATGTATCAACATATCTATACACTTCTCCAGGCCAGAAGGTTGCAGGTCGCCAACATTGGAACTGTTCATGCCTTTGAGTTGAGTGACCGTAAATGCCGTGAGTAGAATTAGCCTGGATTCAGAGAGTATTGGTTGGACCAAAATGAAAGCTACCTGTAATGATGGAAACGAGTGAGTGATTGTTTTGAATTTTCACTCATTATTTCTTCGTTTTGCTTTATTCTACTGTCTTGATGACACCATTATATTAAATTTGTTTGTCTCTGCAGAAATGGATTGCTTCAAACGGTGAAATACATGCAGAGAGTTTCTACTGTAGGAGGGCTTCCTCCTCTTCAAATAACGTCGTCGGGATCTGCCGTGGTAGGAGAGGAATACTTATCACCCTTTTCAGCAATCTATTGGTTTTATGCATTATGCATGATCATTCCAGTAAAGCAAGATTCTGCAAAAATTCAAACATCATCATTCCTCTGATAATTCTTCTAATACAATAAGGCAATGCCGAATTTCGAGCATGATCATTCTTCCCAACCAATAAGAAAATGCCAAAATTCAAAAGTCAATGTTCTCGCTTATATTTATGAGTGTATGAACTCAATGTTTTATGTTATGTTTGATAAAGGGTATGGTCTCTTTTTAAATAATAAATGATTCTTATTCACCACTAGTTTAAGAGTAAGACTCGATGCTTTGTTTCTAGCTACAGTTTCTTCGTGATTTCTTCAGATTCTTATTCTAACTAATTGTGTTTATCTTATTTCCCTTTTCATTTCTGCTTTTTCCACAACAATAGAAATAAATAAAATAATGGATACTATTTTATTTTAATTGCACTTTAATTCAAAATTACTTAAATTTATCTTTTTAGTAACTGCTCCATTTCTATAATCGGTTAAGTAACATCTTCTTGTTCTTGTCTAGGTACCTCTTCGGCAGGCCCTTTCGACAGTTCCATTTCTTTCTTCTTATGGGGAGCACTGCATAGCGATCGGGGAGTCGTTACTGTGATCTCTCAATTACGCTTCTTGGAGATTAAGGGATGTTGAGGGATAAGGCTCTCCTTATCGTGCACCCCTCAACTCATCGTACGCAACCAAATCATTATGGCCTTTCATGTACGACATACGCTTCCCCGGGTGAGCTGAAATGGCTTCACCCGTGCATGGATTGCTAATTTAGGGTCAACAGTCAGTCGTCATACCCCTAAGTGTTCTTCCCGTTCTTACGACCCCTATAATTCCATTGTGGGTTAGTTAGTAAATTGTCTTACTTGCCACTGCACACACTCAAGCGCACATTAGTAGCGCTGCACTATAAAACATTTTTATCATTCTTTTTAGTATATCAGTCAGTCGAGTCCACTAAACATTCATCATTCTAACATTATGCTTCGGTCAGTCAAGCATGTTCATTATTTGTTATTTTATCTCAGTCGGTCAAGTATAAAACAAATCATCATTTTCATTTCAAGTAATTTCAACATTCATCATTATGTCTCTGTCAATCGAGCATACATCATTTTCATTTCAAGTAATTTCAACATTCATCATTTTCCATCTAAGGCATTCTCATCATTTTTCATTTTCTCAGTCAGTCGAGTATATTCATCAATCATCATTTATCTAACCATTTTCATTTCACATATAAGATCTAAAGCAATCATTCACAGTCCAAGTTTTTTTATAATTCTGGGTCACTTCAAACCAGTGCCCTCAATAGTCAAATTAGTCATAGGTCTCAAAATAGTCTGATCAATCATAAGTCTCAAATAATCTAGTCAATCATAAGTCTCAAATCATCAATTCAATCATTATTCTCAAATCATCAAATCAATCATAAGTGCTCAGGAAGGCATTACAAAAGGCTAGGTTGTATATGGAAAACCGTAGACATCAAAATGTTAGTGCCTTAGATCCATCAACAAGCAATGACGAAGTGGTTGAAGTCAATCAAATATTGGTTGATGTCGAGTATGAAGGAATGGATGTTGAACAAGTTGTTAATTGGCAACCTCCCTAAGAAGAGCACACACATGTCAAACACACTCCCTTGCAGGACCAAATTGTGAACGAAGGGCCACAACAAACCGATGACGACACTTGTACTTCCCTTCCGACTCCCTTGCCTCGACTATCAAGCAGACGACAAAGAAATCCTAGATGTATTCATGTGGACGAAAGTTCATTTTCGGGACTTGAAGGTAAGTATCCCAAATGCACTATTGATTTCCATTGTAACAGGATAATCAAAGAATTTTTTGAATCCAAAACCGATGCAGCAAAATGTCAATTGTTTCTGGATTTGTTAAAATCACATTGTCCAGCTCATGTTAGGAGAATTTTTGGCATAAAGGTAGTTAGAAGTTTAGAGGCCAAAAATCATGTTGTTATAAATATACAGTCTACATTTACTTTGAATGGAAAAACTTCTCATACAAAATATTTTAATGTGACCCATCGTGTATTGTTGGAATCAATTGTAGAAAAATCCATAAGGCAATGTCTTCTATCACACACATGTAAAATCTTTAAAGTAGATAGAAAGACTCTTCAAAAGTATTCTTCTATTAGAGAAAAAATTGAGACCCCAAGCCAAAAATATTGTTGGGCCTTTGCTAGTAGGTTACCTCGTTCAGACATGAAACTTATTGATGCTGTTAAAGAACTAGTACAAAAGTTTTTGCATGATAACACTAGACCGTCATCGAATCGAAGAGATTTGGTAAAGTTGAGAAAAGGTGTTAAGGGGTGTGAACCCCAAGCAATTCCTTGACACGACACAAACGAAACTCTATGAGAGGTTCAAGAATGAGCACACACAATTGAACTTGGGCCAAAGGTCCTTCGAAAAATACAAACCCTAATATGTTATAATTTGCATTGATTGCACACATGTTGCTGTAGATGCCATGTAGAATTTGAGTACTATTATGATACATATAGACATATAATTTGTGATTTGCATACTAACATTGTGCAGGACTTCCCATTGTTACAACCACCGAATGCATCCAGAGAATTTATACATAGCATAATGTGTCCAAGACCTGAAGGAAAAAAATATTATAAAAGATCATGTTTATATGGGACATGTTCCAGGTGCAGTGGATTTGCATTATTGAGCCGCTGCATCCATGAAACCGAGGAGCACGAATTTGGGAGGATGTCAGTAGAAATGCAGAACTTCAAGTACATAACATATCAAGTAGATAGTGCGAAGGAAAGAAAAAATATAGCATTGGTGAAGTCACGGGTAATCTAAGTTTGCATACTTTCATACTGTACATGTTGAATTTATACATATATATTCAGATTGCAAATGTCACGTTGTATTAATGCCCTTGGTTTTGTGGCACTAGGTATAAATTTGCGATTTCATCAAGGAATTCTACCAAAAGACCGAGCAGTATGTACAACATGTCCATGTAGCATGATGGAAGGATGAACAGTATAGGCAGTGCAGGGACACCTTTCCCAATGGCATAATATTATCAATTGCGGACTTTGCTGAAAACTACACCTTGCAGCCACATAATGGGATTCAAATTCAATACTACCATTTAGACCAAGTTAGCATAATGGTCCATATCACATATAGGCACACGCCAGAGAGCAGCAATGACATTAGGATAATATTGAAAGAGACCAACTTCTACATCAATGACGATAGGTGCCACAACCTGCATTATGTGCAACATTGCTTCAGAATTTTCTATGATCAGCTGAAGGAGAGAGGTATACAGATGGATCAATATTGGATATGGTCAGATGATTGTGCAGACCAATTCAAAAATGCACGTGTATTCCAGTGGTTGAGTATTTTTCACAAGACTTATGATGTGCTGCATATATGGAACTATTTTGAGACCAGGCATGGAAACGGAGATCATGACGGGGTTGGAGCATGTCTCAAAAATTCCCTACAAAGGGAGGAGATGAGGTGCATGAAAAACCCTCATATTCGGGATGAAGAATCCATAGTTCAATGGTGCTTTGCAAAAATGTCAGATCAAACCAAGGAGCAACATAGACCAATCGGTAGAGGACATGTTGTCATAAATTTATGGCATGTGGTTGATATAGATCGATCGCGTTCTTATAGTTGTAGTACTGTACAAGGCACTCATGGATTTCATTCGGTTAGAAGCTCAAACAACCCCTTATTTGAAATATGGACGCGAAAACTTGCTTGCTTTTGTGGGCCTTGCAGTAGTTGTGAGTGGGATGAGTGTGAATCAATGGACTGGGTTGATGAATGGGATCATGTATCACTTGCAGTGGAACCACGTGTAATTGTTGAAACAATCCAATTAGAGTAAGGCTACTCCTCTATTTCGAATGAATATGATCATATATCTCATCTTGTATAACCAGGTAAACATTTTTGCATTCATATCCCGGTTCCCTCCTTGTTTTTGTAATTATCCAAGTTATCAAACCACTACTTGTTGGAATATGACCGTAAAATCCATTTTTGCAGGACACATCTACGCAGTTTTTGCCCCAACAGACAGTGCAATTGGCACGAATTATTGGTTGGCACGATGCATCCAGGGGAAGCAAACCCTCCTCGCATCATTAACTAATAGTGAAGGCATTACATTTCCTACTGGCTCGATGATTGTTTAGTGAGAATATCTTACAGTAGATGGAAAGGGACCAAAGAGCAATGGCTACACATACACGGATTATAGACCAGGTTCACGGGTGTATCACTTTATGCACTTGATCGTTGGTACAAACATCCAACTACAAAAAATGTCAAGGAAGTCATCAAACAAGGTAGGCTACTTACTACCTCATGTAGAGCACGAGAGGTTGTTTGAGACAATAAAATACAGAGAGGATCCAGAAGGCCTAATTGATTGAGGTACATAGTATAGTCATGTGATTGTTTATTCATGCTTGATAGTTTATTTGATATTGTTATCTTATATCGTTTATTTGATGTTTGAATTATGTTTAAGTTACTATTACAATACATTGATGTTTTACACCATTATATGTTTTACACCAATCACTCCAATTCAAGTTTCCATCCCTTTAGGAAAACTTCACATGCATAAAGAAGATTGAAAACTCATCTTATATTAGAACATTTACAAATATTCAATAGAAATTAAAATTAATACACATTAATGAGTACACATTTGTCATTCACAAATCACAATGAGACACATAGATACATTGAAATTTGATAGGCATTGGGCAATAACTCAAGATGTCGGAACCATATCTCGGAATCACACTATATGGAAGGGGGGGCATGGACGAATGGGGGAGGATGTATAGACTGGGGGGGCATGGAAGAATGGGGGAGGATGGATGGAGGGGGGAGTATGAACAGAGAGGGGAGGCTAGATGGAAGGGATGGGGTGTACGGAGGGAGGGGTCTGGATGGAAGCGAGGGGGGAGAATCATGGGAGAGGGTGGAAACATGGGACTAAATGGGCGACAGGGAACTGTGCCACCTGCAGCTGTTGGTGGCCCCTGCATACACATTTGTAATAACATAGTTTAGTAAACAAAAGTCAAATTAAATCATAGTAAGTCGTAACAATTCAAATTAAAAATGTGCTTTTAACTACACATTGTACCTGTGTATATGGTGATCTGTCGCTCCCTAGCGGAGATGGCTGATCGTCATAGTCCGAGCATACCTGTGGAACCTAAAATGCATGTACGTTATGAACATATTAAACAAGTAATTATTTAGGCAATCAAAATATTCAAAAATATTGTACGAACTATCATCGTGTATGTCATAAATATAAAAACATAAATAATAGAAATTCCATAAGTAATAACAATATTCTGTGCGGTACTGAAAATACCTCTGTGTGAGGTGCCGCAATTTCAGTTGTAGCTGCCATTGCTGCGTCCAGGTTGGGAGATCCTACGTTCTCCCATGATGGTGTCTAAGCTCTAAATAACTGGACATTGAAATAATAGTTTAAGTCAAACACAAATACTTTACAAATTATCAAGTGATGATTCTAAACACATTAAAAAAAGTGCTAACTTGCTCCATATAGCAAACCTCGATCAGGCTAGGGCAAGTGTTCCCGCAATGGGGATAAAGATGTGGCATTGTCCCTGTCAACTAGAAGGCCCAACATGGATACTACCAGTCACAGGTCTATCCTGACTCTGTCGTGAAGTCCCTGCACCTGATTATTTAATAGGGTCAACTTGTCTCTCCATTATAGTCGCTACTACAAAGGTGGTGTGTCTAAGGAGTCCACGTACAACAATCCGCATCACCCCCTCGATCTGATCAAGTTTGTGGGGTAACTAAGGTGGCTGGGGAGAGGGGTTGGGCTCACGCCTATGTATATGGTGATCTGTCGCTCCCTAGCGGAGATGGCTGATCATCATAGTCCGGGCATACCTGTGGAAACCAAAATGCATGTACGTTATGAACATATTAAACAAGTAATTATTTAGGCAATCAAAATACTCAAAAATATTGTACGAACTATCATCGTGTATGTCATAAATATAGAAACATAAATAATAGAAATTCCATAAGTAATAACAATATTCTGTGAGGTACTGAAAATACCTCTGTGTGAGGTGCTGCAATTTCAGTTGCAGCTGCCATTGCTGTGTCCAAGTTGGGAGATCCTACGTTCTCCCATGATGGTGTCTAAGCTCTAAATAACTGTACATTGAAATAATAGTTTAAGTCAAACACAAATACTTTAAAATTGCTTTACAAATTATCAAGTGATGATTCTAAACACATTAAAAAAGTGTTAACCTGCTCCATATAGCAGCCCTCGATCGGGCTAGGGCAAGTTTGCCTGTAATGGGGATAAAGATGTGGCATTGTCCCTGTCAACTAGAAGGCCCAGCATGGATACCACCAGTCACAGGTCTATCCTGACTCTGTTGTGAAGGCCCTGCACCTGATTATCTAACAGGGTCAACTTGTCTCTCCATTGTAGTTGCTACTACAAAGGTGGTGTGTCTAAAGAGTCCACGTGCAACAATCCTCATCACCCCCTCGATCTGATCAAGTTTGTGGGGTAACTAAGGTGGCTGGGGAGAGGGGTTGGGATCACGCCTAGGAGCTAGTGGCCCTCTCAGTGGGTTCCTCCTGGAAGCAGGTCTTTCTTGGGAAGAACCACGCCCAACACCCTGGAACTCGGTTATGTCAAAATAGTTGACATGTAAATCGAGCGCAAACTTAACCCACAGTTGCTGAAGGAAGTATTGTAGAACCTCGTTATTATTGCAGTGAGGTTTATCCTAAACCATTAACCACCTATGCATCCAATTGTCCCTCCATGGTTGGAAATGACACCAATCCATGCAGACACGTGGCTTTCTAATGTCTGTGGTTGTTGTGTTCTTGGATGGGTGAACATATTGTATAATTGGGCCTTTGTAATATTCAAATCTTTTATTTCCTCCTTGAAAATTCCTGTGGAATAATACTCTCGCATCCTAGCTCTATATTATGTCATGTCAGTCAATTGGTGATGTGCATGGATGAAGGAGTCAATTGAGATCTCAATTGAGGTAGCAAAGGACACTCGAGATGGTTCCCCTATGTTTCTTAGTTCTCGAGTGTGCACTCTCATTTCATTTACATAATGGTTCAAGTCATCTTGGTCGAAATTTTGTTGGGGGTTGTTAGGAACCTATGTCAACCCTTCTCTTTACTATGTTAGTATATTTTTGTTGGATGCATATGCTTTGTAAGTCGTCCCGTAGTATTTGTTGATCCGTAGTTTATATTAGCCCATAGTATTGACCCATAATATTGGACGCATATGTTTCGTAAGTTGTCCCATAGTATTATATGTCCCATGGTTTTGACTCATAGTATTGGGCATAGACTTAGTATATAAGTGTGTGTTGAGGTCATTGAAGGCACTGTGAAGTTAATTGTATTGATCTTGCTCAAAGGTGGTTGCCCCCTCGAAGTGGCCCGTGATCAATATAAAAGTGATTCTGTTCTATTATTTCTGCTATTTCGCATATTCTTATTAATTAATTGTTGCAGGTGCATCACATCTAGTATCAGAGCACTTTCTTGGGCGCGCTGGGTGAAATTTCTGCCAAATTTTTTTTTCGCATCTATTGCAGGTTCGGATTTGGGAATAATCTCTATTCGCTTCACTGTGGGAAGTACTTGGGCATAAGCCCTAAAGCTCATTATGAGGAGTACCACAGGAACCTCGAAGTAGCTGGCCCATTGAGAGGACCTGCCAGCGAAAAAGGAAACGACCCCTACCTGATTGACTAGTTCCCACCCGTGAGGTAAACCAAGAGCTGTCGTTTGTGGCAAAGCGGTTATCAGTTTTACCTGAGCTGTGGAGTGAGGGGTACTGCCCCAATACGCAAGCCGTCAGACAACATTGGTGGCCGAGTGAAACCCCTGAACTGTTAGGAAGCTGCACATACCTGGGGTCCATATCTATTTTCAGTTGAACTGTTGCCGATCACTTATGTTCCAAATCTAACCGTTTCAGATCTATTCTGAAAGTCGTTCCAGATCCCGTCGTCGTTTCAGATCCAGCCATTTTTTATCCCTTCCGCGCCGTTGCAAATCCATCTATTGCGGATCCCTTCCGCGCCGCTGTTGCCGATCCATTTCTGGAAAAAAAAAAAAGAATTTAGTTTTTTCTCCATATCTTCCTTGTTTTCACTCTATTTCCCTTGAAATTTTTGGGGAACCCCTATCATTTAATTCTTCATCTTTCATTCCTGAGGACCCTATCCCCAATTCCTCTTCCTTTCTGAATTCTGCTTCTTTGTCTCTCTATGCAAAATTTTCTCATTCTATCACCCTACTTTTGAAATCCCCCTTTTTGCTTTTTTGTCCTTTCGACAGTGTCCAAAATCTAGTCAAACCCCAATTACCCATCAGATTGTTTCCCCAATCCAAATTTCCCTTTACTAAATCAGCTTCTGTTTGTGTTTTTCTACCCATTCCACAAAAAAAAAAAAAAACCTGGTTATCGTTGTCACCCGTGCAGGAGCAAACACCATGGAGGAAGCACTTGTAGCCATCCAAACCAAACTCCAAGATCTGGATGAAAAATTTCTCAGCCTCCATCTTCAGCTTTCAGTCATGAACAATAACCGACAGCCGAAATATTTTGCAGCCACCGGGTTCTCTTCTTCCAGCAATTTTCGTGGGCCGAAGCTTGATTTTCCTCGCTTCAATGGTACTGATCCGACTGGATGGATATACCGAGCAGAAAAATATTTCAGTCTGCATAATACTTTTGATGTCCAGAAAGTTCCACTTGCATCCTTTCATTTGGAACAGGAATCCCTTCAATGGTACCGTTGGTACATCAAAGCTCATCCCAAGCCAAACTGGACAGACTTTTACGAACTCATTTTGCCATGATTTGGTCCTAGTGCTTTTGATGATTTCCCAGGAGCACTCACTAAACTTCACCAAATTGGAACAGTGAGAGAGTATCAGACAGAATTTGAGAAATTGGCCAATCACACAGAAGGATTATCTGATGAATTCTACAGGAGTTGTTTTATCAGTGGTCTCAAGAATGAAATCCGCTTAGAGGTCAAAATGTTTTGTCCCAACACAATGATGGAAGTCCTAGGGTTGGCTAAGCTGGCCGAGGACAAGATTGCAGCTCAACAACGCTCCAAACCCACCTTTGTTCCCTTCAGAAATATGGGTTCCCAACAACCTCCCATCACGCCTTCTCCTCAACCAACTCCTATCAAGCATTTGTTTGAAATAGAAATGCAGGCACGCCGAGAAAAAGGGATTTGCTATAATTGTGATGAGAAATTCACTCGGGGACATCGATGTGTTCAACAAAAGCTCTATCTCTTGGATGTGGATTCTCCACTTGCCTTAGAACTTGGTGAAGAAGCTACAGATACAGTAGATGATCAAGTCGACATTCAACACCCACCTGTTGACACCCCATCTCAGGATGACCCACCCAAGATCTCTCTCCATGCTGTAACCGGCGTCACCACCCCACAAACAATGCGGGTCAAGGGATACTTCAAGAAGCTCCCTCTTACCATACTCATTGATTCTGGTAGCACTCATAACTTCATTGACCCTCGGATTGCCAAACAGGCTGATTGTTTTGTCCATCCTTGCTCCAACTTTGAAGTCATGGTTGCCAATGGGGGCACCTTACCTTGCAAGGGGAAGTGTCACAATGTGCGTATCTCTATGAAAGATTATAACCTACACTCTGACATGTTTGCCTTGTCCTTAGGTGGATGTGATGTGGTTTTGGGCATTCAATGGTTACGCACACTTGGCCCCATCTTATGGGATTTTGCTGAACTTTGGATGCAGTTTAAAGTCAACGAGGCATAACACAAATTTATGGGCTTACAACCAGGGTCTCTCTGCATCATCAGTTCACATCGCCTGGAAAAAATACTTAAGAAGAATTCACATGGTGTCATCGCTTAGCTCAATTCCATTCAGATGCACCCATCAACAGTCTCCACTACTTCCTTGGATAGATATGCAGGTATCTTTGCTGAACCAATGCACTTGCTGCCTTCACGAGACCTTTCCGGTAAGAATTTAGCCACATCTACCTCTCAGCAGGAAATGATGGTTATTTTGCATGCAGTACAGAAGTGGCAGCCATACCTATTAGGGAATTATTTATGCATCAAGAATGATCTCCCGAGTCTGGAAAATTTTCTGGAACAATGGGTCTCCTCCCCAACACACCTGAAATGGGTTATCCAACTCATGGGTTATCCCTATGTGATCACTTACAAGAAGGGTAAGGACAATATGGTGGAAGATGCTCCTTCTTGCACAAATGATGACCCAGTTTCTCTTACAGCTCTTTCTCTGCTTGTTCCAAATTGGTTGCAATATGTTCAACAGGGCTCTCTCTTCTATGAACTCCATGCTTCTTCATCAACAAGGCACTCTGGGTTCTGCAACATGTATGACCGGGAACAATGTAACTTCTTTTGGCAGGGACTAAAAATGACAATTCAACAGATGGTGGCTGACGATGATACTTTCCAAGTCAACAAGGGTGAAACAACACTCCTTTCGGGATTGCTCAAACACTTGCCCATCCCTACCCAGCTTTGGCCAACTATTTCTATGGATTTCCTAGTAGTGCTTTGGTGGTACAATACCACATCTCAAAGGACACCATATGAAGCAGTCTATGGAAAAACACCACCAGTTCTTCTTCCATACACCCTTAGCAGCTCCCCAGTTCAGGCAATTGACTCGGTTCTTCGAAACCACGATCAGATTCTTCTCATTCTACAGGACAACCTTCACATGGCCAGAATTTGCCTAAAACAACAAGCCGATCAGCACCGTTGTGAGCGCATTTTCCACGCAGCTGACAGGGTTCTTCTTCATCTACAACCTTCCAAGCCATCCTCCTTGACACTCCAAAGGCGTCAGTGGCCTGAAATGCAACCCGAGGATGCTACCGGGGAACCACTCCTTCAGCTTCTGCAGCAATTTCTCCAACCAAAGCTTTGAGGACAAAGCTTTTTCTAAGGGAGAGGGGATGTTAGGAACCTATGTCAACCCTTCTCTTTACTATGTTAGTATATTGTTGTTGGACGCATACATATGTTTTGTAAGTCGTCCCGTAGTATTTGTTGATCCGTAGTTTATATTAGCCCATAGTATTGACGCATAGTATTGGACGCATATGCTTTGTAAGTCGTCCCGTAGTATTATATGTCCCATGGTTTTGACTCATAGTATTGGGCATAGACTTAGTATATAAGTGTGTGTTGAGGTCATTGAAGGCACCATGAAGTTAATTGTATTGAGCTTGCTCAAAGGAGGTTTCCCCCTCAAAGTGGCCCGTGATCAATATAAAAGTGATTATGTTCTATTATTTCTACTATTTCGCATATTCTTATTAATTAATTGTTACAGGTGCATCACAGGGGTTTTGATTTTCTTGGGCATTTTGATTTTGTTGAGGGTTTTCATTGGTTCCAAGATTTGTGTTTTCTTGTGTTCCACCGGACTCCATATTAACATTTTTTTCATTCATTGTATAGGTTTACACTCTGCAAATGAAAAATTCGCTATTATTTTACTAATTTGGGAATTATTAAAAAATTATAAACAAACAAAACAATAAAATTACAAAAAAATGAATAAAATGACAAAAAACATGGATCTTACCTATCCAATGCACTTGGTGATCACTTGGTGGATGGATTGAGAGATTTTTTGAGTGGAAATGGTGAAAATGGTGGTCTGTAGCTCTGCACATGCGATGGGTGAGTGAGGCTCAGCTGCAATGGAAGGAACTAGAATGCATCTGCCTTGTTTTTTTATTATCTTAACAGGGGCGCGTGCACGCTTTTGAGCGCATAAGTGCTAGAAATGCGCACACGCAGTAGCACACATGCACCTCAGTTCGGTATCGAACCTAATGGTGTGTGTGCGCTTCCTTAGGTGCGTGCGCGCATTTGGTTTTTCCCTGCTAGCATAGCCCTGTTGCAATGCTTTTGGGGAGCATCTTTGTGTGCCCTCCTGTTATCATAATAAAATTTATATCAGAAGGGCCTTGATTTGGCCTTAAAGTTGAGTCTTAAAATTCAATACTGAGTATACAAAATAGCAATGTAGCCTTTGTTTATAACATACAATGTACCCCTTGGACATAACCTTTCTAGAAAATTGAAAAGCAACAAAATCCTAAATCCTAACAGCCAACGAAATAAACCATTCTTTTGTTTTTTTTTAATCGGTAATATTTTCATTGTGAAATGATATGGGTGTGATTATATTTTTTATACCAATTAGTTGAGAATCTAGCTCTTGCATTACCTTCTCCTAATCAAGTGACTTTGTTAGCTTATTAGTATTTTGAAAATGTGTGAAACGTCCTTGCTACAATTCAAAAACTCAAAACCTCCCAACCTTTGAAGCATTTGATTTGGAAAAGGTAAGAAGTTGTTATAAGTGAAGAATAAGGACCACTTTCTGCACACCATAATGTTAAGGTCAAAACATGATCAGATCAATCACCTCATACACCCTTTAACAATCTGTGGGAACAAGCCCTAAATCTTGTAAGCAATGAGTTGATTTCCTTGGTTAAATCCTTTTATGCTTATCTTACTTGAACTTTCCTCCAAGGAAAATTGTCGGTGAAAGTTGTGAGCTACATTTTAGCTTTAACATCATACAATAATTGGAAGCAAAATTGTGGAAATGGTTTTTTGAAATATAAGGTAACTTCAAGCCCCCAATGTGGCAAAGCCCCCCATTAAACCAAGGAGAAACTATAATATATTCACTTGGTCTATGTTGAAGAGAATATATCGATCGTCTCTCCAGCATGGAAGACCTTGCAATGCTTATAGGAAATTGTCAACGAAAGAGGTGGTGGAGGTGGTTGTAACAAAAATTGGAGGTGGTGGTGATGAAGGAGAGGCATGTGCCAACTCTCTTGTGGAAGGGAAAGGATGAAAAACATGGAATAGTATTGAAGGACCAAATCTCATAAAGAAACACCTTATGGTGCAAATATCTGCGATTTAGTGTGGTTTTAATAATATCATTACAAGAATATAATACTTAGTGGAGTATATTTTAAATGAATTTTACACCAATAGTAGTTAGTATAACACGTATCGTTGTTATTCTCTCTACTTTTCGCTTGGGATGGAAGTCGATTTACACAAATCCTAATTTCCAAATATTCTTTATTGTCATTTGCAGTATGGGTTTTTACTATGGGTGTGGGATTTTACTGTGAATCTGTATTAGGGTTTTATGGCTCTCTCATCTAGATTGCATGGCTCTCCTCGCAAGGTTGTGGGGTTGTTGTTGCTTGCCAGGGATTTTATGCCTCTCTCGTCAAGGCTAGGGGGTTGTCGATGCTCGCTAAATTTTTATGTCTCTCCTACCAAGACCATGGTGCCATAGGGCTGTTATTGCTCACTAGGGTTTTTTTGGCTCTCTTGCTAGAACCGTGTAGAAGCACCACGATGGTGTGTAAAGAAAATTGTCGTTAAAAACACTAACAACCACTTAAGTTGTGGCCTATCAATGTTCACTGACTACAACTTAAGTGGTTACGCTAGTTTAACATCGCATAAATGTGGAAATGAATTCTTAACTACATTATTATAATCAAATTTTTTATTTATTTATATAAATTTAATATATTGAAGTATATTATATATTTTTAATTAAAATGTTGGAATGTGATTGAGATATTTCGTAGCAAATTTAGAATGATGGTAAGAAGAAAGATGCAAACTCTTCGAAATGCCTTTCTAGGATTGGAACATTTGACAAGGTACCTATGCTGGAAGTGAGAAGAAAAAGATAAATTGAATTAATTAAAATAAATTATTATTATGAATACATTGAAAGTATTGAATATAGATTTTTTGAAAATTTTATTTCACTTGAAATATTTTTTTATTAATTTATTAAAGGTATTGAATAAAAAATAATATAAAAAGATATAATATGTTTATTACATGTTTCTTGATATTCTAGTAAACGACAAGAAAAAGATAAATTGAATTAATTAAAATAAATTATTATTATGAATATATTAAAAGTACTGAATATAGATTTTTTTTTAAATTTTATTTCACTTGAAATATTTTTTTATTAATTTATTAAAGGTATTGAATAAAAAATAATATAAAAAGATATAATCTGTTTATTACATGTTTCTTGATATTTTAGTAAATGATATAATGTTTTTGTTAAATCCGTATATAATGATTTTAATTAAAATGTTTGAATGTGATTATATTTCATAGCAAATTTAGAATAATGATAAGAAGAAAGATGCAAACTTTTCGAAATGTCTTTGTAGGATTGGAACATTTGACAAGGTACTTAGGATGGAAGTGAAGGATGGAAGTGAGAAGAAAAAGGTAACCTAAATTAATTAAAATAAATTATTATTATGAATATATTAAAAGTATTGAATAAAGATGTTTTTTGTAAATTTTATTTCACACTTGAAATATTTTTTTATTAATTTATTAAAGGTATTGAATAAAAAATAATATAAAAAGATATAATATGTCTTTGTAGGATTGGACATTTGACAAGGTACTTAGGATGGAAGTTAGAAGAAAAAGGTAAACTGAATTAATTAAAATAAATTATTATAATAAATATATTAAAAGTATTGAATAAAGATGTTTTTTTTAATTCTATTTCACACTTGAAATATTTTTTTATTAATTTATTAAAGGTATTGAATAAAAAATAATATAAAAAGATATAATATACCTTTGTGGGATTGGAAAATTTGACAAGGTACTTAGAATGGAAGTGAGAAGAAAAAAGTAAACTGAATTAATTAAAATAAATTACTATTATGAATATATTAAAAGTATTGAATAAAGATTTTTTTTTAATTTTTATTTCACACTTGAAATATTTTTTTATTAATTTATTAAAGGTATTGAATAAAAAATATTATAAAAAGATATAATCTATTGTTTATTACAGGTGCTTAGATATTATATGAGATTTTGGACTTCCTTGAGCCGATCTACAAAATTAACTAGAGTGTAACAAATGTATAATTCTGATTAATTTCATGGTCGTCATATATTGTTATGCTTAAATGCATATTTATTAAGATTTAAATAAACTTAAGTTAAGTGGTGGATAAAAAAAGATATGTACATTAAATAATATTTGTTTTATGTTTATATTAATTAATTTAATGTTTATGTTAGTTTAATGTTTGTATTAATTCATAACATTTAACTTATGACACCACAAATTAAGCGAGTATATTAGTTTTATAATTGAAAATATTAACTTTTTTATTCCTTTCATTTAACAAATTAAACAAATTAAACCCTTTTTTATACATCCTATTTTACATAAATAACAAAATTTGATATCCTCCTTTCCGTTTTATAGATTAAATTATATAAAATAACAAAAATTGATAGCCTCCTTTCCATGTTATATTTGAAATTAAATCTATAAAGCACATTGCAAATTATAATCTGGGTATTCCGGGATTTAAATGCAATCTCCCACTAGGGTTTGCAACTATATGCTTGCTTTGCCCTCTGCCATCGTCTGAGCTTCACTGTCGATAACAGCAACACCATATCTATGGAGTCGCCGTCTTCCTTATCTGTCGAAGTTGAGGTTCCCGGTATGTTGAGGATCTACAAAGACGGAACAGTTGAACGCTTGATCGACCGGGGTACGGTGCCCCCTTCTTCGCAGCTCGATGATGATTTCAAGGAAGCAGTGGCATCCAAGGACGTGCTCATCGATCCTCAAACAGGCGTCTTCATTCGTTTCTACCTCCCTCGCCTCCAGGTCGCGGATGGAAAAGCAAGAGTCCCGGTGCTGGTTTATGTTCACGGAGGGGGTTTCTGCATCGAATCCGCTGCATCGCCAGTTTATCACAGCTATCTTAATAAAGTGGCGACAGAGGCCAACGTGATTTGTGCATCGGTGGAGTACCGGAGAGTCCCTGAGCATCGTCTTCCTGCTGCTTATTATGATTGTTTCGCCGTCCTCGAATGGCTCGATTGCCAGGCAACGGCAGCGGAGGGGGTGTCTGTGGATCCGTGGCTTGATTCCCACGCAGACTTCAGCAAGGTGTTCTTGGCAGGTGACAGCGCCGGAGCCAATATCGTGCACCAGGTGGGAGTCCTTGCGAGTAAAAGGAATTGGGAGGGCCTGGGTTTCCAAGGGGCCGTTTTCGTTCACCCCTTCTTTGACGGAGAAGAACAAATCGGATGCGAAGTGGGGCCTGAGATGGAGCGTTATAACAAGTTGTCGGATCTACTGTGGAGCATCTCTCTTCCCGCAGGGACCCCTACGGACAAAGACCACCCTTTCTCCAACCCAGTTGGACCCCATTCTCCGCCACTTTCCAGTCTGGTGTATGCACGAATGCTTCTATTTGTTGCAGGGAAGGATATGCTCAGAGATCGGGGAATTCTGTATTACGAAGCGCTGAAGAAGGCAGGCAAAGATGCCGAATTGGTTATGAATGAAGACGAAGGACACGTCTTCCATCTCTTCAATCCGAAATCAGAGAATGCTTCCCTCATGTTGAAACGCATATCGGATTTCATGCATTCCTCTTCCGATGGCTGTGAGAATTGACCAGATATATTTCCGTGTGAACAGAAATCCAAGTATAATGTTATAATAAACTTGTGAGTATTTTCAGATCCAAATGCATGCATTCCTTTGATTTGATGTAATGCGTATATTGATATATACACTATGATATATATTATTGGATTTGGCTATATATGAAATGTTTATACAATATTTAATACTTTCCTGTGTAAGGTATATATTGATTATTTTAATTATCTTTCTAATCAAATTGTAAAGGGCAATTTTAAATATTAAAGAAATCGAAAAAATGACATTATTGGGAGTGAAAGTGATATGCTTTTGTTTTGTTTGATAACTTTATTGGACTTGTGCACAATCTTTTCCAACATGTTACTCTCAAAGCAATAAGCAGTGGCTTGTTGGATGTGGGTGTGGGGTTGCTAATAGTTGGATTGGATACCGTAGTCAATCAATCTAATTAATTATTGATAACTTCATATTAATAAGCAGTGGGTTGTTGGATGTGGGTGTGGGGTTGCTAATAGTTGGATTGGACACCGTAGTCAATCAATCTAATTAATTATTGATAACTTCATATCAGCAACAATAAATACATTGTTTTCTTTCAAGGAAAAAAGATTGTGTAACTTTATATTAAAGTGTACTGTATAATTTACATAGCCCTGATGGCCTCAAAAATAACAGATAATCTCGAGCTATATCCTTATAATCTTCATCAAGTATCTTAAGCTTTTCATTTTTGTGAGAATGTAAACAGCAAAGAGGAATCTTAGATCATAAAATAGTCAAATATAGGATGGGTTGCCTGTATATAATCAGCTTGTATACCTATTTAGCCCCCCTTTAAAAGGAAATAGATCCTGCATCGTCTTCCATAATGAGATCGTTGTCACCTTCCCATTTCTGCCGGGTACCATTCCCAAAAGGGAGACCAATTTTAGAAAGGAAAGATGCCTCTTGATTCCTATCTTCTCTATAAATGTACTGAAAGGTGATGTATTGGAAATGGCTCATCAGTCTGTCAACTTCCTCAAATATAAATGAGAGCCAAATATTCTTGGGTTTCCATTTGTATTGCAGTCAGTGGATAACTATGGAGGAATCGCCAAAAACCTGAATACTACAAATATCCTTTGATATGACAAGCTGTAAAGAATTCCAAATCTAACTGGGCTCGAACAGTGAATGCATTTGGAGCCCAAATTTATGAATGTAAAAAGAATTCCAATCTAACTGGGCTCGAGTATATTTCGGTTGGAGCAAGGGCCACGCTATATTTCGGTTGGAGTGTACCAGTGGATTATCATTATTTCCTGTCTCAGCCTATTGCTGAAGGTGGGAGGCCCACTTTTTCATTCAGCATGAACCCAGGAGATTTCATCTCGTCCATCCCTGAATCAACTGTAACAGGTACCCCAATATTTGCTCTCTTTTACATGAAAATCCCAAGCAGAATACTAAAGATTTGCTTTTAATCTTCAAACTTACATTTTGAATCTTGATATTTATGGTTCAGTAAAACCAAATTTGTAACCTGAAATCCCTAAGAAGAAGTCCAACGATCTGTTTCTAATCTTCCAACTTGTTTATGGTTTTAACCGAGGAAAAATAATTGATTTGCATTAACACATGAATTGTACTTGCCAAAAAACGTTTAGTAAAAATGATATGGCTGAGCTGCTACTCAAGGTCGTTTCACACAGTGGGCATGGTGATTAGAGCATGGTATCTTATGTACAACGGAGGAATACCAGGGGCGAAGTGCCTCCATCTTCGGCATGTGAGGAGGTTGGAAAGCAAGTAGAAATTCCATACGCCGCAGCAGGATCAATCCCTCCCACTGCGAATTCCTGCTGCAATACGTGTTTCAAAGCATTTTGTCGTCTTCTGAGCTCTTACTCGGAAGGAATCCAGTATTACAGATTTAATGGCTCTTCTTGGAATAAATTCAATGTATCAACATATCTATACACTTCTCCAGGCCAGAAGGTTGTAGGTCGCCAACATTGGAACTATTCATGCCTTTGAGTTGAGTGACCGTAAATGCCGTGAGCAAAATTAGCCTGGATTCAGAGAGTATTGGTTGGACCAAAATGAAAGCTACCTGTAATGATGGAAACGAGTGAGTGATTGTTTTGAATTTTCACTCATTATCTCTTCGTTTTGCTTTATTCTACTGTCTTGATGACACCATTATATTAAATTTGTTTGTCTCTGCAGAAATGGATTGCTTCAAAAGGTGAAATACATGCAGAGAGTTTCTACTGTAGGAGGGCTTCCTCCTCAAATAACGTCGTCGGGATCTGCCGTGGTAGGAGAGGAATACTTATCACCCTTTTCAGCAATCTATTGGTTTTATGCATTATGCATGATCATTCCAGTAAAGCAAGATTCTGCCAAAATTCAAACATCATCATTCCTCTGATAATTCTTCTAATACACTAAGGCAATGCCGAATTTCGAGCATGATCATTCTTCCCAGCCAATAAGAAAATGCCAAAATTCAAAAGTCAATGTTCTCGCTTATATGTATTAGTGTATGAACTCAATGTTTTATGTTATGTTTGATAAAGGGTATGGTCTCTTTTTAAATAATAAATGATTCTTATTCACCACTAGTTTAAGAGTAAGACTCGATGCTTTGTTTCTAGCTACAGTTTCTTCATATTAAATCATGTGTATATGTTGCTCTCTCGCATGTTTTCACTATTATAACTCATTTCTTATTTCTTAACGAGTCTAAAGAATATGAATGGTGTTTTTTTAACACTATTTAAAATCACTTATAAGAATAAATATATAATAGAGTATAGCGTCATTCTATTTACAATAGCATACAAAGATATGTTCTCATGAATTATCAATTGACATATCTAACACATTTTACAAATCATATGGTAGGAGATCTCATTTATTGGCACCCAAACAAAGCGATATTGTCTTTCAAAGTGTTACAATGGGTAGGAAATAATTCTTATAGACTTTGTGTACCTCCACACATGCACATTTCACACTCTCATAAGCCATGGCATTATTCCTCATTTGTAAAAACATTCTCTCTTAGATGCCTTTTCACAATCTCCATTAAGTTCACATCAAAATTTCATATGTAACTTTTAATTATCTTTATTTTTCTTTAATTATAGATTTTCATAAATTTAAAAAAAATGGAGAATAGGCATGTTATACATTTGTTGGAGAAGGCAATAAATTTGAGAAAAGATGCATTTATTATTTTTTGACTTCATAGAAGATGTTAAGTAGCTCTTGTGGAAAGATATGTGCATTGGCATGAGTAAATGACATGTGCTTGAAGTATTATGGGATTTTCTATTATAATAATATATTCTCTTCTTCATTCTTTCACACTCAACATCTGCAGGGACTTAGCTGCTTTGTAGCTATTGCTCTTGTTAGTTTAGATATCCATATTAGGAAATGTAAAATATATAATATTTTCATCCAAAATAGAAAAAATATTTTGATAACAGTGTTATTGAGTTTAAATAATGTTTGTCAAATTTGTTATAATGTGTTCACTTTTTATTAATTTTTGAAAGGAATAAACGTGCGTGAATAGTGTTTTTGAATTAAATAAAATAGGTAAGGCTTTCCTTTTGAAAGCGCTCCGCCCATAGCTTTTTCCATGTACCATGAATTGGAGGGTCAGGGCCTTTTCATTCCAATCAGAGAGATGTTCTAGTTCACTTGACCGGGGGGTCGATGGGCCCAACTAACTCGTGAACATAATAATAGTCGATTTTATGTTTTATGCATTACTTAATTAGAATATAAGTGGTTAGACAAGTCGAATAGTAGGCTGTCTACTAGGCGTGTGAGAAGGTGTATCTCTCTCTTGTGAAGGGAGTAACATGGGGGTACGAGTTAGTTGGATGTTGGCTTATTAATTTGACATTTAGTTAGGTGGTAATTCAAGCAATCATATCAAAATTTGAATTATTTAATTTTTTTTAAAGAAAGGAATTAATCTCTTAAAAATAAATTAAAGAATGGTGAAGTAGTTTCATTAGTTTTGAAATAACTAATATATTAATATTATATTTAACTAGTCTTTCATATGCTGTAATTAAAGGATTATTACATTTTCAAAAAAAGGAACTAGAGAGCTATGGCCTCATTTATCATATTTTATGTGATACTCAATTTTAGTAGTTTATAAGTGAATTTAGTCATTTTTTAGTCATAAATTTATTATAACAAAATGTTATTGTTAAGGACGATACTTGAGAAAATCCAAATAAGGAAGAAAACATCTTGACCCACACAAGGATATCTTGATTTATAGCTCATGTTGTACTTTCAACAATGTTAGTATCATTAAGAATGAAAAAATGAAAAAATGACTATCTTATATTTTATGTCAGATTTCTTGAGTACTGACAATATGTAGGTGTGAGGGATATCTAAGAATCTAGTTAAATGAAAATTTAGGATATCATAATGTTCTATGTAATATATTTCACTACTAGTTGATCAAACTCAAAAGTTAAGGGCTAGAGAATAGGGCATGGAAGTAGAACATATAAGTGGCAAAAATCACATGGATGTTAACATAATGGGATTTGCATTTCCATGGATATTCTTGTTTTTAGTTAGATATTCATTTAACATTTTCAACTAGCATCAATTTACAAACAAAAGCATTTCAATTCAATTCCCTTCTCATATTGGGTAAATATGACATAGTGAGTACATCTAGTAAGACCCACCTCTTAAATTTTTCTAGTTAACAAGGAATACATTACTATTGGAATCGATACATTTAACAATGTTCCTTCTAATTATCTTGACCTCTACAGTAAAAAATGGGGGTTTCAAGTAGACACTAGTACAAAATGAGAGACAAGTGACTAGGCGACTAAAAAATTTAGTCACCGTAGTTTTTTCAAGGGATAAACGACTAAAATTGAGCAATTTTAAAGAATCCAACAAAAAATGACTAAGATAAACGGCTAATTTAGTCATGGGATAAAATATATGACTAGCTAACAAGTGACTAGAATAAAAATGACTAACATAAATGACTAATTTAGTCACGGTAATATAAATATGACTATCTAACAATGATTAATGTGAATTAGTCATTTATGTTAGTCATTTTTAGTTGTGTCACACTAATAATGGAAAATTACAATTTTGATAATGAATTTGTACAATATTTTACTAAATTTTACAATGCAGCTGGAATTAGAGATCCCAACCCCTTTAAAGGGGATCTCTGAATCCATATACAATGTTAAAATTTAGTAAATTGTAACGTTGTATAATGTATTTAGAGACTCGAGTGATGTTAATTTTGTCAATCGAAAAATGGAAATTAATTGCAATTATAAGTTACTAGTAGCTACGTCTAGTATAAACGCTAAGTACAAAAAATTAGAAACTAGGAGAAAGGTCTCCATCAACTATGATCCAAAAACAAGAAAAATACTAGTGGAAATTAAAACGTAGACCCCTGTAGTACCACTCCTCAAAATAAATAAACCCCTCCGAGGCCACAAGACTGGAATGCCTGGATGATATTAAAGTGTCCAAATGTGTATTGAACTCCTTGATTAAGATACATATGCATGATGGAAACCTTAGAAAATTCCTTGAGTAGAAGATTAGCGTCATGACAGCTAGCCATCCAAGATCATGAGAGCGCCATCACCTTTTATAAATATCAACTACCTAATTTCTCCCAATCATTAACTATAATTAGTTTAGAGCCACATGCAACAATATGGTGTAAAGAAAGATGCTAAGATTAATTGGAAAATAATTAGAGGACATGATAGAGCGCCAATATCTCTCCTCAGCTCGTATTATGGTCCCCGATCAACCACGATAATTTAACCATAATTAATTAAAGTGACGATTTGGATCCAAAATTATAATGAGAGTCCCAACACTACAAAAACAACCCTGTTCTTGAGAAGCCCCGTTGAAAAAGGCCTTGCAGCCAGATAAAGGAGGAGGAGGAGGCCAAATCCCAAAATTATTTAACATGGGTATGTTGAATCCTCACACAATATTAATTATTCTATAAAAATTTATGGGTCAAAGCCCCATTGAAAATGGACTTTGCAGCGAGATAAAGGAGGAGGAGGATTCCTGCAAATCCCGAAATCATTTAACATGGACATGCATGTTAAATCCTAAACACATTGCTATAAAAATTGATGGGATCAAATCATTATAATAGAATATATTCACACCCTTTCCATGTGAGGAGATGCCATAAACCATGTTACATAAACCAACTATATAGTACATGAAATTTGATCTCATGTGTATACCATTCCAATACAATATTATATACATTTCATTATAAACCAAACAACAAAATAAAATGACCTTTGTGTATGGTGTCAAATAAAATATAACCAAGTTTAACACAATTATGATACAATTGAACATAACTCTACTAGACAAACTTTTCAAAAACCCACTACAACAATGCCAAAAAACAGAACCATTTGCTTGCCCCTGACTACAACCATTCACTTAGGGATCTATTTAAAAGTTTAGCCTAAATCTCTTGGCCTTCCTTTCCCTCCTACCGTAGAGCAAGACATCCTTCCAACTACCCGACTTTTCGGCTACCCTAGACTTTTAAACTACCTTGGGCTCTCAACCCTTTAAAATTTTTGTCTTTGTCCTCATGTTTACTTTTATATCTTCCCGACTTTTCAGCTACCCTTGACGTTTAAACTACCTTGAGCTCTCAAGCCTTTACAATTTTTGTCTTTGTCCTCATGTTTAATTTTGTATCTTATTGTCACGATAATATTAAATTAAAATATGAAATAATTATAATTTTTTTCTCACTCAAGAGGGACTTATCAATGAACAACGTCTTTACTCTTTGGGCACACATGTTGAGTACAAGTATCACGACCTAAAAAATAACTCCAAGTGCCGATGGTGGTTACTGTATGCCGGGTTACATACATTATACTATAAATTTTTAATACAATATAATATAAATTTAAATATTAATATATATAGAGAGATTAATACAAATATTTTGAAAATAAATAAATAATAAAATTTTGGAACAATAGAAAGTATAAAGTATTTTTTAATACAAATTCAAAACATGATTAAATGATCTAATTAATATTTAGAATCAATCCAAAAATCATTTCTTGTGTCAAAACCATATGCTTCAAATGGAATAAACCCTCCGTGGCCTATTTTTTTTCCTCTTTGTTTTTGCTCTTGTTCTTTTTTGTTCACGAGGCTTCTCAAGGATCTGGAGGAGGATGTTAGAGGTCTCTATGTTAGAGGAGGAGGGTCAAGGGTTTGATGTTAGTAGTAGAAGCAAAAATGGTGAGCACCTCAAGCTCCTCGTCAAAGTACTTTTGTTCAACCTGCTTAAAATCCCCCTTTTTAGGGTTTCATGGCATTTTAGGGTTTATTATAAATTAAAAAGCTTTTTTTTTGTCAAAATGTTTCATTGGGTTTGTGTAATACTGTGTACTTGTACTCTTTTTTACCCTTTTGGGTCAAGAGAGTCAACTTTGTTATGATTTTATGGTATTTTAGGGTTTACTTCAAATCTTGAGAGTTTTTTTTCTTATAAAATCAATTTTTGGATTTTATGTCTGTTGAAAATCAAATTGGGGCTATTAGTGCAGCTTATATCATTTAAAACAAATGTTATGTTTTTATGTATAGAGGATGGGCATCCAAATCTTCGAAGCTTCGAAACCCTTGATAATAAACACAATGCTATGGAGAATCTCTATATGTATTTCACTCGCGGCTGAGGTTAGTTCAATATGGTTTTCACATAAGTTAGTTCAAACTGTTGATATGGAATAATATATATATGTATATAAATATAACCACGCAGGTATAAATTTTCACTTTAAACTTTACTTTAAAGACTAGTTATGTGTTACCTTCACTGCTTATGATCCACCAAAGGGAGCCACTCTTTTTTCTCTTATTTGGTCAAACGGGAAACAGGGGTTCCCACGGATTACAACTGCTACAAAACTCACTCATATCTCTTTTGACTTGATGTTTTTCGGGTACCTGCATGCGTATTCTATTTAGCATATTTTTGTTGTATAATTTAGATAGGAAGTAAACCCTAAATTATGAGTTTACAGATTGGGAATTTGAGCCCATAGATTTTATGGTATTTTAGGCTAAATGCCAACTTTTATATTTTTCCCATCAACACCATTAGTAATAGAATCATATGGGGAAAGAGAGACAATATGCATATTTCTACCAGGAGGACAAAATCGAACACTGTCATTTGCCTCAGATAAACTACAGTCCACATCTATACTACCATGGCCAGCAATTTCATTAACCGTAGCAACAACATTCTCCTCATCTTCTATAATTTCTTTGGCTACTCCAGCCTCCTCTTCGATCTCTTCTGGATCCTATTCTGATTTCCTCTTCAGCTCTTGTTGAATTCGATGCCATAAATCACCCTCGCTCATATCTTCCATACCTGAATGATCAATAATGGAGTCGGAGGTAATTAGGTCCTCTTCTTCCTCTCCATCGAGTTCATGGTCTCTATACTCTTCACCAGCTGCAGTAGAATATGGAAGATCTAATCCTTTCCCCCATGTTGAATTTATATTTCCTTCCACACTAGATGTTGATGAAGTTGCAATTTCCACTGTTTTTATATCACTAGAGTGTACGATAGCAGACTCGACACCATCACTACTTTCACTCATGAGAGTCTTAGAGTCACCTTCTGCTAGTGCTGATGATGTTGTTGGAGATACCGTGCGACGACGAGCACCCATGCATGACCATACTAAAAGTCCAAGAGACGAACTAGTACAATGGATGGAATAACGCCATAATTAATCAAATTTGCTAAAGAAAAATGCAATTTCTCAACTCCTATGGAAAATATGACTTGGAACCCCTCAAAACGAGGAATTTATTTATTAAATCTGCATTTTAGAGCTCAGATCAACCAAAAAAAACCTTTAAACTGTGAATGAGTCCTCTGTGTATTTGTTGCAGTGGGTTAATTATTCTGAATGAGGGGAAATATATGTTCAAATAATAAAAGGATTTTCATTCTATATCAAATAATCAAAGAATGTCCATTAAGAATTTCCTATTAAAGAAGTTTTTATGGCTCACATAGTCGTCCTAGGGTGTTTTCCTTGGCTTGTGCCATAGTTTGTGCTTGTCTCATAGCAACCTGCAGCCAGACAACTTATTTTAAATCACTTCCATGTTCAGTACTACCTTACAAAAATATAAAAAATCATGCTACAATCCAATCAAGTTTGATTTTTAGTAACATTTAAGTACACTCAAATGGATTACACCTCCATGTGGACGTCATGAAATGACAAAACCTTATTGGAACAAGCCAATTGTGACATTTTAGCCAAATTATCATAAAGTGATTGATCATTCACTTTTGTGAGAATAAAAAATAATTTGCATCAAATATTAGCAGCTAGTTTAGAAAGCTCATAAAGAACATCCCCGCAGTGTAACACCCTGCTAGTGTTCCTAGATGGGTTGTTGTGTAGATCTATCAGTGGGTTCTTGGGACTCCTGGAATCAGTTGGATCAATGGGAAATGGAGCTTAATATTTATGTTGGCCAAAATAATAAATACTCCTGGTAGTTGTTTAGATGGATAGAGTCCCAAGTGAAGCGGAAGGAGAGGAGGAAAAAGCATAGGGAGGTCCAACTTATTCCTCCCTATCCTTCTGAGGTTTCAAGTGATAGAATGATTTCACAAGATAGATTTGTGACCTCCTTTTATAATATTGAAAGATAAACATATAACAATCTTTGAAAAATTCCTTGTCGTGTAGTTCTTTCTTCGTCATGCAAACAATTAATAAAGATAAGTATTCTAGCATTTGTGAATTACTATGGATGCAGTTTTTTGAGCATTGTGAATTTGTGTTTTACTTATAAATTATTTTCTGAACACGATTTAGAAAAATTTATAAATACTTGCTATCGTAACACACAACACAATGTTGCTTGCGCTCTATGTTTTTCTCCTTCTCTGACTAATGAATAAAATATCGGTCGTATGTTTTATTTTTACAAAAATAAGGGGTCAAGTGATAACTTTACCACATTTATGGGTCGAGAAAGCACTTCCAAAATTGGCACACATCTCATATTATTTAGAAGTTTGTAAAGGCAGGAAAACAAAACAACTACTAAGCCCACCCACCTGGTTCACTAAACGTTCCCTCCCCATATCCATAGCAGTTTTTGAGGTAGGGATTTACTTTTTCCCTCGAGTAAGCACTGAGGCAGGTGCGGGAATACATAGGGGACTAACGATTTCCATCTAATCCATTTCCATTGAATAGGAAGAAGAAATAATAACCTTGCCCAGAACAGATTCTTTACATTACCAGAATTAAAACTAACGAAATGAAATCCAAACGATACCCCATAAGAAAAGAGAACCAATAGAAAGAGAGTGGGCAGCGGGGGGTGGAAAAGTTTTAAATACCGAGGGATTGAATACCAAAGTAATCGATGTTCTCCCTTACCAGTGAAAATAGGTGCAGAATAAGGGTACCTGCACGAAGCTGGTACCCAAAAGGGCCGCAATCAGAGCGCATGAGCGGAAAAAAAAAATTGGCGCACACGTGCTTCCAAATGCGCGCATGCGTCATTGCTTCGACAATGCCAAATGTCCATGTGGTGTAGCCCATGTGGACAAAAGGTGCACACACGTGTGATTAATGCGTACACACAAAGTGGCGCACACACGTTAAGGACACATGCGCGCCCGTGTTTTTTTTATAAAAAAAACAAAGCTCATAGGTTTGTCATTTTCAACAAACCCGTGAGCGCATAGAGGCCAAGCAAGCACCCAGTGAACGCATCGTAGAGAACCCAAGGCCTCCTCAATGCCACCAAATTGCCCCTACACCACCTTCCCAACCATTTCTCTAGGTAGGTGCTCAACAAAGCATCAATCTGTTGTTATTTTTGGTTTTTTTTGTTTTCCATTTGAATTTTAATTTTAAAAAAAATTCAATCCATTAATAAACCAAAAAAAATTCATTGCAGGCCATCTACACCTAACAAGTTGACAAACACACCTGAACCATCTGATGAAACCAATGAAACCTAAACTTCAGAAGACAACATGGGAACCGACAATGAACCAAATGAAAACCCCGAAGATCAATTACACCAAGATTTAAATGAATTGAGGGAATTAAGCGATGAATTGAAGAGCACCAAGGAAGCCTTTCGGGTTTCCTTAGCTTCATCATTGCAAAACATTATTGAATCAATCAATATTGCACATAGTGAGATAACAAACTTGAGCCAATACAGGGCTCGAATGAGGGAACACTACTCCACTAGGATGTCCAAAGACCAGATAAAAGACCTCAACATCACCAAATCCTAGTTGTATAGCAAATTCATAGTTCCCTCGACAAGACAACCTCCAGTTGTGATGAGGAGATGGGTTTGCATGGAATGGTGTATTTACCATCCATGGAGAGATAACTGGAGAAAGAGATGGTTTATGGTGTTTGATAGGCCCTCGTGCAACAATTTGGAGGTCCCACAGTATTTAATTCAGAAATTGTGGGTTGAGTTTGAGCTAGGCTACCATGTCGACTATTTTGACATCACTGAGCTTCAGGGTGTCAATCTTGGCTTTGCCCAAGATTGACCTCAAGCCCGCCGCAACCCACTTAGAGGACCTCCTGCACCTAGGAGAGAGCCAAACCCCCCTCCTCATCCACCCGGGTTTGGTAGCGGCCTAGATGAGATTGATGACTCCATCAAACGTGCCACACATCACTTTCTTAGACATACCACATTCGTGGCTATGTCTTCACAGAGCCGGGAGGACATCGATGAGACACAGACAGCTACACGGTCTATGGGTGGTGGCTGGGACATGCCGGGTACAAGTGGATCCCAGGCGAGGCCTTCTAGTTCTACTGGAACAATGGCACATCGTTGTTCTCACTATGGTAATTATTTCCACGTTACTACGCAACAACATGCCATAGAGAGCTACATGGAGCAAGTTAGCTATTGATTTATTTAATGTTCAAGTATTTGTTGTATTTTATTTGATATCGTATTGTTTAATATAATTAAATTTGAATTACACATTGTTGACTTTATTTGTTTTAATGTATATTTATTCGGGGTCGGGTCTCCATCCCCTAGGTGGGAGGACATCAGTTCCTTCGACCTAGATCAAGCCATGGCAGCAGCAGAGGAGATTGCAGCACCATACACACAGGTAACTTCTTTACTTTCATTAATTAGATCCAGTTACGAGTAATTTGTGTTCAGTAATTACAAATTAATTAGCACTGAGTAATTACCATATTATTATCAGATTTTACAATTGTGTTTATAATATTGTCGAAATTATTTGAGAGCTATAAATTCAAATAATCCAACCAAAAAAAAATGAAACCTTATAAAACATGAAAACATAAGAAAACTAGAAACATTTGTCCATGCTAATTTTAGGCATCCTAGACCTCTAATGATTATACAAATGGGAGAGAAATTTCCAAAATCTGTCATTCTTACTTGACCAATGATGAGCTCGCAGCTGGGGTTTTGGTGATGCCCGCAGTGTCCTTCATCCTCAGACTACCATCCAATGCTTGCTTTCTCTTCCTGTGCTTGATCAATGCCATGTGTGTTATTATTGCTTTTCCATTTGTCACCATTTCATCCAAGTTATATTTTCCATGTACTCTCCTTGTCCAAATCATCTTCAAATGACCATAGTATGGGTCATTTGACTCTTGGCTCAATAGGTGTGCCAATGGCTCCAATGCCCATCACTTTGTCCACCAAATCAACCTTTGCTGCCATGTCCTTATGCCATGTGTTCTTCAAGCTTAAACTTTGAGAATATATTACCATGGTAATTGTCACTTTCCCCTGTATTTTACTAATAGTTTCTTTTAATGGTAAAGGTGGTCAAATCACTTCTATGCTTCTGGTAACTTTGTTGCATCAATTGAGTTCACTGAGATGTTGTACTTGTCACTTTTGCATCCACTGATACCAATAGGAAAACTATTTATTGCTATGAATTTTCACTACATTGTGCAAAACTCTCGGGAAAGAGAGAATCATAGTGGCCAAGTTTCTAGAAATTCAAGAACTTGATCTTTTTCATGTCCTTATTACCCTAGTTTATTCTCACGAGATTTCCAATTTATTCTAATATTTGAGACTGAAAGTAATCATACTACTACTCCTAGAACATGCTATTAGGAAAGACATATAAAAAACGTAAAACAACTTATCACATGTATTGTCACTAAAGTTTTTGAAAATGATGTAAGGCCCATAAGGAAGAGTGATAATCTTACAAATATGGTCTATGGGGCCTTGTTATTATCTTGATTCAAATACAACTTGGTAAAACATTTGGCATCAATAATACTCATTTAACTCAAGATTTATATGATTTCAATCAAGTGATATCATTCTGACAACATAGCTATTCAATCGAGAACACATAATTACTCATTTAATGCAAAAGAACATGGCATATTTAAGCTTGTAAGTAAGTTAATCATGAAAAAGATTTCTCTTTCTTCCTTTTTCTAATGATCAACACTCTAAAGTGTATTAAATAGCATGAACACTAACTTAATTGCTATTTAGCACCTCTTTGCAAATTGAAACAATGAGATGCCATTTTATTTGATGATGTAAATGTTATCGAAATAAAGGGACTCAAGATCCTCACTCTAGGGATGCAAAAAAATTTCCACTGGGTGAATCAAGCTTGTAGGAAACTACAAATCTATAAGAAGACATCATAACCTAGGAACTCTTCATCAAGAACCCAAACACATTACATAGGTTTCCAATTCAAATTTGTAAATGGACATGAATTCCATTCGCTTATGAGGCACTGCACATCTCTCTAGGACTAAAGGAAAAGCTCACCATGTCACCTTCTATGCCATGTCACCTTATTTAATTTTAATTTCATGCCATGCCACCTTCTATCCTTTCAGAATATTGAATATCAATGACAACTTTTGCCATCAAACACTTCAAGCATAAATTGTCAACCTTCTTTGCCACATTATCTTCAATGAATGACCACATAATGGGTCATTTGTTCCTATCATGGGTCCAATCCATTGTGGGTCAAAGGACACGATCCCCACAACCATGTTCTTTACCAAGTCTTGAACAAATGGACTGCACCAATACAATAAAAATGTTATATAATATCCAAAGACCATCAAACCACTATCATAGAACTTGAATATAAATTAATTGCAGTCATGTTTTTTAAGTACCATCGTTTTCATTCTCATTTGCATTGTGTTTAATATTGTTAATATTTTTTTTATAAATTCAGTCTAAAAATTGTAGTGTTCGCAGGCTCCAACGACCAGCCATCACCACCGGGGATCAGCAGATCTCCATGTGCACAGGTATCATGTGTATTAAAGCATAAATTTAATTTCAAATATGATGACTTGTCCATGTATATTTATATTTTTCTATATTAAACTATGAGGTTATAAATGTGTATGCAGGTGCGAGTACCTCAGCTTGGTAGTGCCATTATTCCTCCCTCCCAGGCCTTTCAGCCACCTTATATGCCAGTTGTATCCCCTGGCATACATGCCCCATTCCATGCATCCATCCCCACCCACTTCCATCCAGCCCCCCCTCCTATATAGCACCACAGTTCCATCCAGCTTCCCCTTATGTTTCATATCGAGCTCCACCTCCATATAAGTTTCCCATATTCCCACCCTCCCCCATCCGACCATGACACACCACCCATCCATAGTCACCCATCCCTCCACCGCAACACATAACTCGCCCCCCCCCACATTCCCCCACCACACTCGCTTCCCCTTCCAGGGTTCCCCGATCCATAGTATAGCCAGCTAGACGTGCACCTCCACTTTGCCCACCCCAGTCCATACCTCCTTCTGCCACCCCCCCTTCTTCCATTGTTCCCCCCAGTGGTGTAGCCACTGTCGATGTGGCTACATCCTCCCCTTTACCGTCCACCCTAGCTGCAGAGCATGTTGTCCAGCCGACTGCCTTATCTACCAACCCTGAAGACCAGCCTATTGTGTTCACGGTGAGATTGACTAGTTTATGAAAATCTCATTGAATTTTAACAAAAATTACTATATGCATCTAATTTCATCATTTATCTGATTGTTCTAAATGTTGTATGGTGGCATTGCCAAGAGACTAGGAGCACGGAGGAGGGATACCCCCTCATGACTTACAATATCGCATGCGGTGAGTTATCTAAGATTTGAAAACTATTTTTATTTTTAAATTATGTTTTATACTTGTATAATTGCCAGGAAAAGTTGACATATTATTGTTGTCGTTTCAGGGCTCAGGGGGACGTGGTCCATGACTCCTGAAGGACCCAGCTTCCTCTAGCACGAATAAGAGGAAGATCGAATTTGGAGATGCACCTGGGAGCTCTGAGGGTGGGAAGGAGGATTGAGAGACCCTCCTATGTACACTAGCCACGATGTGGCATTTTGGGCACAAGTTGCCATATTTTTTATAGGGCACCATGGGCCCTATTTTGTATAGGGAACGAGTTGCCAAATTTTTTACAGGGCACCATAGGCCCTATTTTGTATAGGGCACGAGTTGCCATATTTTGTACAAGGCACGAATTGCCATTATATAGATATTGGGAACGATGTTCCATTTTTCCAAAAAATGTACATGATTGGATGATTTTTGCATATTAATAGATGGATCTGTACTTGTCTATATGACTTTGTCTTTGATTACATTTTTGCATACACGATTTTGTCTTCAATAACAATGTCATGGAAAAGTTTTCACATACATATAGATGTTATTTCTAGACACCAAGTGAACTCAATATGAGTCCCTTTTATTTTAATGGGTCTTGCATCTTTTCCTTTCAGCAGCAACATACCTAACCAAGCAAACCAAGGAGTGATATTTACATTACAAAGTGTCGTGACTTTAGGGCTACAAAAAAATAAATAGGAGACGATGACTTCTTCCATACTTAACTTTGTAATGGCTATAATAGTTAATTCTAACAAGCATTGCATCACATATTTTATCAAATTAACCTAGATATATGAGAAGTTCAAATGTGTGCTTGGATGGAAGGGTTAACCATATCACTTGAATTATTTCAAACATGAGGGGTATGCATAGGTGCAATTGGATTGAGTAATAAAAGAGAATTGTTAATGTAGTTACATATGGATCGTTCTTTGTGTGTTAGTATGTGCCTTTAATGAAAGCATGGTTAATGTGTTGAACTACTACTTGCACAAGTTGGCATAGACCCTTAGTAATGATAATGTCTTCAATGTTTTGGTAATATTGATAATCACTCTTTGTAATTTAAGTATCTTGGATTTTTTTATGTTAAGAACATATTGAGCATAGTCAACTCAATGGTTCAAGACATCATTTTACCCCACGATCCATGGAAGATTCATTAGAGTCATATGAACCTCATTTTCATCACCTCAACCATGGTCAAGATGCCAACATCCATCCTTAGTAGTCAAAACCTCATGTTGGCACCCATATCACACTTAAAGATAAAAAATTCTTTTAAACGGCATGTCTAGGGTTGAGGGAATCTTGATGGATAATATCCTTACAACATTTATATTCGATTTGAGGCCTCATATGTCCTCACCTTATCATTGTAAATACCTAAAGACCCATCCTTAGTGCACAAAACCTCCAAATGGAATCCATATCCAAAACAAAGGCCATGTATCCTATCTAGAGAGCTTGTGTAGTGATTCAAGGACTTGTTCATGGCTCATGAGCATGCAAATATTCATTTAGGTCCTAATAACCTTTATATTTTTTAATCACCATGCTCGAGGTCTAGAGACCCATCCCTTGTGTTGAAAATCCTCTATTGGCATTGTTGTAGGAGCTTTATTCAACTAGTCAACTAGAATAAAGAGTTGACTAGAGGTATACATTGTAAAAATAAATATTTGTTAGGGATTAATAAAAGGCTAGTTATTGATGGCTCTAAAGTTACATTCTCCCCTTTCTCACTTTCCATTTATGTGTATGAATATGTAGATATATATTGGATAATGACACATAATGACACTTGGATAGATAGATTGGGAAAATTTTAGATGAATGCCTAGAACTCTACACACAAGTTAAAGAAAAAAAGAAAAAAAAAATCTAAAATTGGGAACAAATAGCCAAAACCAACAATGCAACTAGAACACAATGACCAAGGGAACTTCAAAATGCAACACCACTCCACAAAAGAAGTTGCTTTAGACCTACCTCATTTGGTATGAGAGAATCTGTTTTAGAGACCTAGAGACCTACCTACCACTTCTCTCATTTGAAATGAGAGAAGTTGCTTTAGACCTACCTCACTCTAACCCTAACCCTCACCCAAACCCTAGCACTAAACCATCTTCTTCTTCATCACCATCACCATCACCATCACCATCATCATCAACATCTTCATCATCATCACCATCATCACCATCATCATCATCATCAACATCTTCATCATCATTGTCATCTCTAGGTTCCTCATCAGCATCTCCATCATCACATCTTCTTCATCATCATCATCATCATCTTCATCACCATCACCATCATCATCAACATCTCCATCATCATCACCATCTTCATCATCATCATTAACTCTAACTCTAACCATAATTCAATTTCCTTCTATAACTCTAACCCTAACCCTCACCCAAACCCTAGCACTAAACCATCTTCTTCATCATCACCATCACCATCACCATCACCATCACCATCACCATCAAAGTCTTCATCATCATCACCATCATCATCACCATCAACATCTTCATCATCATTGTCATCTCTAGGTTCCTCATCAACATCTCCATCATCACATCTTCTTCGTCGTCATCATCATCATCTTCATCACCATCACCATCATCATCAACATCTTCATCATCATCACCATCTTCATCATCATCATTAACTCTAACTCTAACCCTAATTCAATTTCCTTCGATAACTCTAACCCTAATCCTCACCCAAACCCTAGCACTGAACCATCTTCTTCATCATCACCATCACCATCACCATCACCATCATCATCAACGTCTTCATCACATTATAGGAAATTTCAATTTAAAATGGGCCTTCCAAAAATAATACCAATCCCATGTCATCATGTATTAGCCAATCAAAATGCTTTAAAATTCAACAAGGGAGCACCTAAAAAAATTGGAGGGAAAAAATAAAAACTATTTTTTTGGATCGTATTTTCAACTTATCTCCTTGTAGGTTTACTCAAATTTCAAGCCGGAGGACTCGTTGGATGCATAATTAAATTATGCATCCAACGAGTACCCATGTTGCCTACTTTTAACAACATCCACACCATGAAAAATCGAAAATATATTAAAAAACGTGTTTTATCGAGAGAAAACACGTTTTTTAATGTATTTTCGATTTTTCATGGTGTGGATGTTGTTAAAAGTAGGCAACATGGGTACTCGTTGGATGCATAATTTAATTATGCATCCAACGAGTCCTCCCGCTTGAAATTTGAGTAAACCTACAAGGAGATAAGTTGAAAATACGATCCAAAAAAGTAGTTTTTTACTCTCTCTCTACTATTATTTTATTATTTTCTTATTATTTTCCTTATGAGGCCCATTTTTTACCCAAATTTCCTCTAATGTCATCACCATCAACATCTTCATCATCGTTTTCATCTCTAGGTTCCTCATCAACATCTCCATCATCACATCTTCTTCGTCATCATCACCATCATCTTCATTACCATCACCATCATCATCAACGTCTTCATCATCATCATCATTAAATCTAACTCTAACCTTCATTCAATTTCCTTCTATAACTCTAACCCTAGCACTAAACCATCTTCTTCATCATCAGCATCACGATCACCATCACCATCACCATCACCATCATCATCAATGTCTTCATCATCATCACCATCAACATCTTCATCATCGTTGTCATCTCTAGGTTCCTCATCAACATCTCCATCATCACATCTTTTTCATCGTCATCATCATCATCTTCATCGTCATCACCATCATCATCATCATCATTAACTCTAACTCTAACCTAATTCAATTTCCTTCTATAACTCTAACCCTAACCCTCACCCAAACCCTATCACTAAACCATCTTGTTTATCATCACTATCACCATCACCATCACCATCATCATCAACGTCTTCATCATCATCACCATCAACATATTCATCATCGTTGTCATCTCTAGGTTCCTCATCAACATCTCCATCATCACATCTTCTTCCTCATCATCATCATCATCTTCATCACCATCACCATCCTCATCAACGTCTTCATCATCGTCACCATCTTCATCATCATCATTAACTCTAACTCTAACCCTAATTCAATTTCCTTCTATAACTCTAACCCTAACCCTCACCCAAACCGTAGCACTAAACCATACTCTTCACCATCACCATCACCATCACCATCACCATCACCATCATCATCAACATCTTCATCATCATCACCATCATCATCATCATCAACATCTTCATCATCGTTGTCATCTCTAGGTTCCTCATCAACATCTCCATCATCACATATTCTTCGTCATCATCATCATCATCTTCATCGGCATCAGCATCATCATCAACGTCTTCATCATCATCACCATCTTCATCATCATCATTAACTCTAACCCTAACCTTATTTCAATTTACTTCTATAACTCTAACCCTAACCCTCACCCAAACCCTAGCACTAAACCATCTTCTTCATCATCACCATCACCATCACCATCACCATCAACGTCTTCATCATCATCACCATCAACATCTTTATCATTGTTGTCATCTCTAGGTTCCTCATCAACATCTCCATCATCACATCTTCTTCGTCATCATCATCATCATCATCTTCATCATCATCACAATCATTATCAACGTCTTCATCATCATCACCATCTTCATCATCATCATTAACTCTAACTCTAACCCTAATTCAATTTCCTTCTATAACTCTAACCCTAACCCTCACCCAAAACCATCTTCTTCATCATCACTATCACCATCACCATCACCATCACCATCACCATCACCATCATCATCAACGTCTTCATCAGCATCAGCATCATCATCATCATCATCAACATCTTCATCATCATTGTCATCTATAGGTTCCTCATCAACATCTCCATCATCACATCTTCTTCGTCATCATCATCATCATCTTCATCACTATCACCATCATCATCAACATCTTCATCATCATCACCATCTTCATCATCATCATTAACTCTAACTCTAACCCTAATTCAATTTCCTTCTATAACTCTAACCCTAACCCTCACCCAAACCCTAGCACTAAACCATCTTCTTCATCATCACCATCACCATCACAAGTCCAGAATGGCCACGTGGACCTGTGGGAGCCGACAGAATCCAAGTCCGCTCGTCGGTTTGGGTTCCGTGGCCCTGAAGCAAATCCCAAAAGTGTCCCTGAATGGCCCCGGAGTGCCCGACTAGAATGCCCGTAGCATCCAAACCGTGGCTCCGTTCGTGAATCCATCGATGCCGGTGGGTCCGGGACATCGGGTTTCAACTAGGGGACCCCCCACAGCATGCCTAGAAGACCCAGAAGCGGTGCCAATGGGCCATCTACGGAGCTAGGGTTTTTCTGAGCGAGGGCCATTCCAAATTTGCTCAAGAGGTCCATTTATCGTCCGGAGGCCCGTGAGTGTGCGTGGCCACCGTGGACAAGTCCACAATGGCCACGTGGACCTGTGGGAGCCAACAAAATCTAAGTTCGTTCGCTGGTTTGGGTTCCGTGGTCTCGGAGCAAATCCCCAAAGTGTCCCTGAATGGCCCCGAGGTGCCCAACTAGATTGTCCGTAGCATCCAAACCATGGCTGCGTTCGCAAATCCGTCGATTCCGGTGTGTCCGGGGCACAGGGTTTCATCTAGGCCCACCCCCACAGTGTGCCTCGAAGACCCGGAAGCGGTGCCAATGGGCCATCTCTAGAGCTAGGGTTTTGCTCAGTGAGGGCCATTCCTAATTCACTCAAGGGGGGCATTTCTCGTCCGGAGGCCTCCAGGCATGTGTGGGCACCATGGAAAGGTCCACAATGGCCATGTGGACCTGGGGGAGCTGATGGAATCTAAGTCCACTTGTCGGTTTGGGTTCCGTGGCCCCGAAGCAAATCCCCAAAGTGTCCCTGAATGGCACTGAGGTGCTCGATTAGAATGCCCATAGAAACCAAACCGTGGCTCCATTCGCAAATCCATCAATTCTGGTGGGACCGGGACGTCGGGTTTCAGCTAGGGGCCCCCCCACAATGTGCCTCGAAGACCCGAAAGTGGTTCCAATGGGCCATCTCCAGAGCTAGGGTTTTGCTTAGTGAGGGCCATTCCAGATTCGCTCGAGGGGGGCATTTCTCATCCGAAGGCCCCCGGGCATGCATGGCCTCCGTGGATAGGTCCACAATGGCCATGTGGACCTGTGGGAGCTGACGGAATCCAAGTCCGCTCGCCGGTTTGTGTTCCGTGGCCCCGGAGCAAATCCCCAAAGTGTCCCTAAATGGCCCCGGGGTGCCCGACTAGAATGCCCGTAGCAGCCAAAACGTGGCTTCGTTCGCGAATCCATCGATTCCGATGGGTCCGAGATGCTGGGTTTCAGCTAGGGGATCCCCCACAGTGTGCCTCGAGGACTTGGAAGCGATGCCAATGGGCCATTTCCGGAGCTAGTTTTTTGCTTAGTGAGGGCCATAATTTCCAAATTCGCTCAAGGGGGCCATTTCTCGTCCGGAGGCCCTCGGACGTGCGTGGCCACCATGGACTTGTTATTCCAAGTACTTCAAGGGATGTAGTTGGGTATGTATGTATGTATTTCTATGTATGTAGTGTTAGTGACATGTAACTAAGTATGTATGTATGTATGTATGTATGTATGTATCTCTATGTATCTTTATGTATGTATGTATCTCTATTATCTCTATGTATGTATGCATGTATGTATGGCAAAGACATGTATGTATGTATGTATTAACAAAAAATGCATGTACCAACAAAATAACATAAAACTACACATACCTCGATGTAGAACATAACATTCTTTGATACAATTCTTCCTCTTATGTAAAGTTGACTTGCCTCATTCAATAAATCCATCTGGATCCTCTCTGTTGCTAATTGTCTCCATCAATATATCGTGCTTTGAATGAGGTAGGTAGTAGTGTACCTTGGTTGAACTCTTGCTTGACATTGTCTGAAGATGGATGTTTGTGCCAACGATCAAGTTTGTGAAGTGATACACCACTGAACCTGGTTTGTAATCCATGAATACATGCCCACTAGTCTTTCTTGACTTCCCATCTAGTGTAAGATATTCCCCCTTAACCACCAGCGAGCCAATAGGAAATTCAATGCCTTCATCGTCGATTAATGATGCGTAGAGGGTTTTCTTACCTTGGATGCACTGTGCCAGCCAATAATCTGCACCCCGTTCATTGTCTTTTGGGGAAACAACTGCATATATGTGTCTTGGTTGTACAAGATCTAAGATATGGTCGTAGTTTGTCGAAATTGCTGACTGACCTTCCTCTAACTGGGTTGTTTCAACAACTGCACGCTGGTCTACTGCAAGTGACACATGATCCCATTCAACAATAGGTGTTTCGATCAATGCATATACGAATGTACCATGGTTTGCATTTCTCAAAGGACCTTTGGCCCAGGTTCAATTGTGTGTGCTCATTCCTGAATCTCTCATAGAGTTCAGTCTGTGTGGTGTCAAGGAAGCATTTAACATGGAGTTCACGTTTAGTAGAACCTTTTCTCAGCTTTAGCACGTCACTTTGGTTTGATGAAGGTCTAGTATGATCATGCAAAAACTTTTGTACTAACTCCTTAACATCATCAATTAGCTTCCTATCTGCACGAGGCAACCTACCAACAAAATCCCAACAATCGTTTCCACCCGGACTGTCAAAATTTTCTCTTATAATAGAGTACTTTTTGATAGTTTTTCTATTTAATTTGAGTATGTGAGAAGTGTGTGATAGCAGGCGACGTTGCCTTGTGGACTTGCTTACAACTGATTTGCTAAAACACAACGAGCTGCACAAAGATATTTTGTACGAGATGTCTTCCTAATCGCATTAAATGCATATTGGAGATTTCTAACAATATGAATGCTAGCCTCTGAACTTTTAACTATCTTTATGCCCAAAATTCTCCTAACAACAACTAAACAATGTGACATTAACAAACATAGCAATAATTGGCATTTACCTGCATCACCTTTGGATTCAAAATATTCCTTGACAATTTTGCAGCATTGCCATTCGATAGTACATTTTGGCAACTTACCTTCAAGGCCCGGCATAGCACTTTCATCCACATGAATACATCTAGGAGTTCTTCTTCTTGCACTATACAGTCAAGGTAGGGAGGGTGGACATGAGACATGAATACTAGAGCTTGTTTGTTGTGGTGCTTCGTTCACAGATTGGGCCATAATGGGAGTGTTGTCTTCTTGGGGAGATTGCAAATTCAACACTGCTTGTATGTCCATCTCTACACATGTAGCATCTCCCAATATTCCTGTGTCGTAAGGAACTTCAGCAAGACTCGTTGATGGATTGTTGGTTGGAGATTGTGTTGATGTTGGAATTTGAATTGGGTCCATTGGACACGACCGCTTTACCTGTGGTTTCGAACAAGAGTTTGTCATGTCATCAACTATGTTAGGATCAGTGGCAGGATCCGAGGAAATGACAGGACCATGTCTCACTCTTTCCATTTCCAACCTGGCCTTTTCTCTTAAGTCATTGGCCTTTTAATGGGCAGATTCCTTCTATATATATATATATATATATATATATATTTTTATTTTTTTTTTCTTTTTTCTTTTTTCTGTTGCATGAGTTTCCCATCTCCAAAGTCTCTTTAACAAACTATGAGGCCTACCCCTGCAAAAGAAACAACAAATAAGACATTAGTTCCATTATAAAATGAACTTGACACATTCCAACATAACTTACCACTTTACAAATTAACACATACAACTACAGACTATGTTGGTTTATTTGTGTTCGAATAAACATCTTTATCCCTTACAATTCAAATCAATATAGATGATGGTTGGTCAAGTGGAGAGTGGAGAAACTAGTGTCTTGCCTAGCCATGAATTCATAAAAATTATGGTAGTAACACCCTACAATAGATATGGCTAGAGATGCCTTGGGAATATTTTGATAGTTTTTCTACATCAAATAAGGTAAAGAGAGCATGGACAAAATTTCATGAGGCAAGTAGTCAATATCAAAGGCACGATATTAAAGAAAAATTACGATAAACATAGCATGAAGATGAGAGCATGGACAAAATTTCATGAACTAATCAATATGGACCCTCTCCCATGAAGATGAGATCATGGACAAAATTACATGAACTAATCAATATGGACCCTCTCCCATGATTGAATCTTAGGATTTTATTCAAATTGAAGAGGCTCAAGAGAGAACCTCATCATAGAAGGAAACGTGTGGGGGAGAAATAGTTTGAAAGTTTATGCTATAGGTTTTTCTATGGTGTACAATGTGTAAAAGATGGAGGTTTATTAAACCATTTATTTGTATTTCTTTCAAATGAAAAAGAGTTTATGCTAGAGATTCCTTGGGAATATTTTGATAGTTTTTCTAGATCAATTAAACATAGCATGGAGATGAGAGCATGGACAAAATTTCATGGTAATAGTTATTGGTTTACATTGCATACTTCATCTTGTCTAGTCACTTCATATGAGTTTTTTTAGATGTGAACTTGGGAAATCTTCTTGTCAAATTCATTGTTGTCTATGCATGGATATTGCTGTAGGCATATGATAAAAACAAAAAGGCATGGGAGAATCTCAAATCTTGTGAATGAAAAGAATTATTTACAATTCACGATACCTATAGAAATGATCTCCACTTGCAATGGAAACTAGTAGCTTGAATGTATCCACTAGATTCCAAGACCACTAAAGAGGTTTGTTAGATTCCAAGAGTGATTTTGTGTCCAATAGATCAATGAGTGTCCAAAAGATGGATGAGTGTGAGCCAATAATGAACCAGTAAGAGCTTGAAACCCGCAGAAAAATGAAAACTCGTGTTTTTTGCTAGAATTCCCGCGAACAGAGAACTCTGTTTTTTTTAAACTAGCAGCAACTACGTGCACGCGTGTTTGAATGCATGCACGCATGTTTGTATAGCATACACATCATTAGCGCGTATGCGCTAAAACACGCACACGCACCCTTGCATAACGTTTACACCATTTAATGTCGAACCTTCCCCACATCGAAATTATTTGCATAAATTGGACTAGGTGATGAAATTTGAAGGGTGGGTATTAATGTTTATTGGAACGGCATTTGTTCTTGGAGTCCTTGGCATTCGTTTAAGTTATTTAGTGAAAGAATTAATGTATCTACCTCTATGTCGAAACTATTTTCCATGCTGATGCAGGCCACTACCCGCCTTGTTGTCTTACCAAAAGGCATGAGAATGAGGAATAAGACTTAAAATTATGGACTTCACCATCAAATAAGCCTTACAATCACATTGGTAAGGACTGATAAGAAGATCACAACAATCCAATGTGTCGAATATGAGATGATAGTATCAATTGAAGACTTATATGGTAAATTTAATATAAGACTTACTTATAGTTGTCTCAGGAGCTTACTCTTTGCGTCTTGACACATTTGATACTTTATGGTTGTCTCTGCACCTTGACCCAGTTGATATTATAAGGTGAGGATGTGCATGCATAATAATCCTTATTTATGACTATACGATGAGGATTTAAATGGAAGAGGATGTAAAGACATGTTATTTTCATATGTATTTTGGTGGCAAGTGTCGAAGAGAAACGTGGTGATAAAACACATGTGTTTGGAAGGACAGAGGGAGATTACATGATCATGATCATGCCTCCCATCAAATTGAAGACAATTCCTGAGCCAATTTTTTTTTTTAAATTTGATTAATAACCATTGGGTACTTTAGTCCAAAATATTTTTTCTAACTCATTGTTTCTCCATATTGTGTGCCTACTGCCACCTCTCTATATCAATGCATAAATCAACCTCTGCTTGGTTTGTGGTTCTAGTTGCATGCCATTATTTGCAGTTGCATGCCATTGACTGTTGTTTAGAGTTTTTGTGAGTCTATGATATTCATGCAATAAATGAAGTCTTGTAGAGGAGTACCCATGATGACGAAGATGAAGATGAAGATGATGATGATGACGAATATGATTATCATCATCATCATCATCATCCTAATCCTCATCATCCTCATCATAATCATCTTCGTCGTCGCCATCATCATCAAAATGACCTTAGTGAAATTCATCCTAACTAACTAACTAACTAAGATGAAGATGAGTACGAAGATGAAGATGATGATGATGATGAAGATGGATATGATCACCATCCTCATCCTCATCCTCATCCTCATCCTCATCATCCTCATCCTCATCATCCTCATCATAATCATCTTCATCGTCATCATCTTCATCTTCGTCACCATCATCATCATCATCTTCATCATCATCATATTCGTCATAAACATCATCATCATCATCATCATCATCATCTTCTTCTTCTTCATCACCATCATCATCATCAACATCTTCATCATCATCTTCATCATCAACATCATCAACATCATCATCATCGTCATCATCATCATTAATGATGATGGTGATGACGAAGATGATGATGATGATGATGGTGATGAAGATGATGGATGATGATGAAGATGAGTACGAAGATGAAGATGATAATGATGATGACGAAAAATATGATCATCATCATCATCCTCATCCTCGTCATCCTCATCCTCATCCTCCTCCTCCTCATCATCATCATCCTCATCATCATCGCCATCATCATCATAATCATCTTCATTGTCATCATCATCATCATCATTATCATCCTAATCATCATCATCCTCATCATCGTCATCATCCTCATCATCATCATCATCATCATCATATTCATCTTCATCATCATCATCATCGTCATCATCCTCTTCCTCATCATCATCCTCATCCTCATCATCCTCATCATCGTCATCTTGGTCATCATCTTCATCATCATATTCATCATCAAAATCATCATCATCATCATCAAGAAGGGAGAATCAAGGTTTGACCTAGAGTGACCCCTTTTAATCATTCCTAGAGTTATGTTGCTGATGGACCAAAATTAAGCACTCCAACTAACTATGGGGAAAATCACATCATCTTCATCTTTGTCACCATCATCATCATCTTCATTATCATCCTCATCATCCTCATCATCATCTTCTTCATCATCATCATCATGATCAACATCTTCGTCATCATCTTCATCATCATCGTCGTCATCATCATCATCATCATCATCATCATCATCATCTTCGTCATCATCATCATCAATGATGATGATGATGATGATGATGCTGAAGATGATGGATGATGATGAAGATGATTACGAAGATGAAGATGATGATGATAATGATGAGGAATATTATCATCATCATCATCCTCATCATCTTCATTGTAATCATCTTCGTCAACATCATCATCATCATCATCATCCTAACTAACTAACTAACTAAGATGAATATGACTACGGAGATGAAGATGATGATGATAATGATGAAGATGATGATGAGAATGAATATGATCATCATCATCATCATCCTAATCCTCATCATCCTCATCTTAATCATCTTCGTCATCGCCATCATCATCAAAATGACCTTAGTGAAATTCATCCTAATCATCATCATCCTTACTAACTAACTAAGATGAAGATGAGTATGAAGATGAAGATGATGATGATGATGATGATGATGAAGATGAGTACGAAGATGAAGATGATGATGATGATGAAGATGAATATGATCACCATCCTCATCCTCATCCTCATCATCCTCATCATAATCATCTTCGTTGCCATCATCTTCATCATCATCATCCTAATCATCATCATCCTAACTAACTAACTAACTAAGATGGAGATGAGTACGAAGATGAAGATGATGATGATGATGATGATGATGATGACGAAGATGATGATGATGATGATGATGATGATGATGACGAAGATGAGTACAACGATGAAGATGATGATGATGATGATGAAGACGAATATGATCACCATCATCATCCTCATCCTCATCATCCTCGTCATAATCATCTTCGTTGTCACCATCATAATCATCATCATCCTAACTAACTAACTAACTAAGATGAAAATGAGTATGAAGATGAAGATGATGATGATGATGATGAAGATGAGGATGATGATGATGACGATGACGAATATGATGATCATAATCATCATAATCATCCTCATCATCATCATAATCATCATCATCATCATCATCCTCATCATCATAATCATATTCATCGTCGTCATCATCATCATCCTCATCATCCTAATAATCATCATCCTAACTAACTAACTAACTAATCATCTTCGTTGTCAACTAACTAACTAATGTCATCTTCATATTCATCACCATCATCATCATCATCATCTTCATCATCATCATCATCATCATCATCATCATCATCATCTTCTTCTTCATCATCATCATCATCATCAACAACATCTTCGTCATCATCTCCATCATCAACATCATCATCTTCATCATCATCATTGATGATGATGGTGATGATGATGATGATGATGATGAAGAAGATGATGGATGATGATGAAGATGAGTACAAAGATGAAGATGATGATGATGACGACGACTAATATGATCATCAACATCATCCTCATCCTCGTCATCATCATCATAATCATCTTTGTCGTCATCATCATCATCATTATCATCCTAATCATCATCATCCTCATCATCCTCGTCATCATCATCATCATCATCATCTTCATCATCATCATTGTCATCATCACCCTCTTCCTCATCACCCTCATCATCCTCATCTTGGTCATCATCTTCATCATCATCATCATCATCAAGAAGGGGGAATAGAGGTTTGACCTAGAGTGACCCCTTTTAATCATTCATAGAGTTATGTTGTTGATGAACCAACATTAAGCACTCCAACTCACAATGGGCCAAATCACAAGGTTGGTTCCCAATACAAAACCTAGTAAGTAGGATGGTTCCCCAAAGGGTCTAGTAGAGTCAAACTAATGATTAAAGTTATAATATTGAAGAGGAGGCAATATCAAGCCCTACCTAAGCACTAGAGATCACAAGGAATTCATGCATATAGGGTAAGGTAAAGTGACTGAATAGATAGTTATCTAGGGTAAGGTAAAGTGAGCTAGGGTTTGGTCAATACAATGTATTCATATTGGTGTGTTTGTTTGATTTTTACTAAATAGCGCGTACGCTCTGTTTAGTGCGTACGTGCTATTTATGCGTGCATGCTATTTAAAATAACGCGCACGCGCCATTTAAATTACTAAGTTTTGGCGGGTAATTCCTTTCCCACCAACGTGGTAGATGACTTGGCTGCTATGGTTTTAGGTTCGGGTTGCCAAAATACATATAATACTATAAAAAAATACATCTTATAACAAAATACATCTTATTCTATAACTTCTTTTGTTTCAAGCATGATTCTGTGTATTTTGCACTTGTCCACTGCTAATGAAATTGCACACACTTGTAGAACTATGTGTGCAGATTCCGAATATGTAATTTTTTATTAAATCTATTATTTGTTTCTATTTTTTAATTAATTTTAATTGCACTAACGTCAATCATACACAAAAAGGAGGTTATTTCTTTTGTCTATAACTTTTGATTGGGTCACCTATATTGAAAACGGAAAAGAACCCGCACAAGTACACACAAAGACCTACATCCTTAAAAAAAATTCCATTGATTATGTTAAGACCAAGATGTGGGGGACCAATGGTTGACCTAGTCATTTTAGGGCTTGGTTGACTTCCTTAATTAAAAAAAAATGTAAAATTCACATAAATAAATATGGAAAAATAGTGCTGCACTAGAATGGCTTGTTATCTATGACTGTATATAATTTTTCCCACAAAATTCCACCATTTGCATACCAAAGAAGGGGACCAACGCAAACATATTCATTATGTTTTCTTAAAAAAATAACATAACAACCATAGGAGAACTCCATTTTTTGGGAGTTATACTTAATTTCCATAGATAATATTTATATATTCCGGAAGGTAATCCGATTGTCTACGTTTCATATTTTTGTGCTATATTCCAAAAAATTGTGTAGGTAGCTCTAATATTGATTTTTGACATTCAAATTTCTGTTTTTCCAGGAGTCCATTGCGACTAACGCATCATGAGTGGCCAGCATTAGCTTGCACCAGCCCATAAGATACACAAGATTTCCAAAAACTGAAAAATTTAGAGTAAGACCTCGACAATGTGAATCATCTCACAATACCTGAGTGTTGTTTGAAACTGGACGCCACATTGCACCAGCACTTGCAACTCTGGCCCTACTGGCCTTAGAAATCGAAGGTAACCGAGATCCTAATGCCGTCGCATAACGATAAACTATACTAAGAAACCTTGTTCTTTCAATATGCTCCCTAAGTCTACAGTGAGATGGCCTCCATATTTTTTGATTGGATAAGCCAATTCTTGAAGTCTCTTAATCAATTCCAATACTATGTAGAATTTTCTTCGCTTTTTCCTACTCACTAAGCAAAATGGATTCATCTTTTGCATAGTACGAATCCTTAATCTTTCCACTTTGCAAATGATCACCCCTTAAATCATTTGCATTGCAAGTCAAATCCACCAAGTACTTTGATTTATAAATACATTTGACCCATTAGGTAAGGATGCAGATCCCTTTAGAGATATTTTCTATTGGATCAATATCTCTATCATGAGAAATTTATTCCTTCAAAATCATTCTTGTCAAGCCTGATTCCAGATCATATATTATATGTTGATTTTAGATAAAGCAGACAAATGCTTAATGTACAATGTTCCCTTCAACAAGAGTCACTTCACTTTCTCCAGTAAGCAAGTAAAATTCCTCATCCTGAGTCGGTTGTTTATGTTGAGACGGCCATTCTTGAAAACCTTGAGTAGCTTGATTCTAACGTCATTAAGTGTTTCATTTTTCCTATCAATTGTTTGTTGCTCCACAATTCTGAAATATTCATACATATTGAGGGATTTAAGCATATGCATATTACTTTTCACACGTTCAATAGCCATTTCTTATGCTTCTTTATTCATATCATCTATATCCTATCCAACATATTAGCAATATTGAATATACATTCTCAACCATTTTCTTGGCTACTTCATATGACTCAGGATGAATTCTGGTATCATCCAAAGAATCCATGACATGGTTACCAATTACTTCTTGTCCATTTCCCCTAGCCCTTAAGAAACCTACAGCGTTTACAAATACAATTTGTTTCATTGCTCCAAGGGTAGTCAACCACTCTCTATGGGTGTAAATCCATGTAGTCCTTAAACTCTGTAATGATGCAACTTTTCTCAATCCAAATCCTGATACAAATTGTAGTGGGGAAAACATCAAGTTTATATCAACACCAACTTGATTGGCTATTGTAACCATTACCTGTTCAATAGCTTCATATCATTAATCTATATTAAGGAAATGTTCTAATGAATGAAGCTTTAATGATAATATCTCTTTGTCAAGACCACATAACGTTGCAACCATAGCTAATGGAATGTGTAGATACCGTCCAAGAGTTGTGGCACATGACTGTGTAGATACCGTCCAAAAGTGTTACATGATTTTAAATCTTTGATATTCTAATTTACGTAGGTTTTCTTGTTGTAAGCATTTCAAGAACGTTTATTAATCTTGGTTTTAATTTTGACATGGGTATTTGAGGTCCGTGGAGACCTTACACAGATTGCTTTTGACATAGATGCAATTCAAAAAATGGTTTCTGGCTTGGTGAGTTATCTGGCTTCTGTATATGAATGTAACCATTTAAATGTAATATCCTCATCCACTCACTGACGTTGACGGTTGTTAATTGAAAATACATGAATGAAGAACCCATACTCAATCCTTTACGAATCACACCAATATTTGTTCACTATATAACTTTGGATCAAAGAGAAAAACCCATACTCGATCTTTTGTATTGTTAACATAAAGACAAAAACTCGTCTAACATATGATTCTAGCATGTCAATTTAGAGGTTGTTAATGGTTCTATGATTTAGTGGTTTTTTCTCATCCCACACGTCCATACCTCCAACAGAAAAATTATAGTGCTACGAAAAACCACTAACAAAGGTTAAGCATGAATGATTTATATCATTGGCTTTAAGTGTTTCTTTTGAAACACCTACAACGTTTTATAAAAGTATTCTAAGTGTTATATTCAGTTGTTATTATTTGAACTCATTATTAAGAAGGAGTTTAGGTGTTATATTTAATGTTGTGACCTCATTGATATATGAACTTGCATGATCGAAGTCACAATATGACGCCATTCTCCCAAGCAACAATCACAGAAATCCAGCAAAATTCATCATTTGAGTCCTGGATAACATTAGATTTGTTGTACACTTCAATGTCGAGCTATTTTTTTAGGATGGAGCAGTCCTAAAAGGAGGTCTAAAGCAAATTTGAGCAATTTCCTTTACATTTTGGGCACCTTTGACCCCAAACAACAGTCAAACTTATCCCTAGTTGAAATATGGGAAGTTAAGAATGAATTCTAAGCATATATGACCTTAAAACAACCATAAAACAGTCAAATCTAATCATGAAAACTAGTCCTATGTCTGTTTCTTTTAATTGAATGATGTAAGAATTTTGAGTATGTCATCAGAGAGTGATTTCTACGTGAGAAATGTTTTTATGAAAGTATAGATTGTGTAGCTAATGTACTTTATGCACTTAGAAAATGGAAAACAATGTGATGTACTTATAGACCTTGAGGTTCTTGGCATTATGTGATGATGATTCCTTATCATATATCCGAGTGGAACTACTATTTGCTAAAACATTGGTTGTCTTCTATAACTTGTTTAGAGGAGTTGCAGAAAAAACAAGTCTACAATTACCACTGGTTCCAAATTAAGTATGCTTGAAAAAAGGATCCAAAAATGGTGCAAGTCAAATTTTGTAAATAGTCATTGTTTTAGGCATGCTGTCAATATTCAGAGGTAATGTTATATGCATGTATGTATTGATTTACTAGTTTTTACATTTAGTTATAAATTATAATGATAAATTTTTTTGTTTCAATTTTCTCTTTAATATTCATGCTTTTTAGGCAAATACATGGGTATGTACAAACAATGGGGTTTCCCATAGTCTCATGTGGAGAAGATTGGATTCAATTCCGTAGATTCCTTGATGCTTCCTTTTTCCTTAATGTTGCTTGTAAGCAGCCTGATGGAACACACATGTACAACTCTAAGCTAAGCATTAAATCTTTGTATTTTGCTCTTCGATGAAATTATTCCTCTTTAATTTTCTGTATCTTTTCAGCTAATAGAATTTTGTTTTCTTGCAGATCTATGGAAAATGGCCATCTAGTTTCAGTTCACCCCTCATGCCCATTATAATAAACCAATACACAAGACTTTGATTTAGATTTATTTGTCCAAATTTTAGAAATTGTATCTTCTTATGGTGTGCCTATATTATTTATTTAAAATGCAGTAGTTTAAAACATGCTATATTTTTTCTTCTTGCCCAAGGTTCTAGGGCAATGACATGAACAAATGATTTTTATTGCAAATACTACAAGTATCTCACAGAAAATGCATAACTAGAAATGGCATATGTAGTATGTATATAAGGTAAAAAGTTAAATGAGTGGCTTGCAAAAAAAGTGGGAAAGAACATGGCATCGATGCATATACTGTATAATATTGTTTAGAAAACACATTTTAATAATTTTGTGGACTTCTTTTATTCAAGTATTGGTGCTGGTAAGGGCTCAAATGCAAGGGAGAATGGTACCTATAAAATTGCAAACAGGGTTGACAACTCTACCATACCTCCATTTGCAAATGAAAATGTCCAAGCTAAGGCATGTGCTTGAGGAACAAGGTAGAGAGCTTTAACACAATTGTATTATTGTAGGAATGGATTTTAATTTAGATTATAATATTATACCCTCTGATTATGATTAATTAGACAACACATTATAGCGGGTGAATGCGTGAATTTGATTCAGAAATGGCCTTAGTTTATCTTGTCAGCAATGTCTATCACTTATGTAGATATGTTTTTCTTTTTGGTTACAATGATATAATCTGTCATGTAATCTAACTCAGTCTAATTCTTCCTTTATAATGTGTGAACATTGTCAAATGAAATTTCATTTTACTGCGTATTATTTAACTGCAATAAACATACATATATAAAGTTTTGATATGTTGGGCAGCAGAAAATTTTTATTACCATTTTAAATGAAACAATTGTGAGGCTTGAGCAATATCCATATAAGTTCAGATAGGCTGATTTCCAAAAAGGAGAAGACGAACAAAAGTCTATCCTTTCAAAAATTTTACTTGCTGGTTCAAACTTGCTTTCACTGACAACGGGAAAACTAGCTAGCTTGTTGTGAGCTAAGAGCCAAAATAAAGCATTCATTTTTGGGATTGAATGTTCGGCCCCCAAGTCTTTCCAATTATGTGGATGAATCCTAGTGTTGTATGCTTGCTTCCACAACTATTTGTATGCTTCTCCAACTGTATACTCTCCCTTAGGTCTCCATGTTCTGGAGTCTCTTATATTTTATTTTTTGAATTGGGGCACATACTATTACACTTCTATGAAGTATTGGATCATTCGATAATTGAAGAGGAAGAAGGCCAAACAAATGGTGGTGGTATTCTTTATAGTTAGTCGGCCTTTTATTTTGATGACTCTTTTATTTGTCACTCCAGTAGGGTCAAACCTATCTACCCATATATTCTTCGAGGTTTCTCCTTTTGGCATATTCCAAAGAAGGGAATTTTTAATTAAGTGGAGATCCTGAATTTTATGGCTTTCCATGAGTGGGAACTTGGAGGGAATGGTTTCCAGTAGTATGTAATTCATTTTATATCTATCGGGTTTACTATATAACGTTTGAATAACTCACATGATTTTTCTTCCTACTCCATTAACTTTGATTCTTCTATTTAAGGGTGCTATCTCAATGGAAGAGCACTTTCCTTAAAGGAAAGAGATTGGTAGTTTGATTCCTCTGTGCCCTATATACAAAAATCAATGACTAATTAAATAACGAGTTAACAACAATCAATGACTAAATAAATAGCCAGTTAACAACGATCAATGACTACAAAAATGACCAGTTAACTACAGTTAATGACTAATTGAATTTCTAGTTAAGCATAATCAATTACTAAATAAATGACCAATTAACAACAATAAATGACTACTACAAATGATGAATTTGTGACTAAAAAAATGACTAAAATTCGCATCTAAACGACTATTAGTAGCTAATTTCCAGTATCTTATAGCTCGACTAACTTAGTCGTATTTATTTTAGTCATTAATAGTTGCCTTATTTAGTAGTATATTTGGTCATTGATTTAGTCATTAATTGTGGCAATTAATGACTAAATCAATGACCAAATATACGACTAAATAAGGCAACTATTAATGACTAAAATAAATACAACTAAGTTATTCAAGCTATAAGATAGTGGAAATTAGCTACTATTAGTCGCCGACTAAAAAATAGTGGTTTATATGTGAATTTTAGTCATTTTTTAGTCACTAATTTCGCATTTTGTACTAGTGAGATCCACATGCAAAGAAGGGATGTAATGCTTATCTTGCTTCATCCATTCAATACAATTTGATTTTCATCTATTCCTTGCAACAATCCCAACCTATAGACACTCATAATTTATGTTTCTAGGTAGATCCACATGTAAAGAAAGGCTATAATGACTTGCTTCACCCATTCTAAACAACTTTTAATTCATATATGGTTTCAATATATAGGAAAACAACTACAGGGCTTTCACAACAATGATTAAAACCCCAATGCTTATAAGTGCATGACCTCTTGTGTGAGGTGTGCCCTTAGGGATTTAAGCAAGCACAACCCTCATTTCATCTCATTAGCAAGATTTACCTAGCCATTTTTCATATGTATCAACATTTGGGAGCCAAACAACCCTAATATTTGTCCTATATGGTAGTTTGAAAGCTCCTTTATGCACGTGTGGGAGCTGACGAAACCCCGTTCCGCTCATCGGTTTGGGTTCTATGACACTGGAGCAAATACTCAAAGTGTCCCTGAATGGCCACAGGGTGCCCAACCAAAATTCCCGTAGCACCACAACCGTGACTCCGATCGCAAATCTGTCGATTATGATGGATCCGGGACGCTTGTTTTCAGCTAGGGGATCCCCACACCATGCCTCGAAGTCTCAGAAATGATGTTATTGTGCCATCTCAGTAACTAGGGTTTTTCCTAGTGAAGGCCATGGAAATCTTGCTCAAGGGGGTTATTTACGATATGAAGGCTCCCGTGTGTGTGGGGCCATCGTGAAGATGTCCAAAATGGCCATGTGCATCTGAGGGAGCCGACGGAACCCAAGTCCGCTCGTCGGTTTGGGTTCCGTGACCCTGAAGCAATTCCTCAAAGTGTCCCTGAATGGCCCAGGGGTGCCCGACCAAAATTCCCGTAGCACCACAACCATGAATCCGATTGCGAATCCATCGATTCCAATGGATCTGGGGCATTGGGTTTCATCTAGGGGACCCAACATACCATGCCTCAAAGTCTCAAAAACATCGCTATTGTGCCATCTCCAGAGCTAGGGTTTTGATCAATGAAGGCCATGCCAATCTTGCTCAAGGGGGTCATTTCTTATCTGAAGGCTCTCGGGTGTGCATGGCCATCATGAACACATCCATAATGGCCACGTGCACATGCGGGAGCTGATAAAACCCAAGTCTGCTCGTTGGTTTGGGTTCCCTTCCCTCGGAGCAAATCCTCAAAGTGTCCCTGAATGGCCTCAAGGTGCCCGACCAAAATGCCCATAGCAGTAAAACCATGACTCCGATCGTGAATCCATTGATTCTGATGGATCCCGAACACCGGTTTTCAGCTAGGGACCCCCCCACACCATGCCTCTAAGTCTCGAAAATTGTGTTATTGTGCCATCTCAGTAACTAGGGTTTTTCTTAGTGAAGGCCATGCCAATCTTGCTCAAGGGGGTCATTTACAATCCAAAGGCTCCCGAGAATGTGTGGCCATCATCAAAATGTCCACAATGGCCATGTGCATGTTCGGGAGCCAATGGAACTCGAGTCTACTCACCGGTTTCGGTTCTGTGCCCCTAGAGCAATTCCTCAAAGTGTCCCTAAATGGCCCCAGGGTGCCTAACCAAAATGCCCGTAGCACCACAACTGTGACTCCGATAGTGAATCTGTCAATTCCGATGGATCCGGGGTATCGGGTTTTAGCTAGGTCTCCCCCCAACACTGTGCCTCGAAGTCTCAAAAATGGTGATATTGTGCCATCTCCGGAGCTAGGGTTTTGCTCAGTGAAGGCCATTCCAATATTTCTCAAGGGGGTCATTTACGATATGAAGGCTCTGGAGCGTGCGTGTCCATCATGAACACGTCCAAAATGGCCACTTGCACATGCGGGAGCTGATGGAACCCCGGTCCCCTCACCGGTTTGGGTTCCATGCCCCCAGAGCAATATTGGCATGGCCTTCACTGAGCAAAACCCTAGCTCCGGAGAAGGCACAATAGCACCATTTCCAAGAAAGACCTCTTTTGAGAAAACCATATTTTTCGCCAGGTTCAAGAGAGATCTTTCTCGCAGTATTTTTGCATGTAGCTTCCATGATTCTTCAATGATATCATTTATCTCAGTTTTACGCCGCAACACCTTTCAAAATTATTTACGAATCTTCTTTTCCATTACTAGTTCCTATGATCTATTTTTCACAAATTCCTTTCATATATTTTAATTACTTGCTTGTAGACTCTCGAGATTCTCATCAGTTGATTTTTACTTAGCAGATAGGTAAGTAAAATACAAACAAAATTCATTGTTAGGTCCATGATTTGGATTTGTTTATAATTCCATTCCATTCCATCATCCCCAAAATCTTCTTCTTCATCATCTCTATAAACAAAAGGCTATGTGGCATTATGCATCCTATGTATTACATGATTTGTAAAATTGGATCTAGGAAGAATTTCCTCCTTGACCCGTGATCATGTGCCTTATTCTAGTGAGGGTCTATGGTTTGAACTTTGAATTAGTTACCAGTCTTGATAATGCTAATCTTCTCTTGTAAACCAAAATTTTGTAAGATTTCACTTGCAGAATGTTAAATGCATTTTTTCCCCAAACCTTTTCAAAAGTGAGGTGGACATGAAATTGATCTAAATCCAATTCTTTTTTTCCCACCATTGAAAAGCCTTTTGATTACTTAATATTTTAGCCTATATGTTGCTATTTAATTGAATGTATTTTTGCTTCACCTAACCTTTTGCATGAACTTATTCTAATACTTTTCATTATGATTTTAATGTGATGTAGTGATTCTTTTGCTTCTTAGTTTCATGTTGGGGGAGCCTCTCAACGCCTATGGTACTTTTTGAATCTACACATATATCAAAGGGCATTGATATTCCAAAATAGTATGTCCAAAGAACAACTCTCTCATCTACATTGAAATATTCATGATCAACTTGATGAGGAAATGGTTGGGGTGTCTCTATTGTTGGAAGTTGCATTTGTGAGAGACTAAGAAACCTACAAGATGCTCTTTGTGGGATAAGTTTTCTAAAAGTGGACCCATGAAGCATTGTAGTCTCTCAGCAATTCAAGTCTATATCTTGGAAAAAATAAGATTGAAATTTCAAAGCTCGATACAAAGAAATGTTAAAGAGGGCTACTACAATTGGAGGTTGATAAGAAAATGAATGGAGCCTACCTACACTAGGAAGAAGAATCATGACACTTCCTTTTGATTGTCACTTGTCAGGAGCCACAAGTCATTGGATTGACTCCATTCTACACCACTATTTTATATTTTCTATTCCTACCTATTTGGTGAAGGTACCCTAGAAATGCCATATGATCAGCAGTCTCCATGGAAATACCTCCTTTTATCCCTCACTACTGCTTGTGAATTTGATTTGTATTCAAGTGGGTAGGTTAAAAATTCCTGATGTATCTACACTAAGGATATAAGTCAACAAAATAATGAAACTACTAGGCTTATTCTCTATGGTTTAATTACTTCTTTATAATGGACAACATCAAACAAAAACAATCAATCAAATAGTAAAACTAAACATACACAAATTATATATAGTGCATAGAAAAATTGATAATGGAGAGACAATTGCGGGTTGAAAACTCTGATCTTATTCAAGGTTTGCAGGGCACATGATGATGCATGCAACTACACACTCCGAGAATATATTGATGAAGATCAGTCTTCAAAAAATAAAAATGAGAGACTTCATCATCCAATGGCCCTTGCGAGTGGCAAATTTTTAGAGGTGTGTTTCAGTCATTCTTCCATTGCAAATGTAATAGTTGTGTCGATTATTGTAACCATGCTTTCTTATTTCAATTGAATATATGTTTCAAGGATGAAAATATTCTATTCTATAGCAGATGCCTGCATAGTAGAAAGCATGATTTATACCTAGATCAATGAAATCACAATGATAAAGAATGGATGCCCAAGTATGAGTTTGTCAATAGATTTAGTATTTTATATTATTTCCTAAATCTTAAACTCAAATCTATTCTTATTCAAATTGTTTTCTAGGAAGTTGATTTTAAGCTCATTGCCACTTCATGCTCAAATTGTATATGCCAATGTTAACAATATGAAAGCATCATGGACACTTACCATAGAAATTTTGAAATATTGTCCATGTTTCTTGTGTAAATGATTTATTTATGTCTATCTTGTAGAATCAAAGAGAATAGGCACTTAGAGATTTGGATAACATTTTCATGTGTGGGAGCTGATGGAACCAAAGTCCGCTTGTCGGTTTGGGTTTCGTGACCTCGGAGCAATTCCTCAAAGTATATTTGAATGGCCTTGGTGTACCCAACCAAAATGATCGCGGCAGCAAAACTGTGACTCTGATCGTGAATTCATCGATTCCGATGGATCCGGGGCGCTGGGTTTCAACTAGGGGCCCACCCATAGCGTGCCTCGAATTATCAAAAATGGTGCTATTGTGCCATCTCTGGAGCTAGGGTTTTGCTTAGTGAAGGCCATGCCAATCTTGCTCAAGAGGGTCATTTCTCATCCGAAGGCTCCTGGGCATGCATGGACATCATGAAAACGTACACAATGTCCATGTGCATGTGTAGGAGCTGACAGAACCTGAGTCCGCTCGTCGGTTTGGGTTCCATGACCCTAAAGCAATTCCTCAAAGTGTCCCTGAATGGCCCTAGTGTGCCCTACGAAAATTCCCAGAGCAAGAAAATCGTGACTCATATCGCGAATCCAGCAATTCCTATGGATCTAGGGTGCCAATTGTCAGCTAGGATATCCCCCACACCGTGCCTCGAAGTCTCAGAAATGGTGTTATTGTGCCATCTCCAGAGCTAGGGTTTTGCTCAGTGAAGGCCATGCCAATATTGCTCAAGGGAGTTATTTCTCATCTGAAGGTTCCCGGGCATGCATGGCCATCATGAACACATCCACAATGGCCATGTGTATGTGTGGGAGCCGAGGAAACCTAATTCTGCTCGCCGGTTTGGGTTTTGTTCCCATGGAGCAAATCCTTAAAGTGTCCCTGAATGGCCCCGGGGTACCCGACGAAAATTCCCGTAGCAACAAAACTAGGACTCCGATTGAAAATTCGTGTATTCCTATGGATCCAGGGCATCAGGTTTCATCTAAGGGACCCGTCAAACCCTGCCTTAAAGTCTCAGAAATGGTGCTATTGTGCCATCTCCGGAGCTAGGGTTTTTCTCAGTGAAGGTCATTCCAATATTGCTCAAGGGGGTCATTTACGATCCGAAGGCTCCCAGGCATGCAAATCCATCGTGAACACGTACACAATGGCCACATGCATGTGCAAGAGCTAACAAAACCTGAGTCTGCTCGCAGGCTTGGGTTCCATTCCCCCGGAGCAAATCCTCAAAGTGTCCCTGAATGGCCCCAAGGTGCCCAACGAAAATGCCCACAACAAAAAAATCGAAACTCTGATCACGAATCTGTCGATTCTGATGGATCCGGGGTGCCAAGATTCATCTAGGGGACCCCCCACACCATGCCTTGAAGTCTCGGAAATGATGTTATTGTGCCATCTCTGGAGATAAGGTTTTTCTCAGTGAAGGCCATGCCAATATTGCTCAAGGGGATCATTTATCATCTGAAGGCTCCCAGGCATGTGTGGACAATGTGAACATGTCCACAATGGCCATGTGCATGTGCGGGAGTAGACGGAAACCAAGTCCTCTTGCCGTTTTGGGTTCTGTGTCCATCGATTCCTGTGGATCCAATACGTCGGGTTCCAGCTAGGCCCCCCCCACACCATGCCTTGAAGTCTCGGAAACAATGTTATTGTGCCATCTCCGGAGCTAGGGTTTCCTTCATTGAGAAAAAACCCTTTCTCCGGAGATGGCACAATAACACCATTTTTTAGACTTTGAGGCATGGTGTGGGGGGGGCCATAGCTAGAACACGACGTCTCGAATCCATCGGAATCGACGGATTCGCGATTGGAGTCACGGTTTTGATGCTGCGGGCATTTTGGTCTCACACCCCGGGGCCATTCAAGGACACTTTGAGGAATTGCTTCAGGGGCATGGAACTCAAACCAGTGAATGGAATCGGGTTTTATCGGCTCCCGCACATGCACATGGCCATTGTGGACATGTTCACGCATGCCCGGAAGCCTTTGGATGAGAAATGACCCCCTTTAGCAATATTAGCATGGACTTCACTGAGCAAAACCCTAGCTCCAAAGATGGCATAATAGCACCATTTCTAAGACTTCAAGGCATGGTTTGGGGAGGCCCTAGCTGAAAAACGGCATTCCAGATCCCTCTGAATTGACAGATTCACAATCAGAGTCACATTTTTTCTGCTGCAGGCATTTTGGTTCGGCACTCTGGGGCCATTCAGGGACACTTTGAGGAATTGCTCTGAGGGCATGGAACCCAAATCGGCTAGTGGACTCAGGTTCTGTCAGCTCCCGCACTTATACGTGGTCACTGTGGACGTGTTCACGATGTCCAAGCATGCCCGAGAGCCTTCGGATGAGAAATGACCCCCTTAAGCAATATTGGCATGGCCTTCACTAAGAAAAACCCTAGCTCCAAAGATGGCACAATAGCACCATTTCCGAGACTTTGAGGCATGGTGTGAGGAGGTCCATAGCTAAAAACAGGTGCCCCTAATCCATCGAAATTGATGGATTCGTGATCGGAGTGACGATTTTGCTGCTAAGGGCATTTTCATCGGGCACCCAGGGGCCATTCAAGGACACTTTGAGGATTTGCTCCGTGGGAACGAAACCCAAACCGACGAGCAAACTTGGGTTTCATTGGCTCCCTCACATGTACATGGCCATTGTGGACATGTTCATGATGGCCACCCACACCTTGGATCTGATGGATGAGAAATGACCCCCTTGAGCAATATTGGCATGGCCTTCTCTGAGAAAAACCCTAGTTCTGGAGATGGCACAAGAGAACCATTTTCGAGAATTCCAGGCAGGGTTTGGGGGGAACCCTAGATGAAACCTGACGCCCCATATCCATAGGAATCGATGGATTCATGATCAGAGTCACGATTTTTCTGCTACGAACATTTTCGTCGAGCACCACATGGCCATTCAAGGACGCTTTGAGGATTTTCTTCGGGGTCACGGAACCCAAACCGGCGAGCGAACTCGGGTTCCATCGGTTCCCATACATGCACATGGACATTGTGTGCATTTTCACGATGGCCATGCACACTCTGGATCCTTTGGATCATAAATGATCCCCTTGAGCAATATTGACATGCCCTTCACTTGGAAAAACCATGGTTACTGAGATGGAACAATAACACCGTTTTTGAGACTTCGAGGCATGGTGTGGGGGGTCCCCTAGCTGAAACCCGGTGTCCTCGATCCATCAGAATCGACGGATTCGGGATCAGTGTCATGGTTTTTCTGCTCCAGGAATTTTGGTCGGGCACCCTGGGGCCATTCAGGAACACTTTGAGGATTTGCTCCAGGGGCACGAAACCCTAACCGGCGAGCTGACTTGGGTTCCGTCGGCTCCCGCATGTGCACATGGCCATTGTCGATGTGTTCACGATGGCCATGCATGCCTGAGATCCTTCAGATGATAAATGACCTGCTTGAGCAAGATTGGCATGGCCTTCACTGAGCAAAACTGTAGCTCTGGAGATGGCACAATAGCACCATTTCGGAGACTTCAAGACACAATGTGGGGGGATCCCTAGTTGAAAACCGGTGTCCCAGATCCATCGAAATCGACAGATTCGCGATCGGAGTCACAATTGTGGTGCTACGGGCATTTTGGTCGAGCACCCCAGGGCCATTCAAGGACACTTTGAGGAATTGCTCCGGGGTCACGAAACCCAAACCGGTGAGCGGACTTGGGTTTTGTAGGCTCCCACACATGCAAAAAGGAGCTTTCAAACTACCATATAGGACATGTATTAGGGTTTTTTGGCTCTCAAATGTTGATACATATGAAAAATGGCTAGGTAAATGTTGCTAATGATATGAAATGAGGATTGTGCTTGCTTAAATCCCTAAGGGCACACCTCACACAAGAGGTCATACACTTATAACCACATAATGATGCTCCCTAATATATCAAGACAATATTGAGAATATGTGAGCCATTATAGAGTAACACCTTTGACCTCCTAACATTATGTAAACACATAAGAAAGTGTTTTTCCATAAGTCAATTAGAGAGGATATTCCATAACACTGGTACCAACTGGATGTCCCCCATTTTTATATGGTATATGGAAAGGTAGGCTAAGTAGATTGAAGGTATACTAGAGGTATCTTTGAGCTAGTTCAAAGTGTCTCTGTCAAGTGTCTCGAGCCATGGATAATGCGTTAAAGAATAATACTTGATCTCTGAAGGGTATCATTTTCCTTTGATTGTTGACCTCGATGCAATAAGTAGGTTGTGGACATTAGGTATAGGTATTGGTACCATGAACATGTTCAATGGAGGAATTATATGCCTTATGCCCTAAACAAGGCTTCTATGCATTTAGGACCAAGAATGATATGTGAAATCACAACACATCTAGGATCGAGGGATATTTCGCCTTCATATGAGCATATTCAAATATGATTAGGAGGTTATGAACACCAAGTGTTGGTGTTGAAGGCCTAGATATGACTGTGAATATTTATCTTATTGGTGAGGATATGGACACTATTCGAAGGTTTTGAACAAGAGAAAGAAAGGAGCTTTCAAAACAACAATAGGACATGTCTTAGGGTTCTTTGGCTTCCAAGTGTTGATACATACTTCATTAGGATATTTTGAGAACAATTTATGGATATGAGGGTCTTGTACATGGTTGGGAGGAGGACTACAAACCTTAATAAAAATAGAGCTTCTAAGGGAAGGGAAACTTGAGGTTTCGAGCTTAGAGGTGTATTAATTACATAGGTTCACAACAATGAAAGAGGCCTCAAATGACAAGGATATGTTTAGCCTCCAATAAATGATATGGGTTCAACTAGGAGTATTTTAGCACTCAATATGGGTTTTATGGCACTAAACATGGTCAAACGATGAAACCTTGACCTTAGGCTCTATTGAGGCCTCGGTTGTGTAGGTTAGATGCAAAGGTGCTGGAATGGTTCCAAGGCTCCCAACAGAGGAAGAAAACCCAAGTTGAAAGGCTTTGAAAGACCCTGTGCAAGGGCAGTTCTATCCCCAACCTGTTTGGTATGGTGATCCTCCATGGATATTCGGCCTCCGCTGGCACTCTAAGAGTTGGTGATTTGACCAGTTAGGTCAGTTTTCCAGTCAAGGAAAACAAGGATGTGAAAATGGTAAAACTAGGCTAACCTAACCTATTTCAGAAGAGGAAACTAATTTAAGTTAGTCCTATTCTAAAAAGAAAGCTTGATATTGTGCAAATTAACCCTGAGGTGTGATGAATAAGTCAATTACAACCTTTCACAGAAATGCTTTTAGTTGTTTCACTTATTAACTTAAATCACAATCCATTAACGAAAATTTAAAGATGGTAATTCAAGTACTTAAGCCTATTCAAGATAAATCTATAATCACTTTGCTAATTGAAAAATTAACAATGATTATTGTGCTGTGAATCACTTGCAGAAATCAATAAAGAAAGTATTTAAATTGAATAGACTCAATAAAACACTTTCCAGCATAAATCAATCATACAAGGAAACCAATATAATTGACCCATACATTTAAACATATGCAAAAGATATCATGCACTGTAGCTGACAATCTGAAGTATAAAATCAGTGATTCTCAAAGAAACTTGAGGAATAATAGAAGATAGATCAAAAGATAACTTTACTATATTAAAAGAGGTCTTGTACCAAAATTACAAAAGGCTCTGCTAAACAGAGTATGTCCAGTCCTGTCTCCTGCTGACTTGCAACTCCAAAATTACCAACCTCTAACTACGAGAGGTCCTCCTCTTTAAATAGGAAATTAGAGCAGAATATAAAGATAGAGATTTCCCAAAACTGGGATTAAAAAATCGGATCAAACTATCGATCCAGGAAATCCTCCCATTTCTCGTTTTATGTGATTCCCGTCACCTCTCAGAATGATTTTCTAAAGATTCATCCTTTAATCAAAGAGATCTTCATGGCACAACAAAAATTCAATCCCAAATTGCTGACTATCGGCAACAGGTGGTTTGGCTTGAGGAGAATCTGTCAGGGGAACTTCCAGATCAGGAACTATATTCTCAAAAATGAAAAAATCCATTAAAGGATCTACTCCAGAAGAAGTCAACGGGACATCAGGTTCTTGGTTGATTATAGAATCTCATATAACATCGTTGTCACAGTCAGCCAATTCCTCGGGAACTTTCTTCTCTTTCTCACCAGGTAATTGCATGCAGACAGACAAAGCCTCAGAATCTTCTTCACCACTATCGCTACTTAAATCAGGAACACATACATCAAAAGGTGGTGACATAGGTTCTTGATATAGTAAGGGATAGAGTTCTTCATCTTTAAAATGGGCATTGGGAGATTCATTACATGTCTGCATATTGCTTATATTAGATACGTTCAGAAGAGACTTACAAGAGTGTCACACAGAATTTTTCCCTTTAAAGAATGCAAGGGACGAGCTAAAGGTTTCATGTTTGTTTCCAATTTAAGGCAAACCGATAAGATGACAGTAATTGGGTAGGACGAATGGTAATGATTCAAATTATACGACCGATTCATTGCAATTATCCAAACTATAATGGAACGAGCGAAGACATGCATTAGTTGGATCTAAGCCTATGTGAAAGTACACATCCAACTGAAATTCGCATGACTTAAACTGCTTTCAAAAGCTCATTATTACAAGTATTTTCACATCAGCAATCATGACTTCAGATTTGTGACCAAAACGGAAATTGTGTCTAGAAAGCTGACTGCGAAATGACTCAAACAGGAGCTTCAGTACACAGACTAACAACCCTTTTGCACGTATCAAATCGGATCTGGGTGACCTGATTTAACAGAATAGTGGAACAACCTTTCAAACTGAAACAGGTGTAATGATATGGAATCTTAAGGAGTCGAAACAAATGGAAAAAGGATGTCAAATACAAAACTAGAACTTATGAACACAAGGTGCAGTAATGGCAACAATCCAACCTAGAGTAACTGAAAACCAGTAATAACGTCTTTTGATAGGAATTCCTGCAACGAAATAATAACATGACGGAATCAATCTTTCAACAGTAAAATAAAATAAAAGCCCTTAATTATTGGATTCACCAGATTAAAATGTAATTGTGGGATCAAAATGAATGGACGGTCGAGATGAACCGAAGCAGGATGCAGGATCGGGTTCAAATTGTATTCTGAAAGTTTATTTAAGAATCCCGAAAGCCGAAACCCGAAAGTGTCAGGTTATGGGTCTCGGGATTGCAAGAAAACAAAAGCGCAAAAGAATTCCTGAAATCCAAAACCTGAAAGCATCGGGTTGCGGGTTTCGGGAATGGGAAACAAAAATCGCAATCGAAAAAGTTTTCCCGAAAGTGTCAGGTTGTGGGTTTCGGGAACACGCAACAAAATCAAACTTAAAAAGAATTCCCAAAAGCCAAAAGGCGCAATTGCGGGTTTCGGGATAAAATTTCCTGATATTATTTACAAAGAAAACCCGCAACTGGAAACTGTCGAGTTGCAGGTTTCGGGATGATAAAAATTGTAAGTTGCAAAATAAAATCCTGAAACCCGCAACTGTCGGGTTGCATGTTTCAGGTTTCTTAAACTCCATGACAAACAAACAAATCTTGCAACCCGCAACTATTGGGTTGTGGGTTTCGGGTTTCTTGAATGTCGGGTTTTGGGTTGATGGAAGCAAATGATAAAATACTCAAAAATTGAAGCTTCCTGCAAGCCCAAAACACTTAGAAATTTAAGATGAAAAGGAAAACACATAGGACAAAAGTATGGGTAAGAGATCTTAGGGATAAAAACCAAAATCTCATATTTACAAGAAAACTCACCCAATTACCTTTGTGTTTATTAGGAATGGGGCTCTCGTGCTTCAACTAAGCATGGGATCTATTGTGGCCACAACAGGCTCTAAAGGAAGTTTCCAAGGATAGGGAAAATGTGAAGCCTTAACCAACCACATAAGATTGGTCTAGTATAACTTAAATATTTGAATTCCAATATGGAAACCATTAGTATGTTTTGAGCTTTATGGGTGGACCTCAAATCCATAAACATAATTCGAAGAGGGAGACCAAAATATCAAGGCTAGGAATATATAGTGTAAATATATCTATATATGTACATCTTTAATATGTGTGTGAATATAAGTATGTGCATATAACCTGTGTGTGTAAATGACTACGGGTGGTAGGTACACAAGGGAGCTATTTCCCAATGCCTATGAATGACAAATGTGTACTCATTGATGTGTATTGATTCTAATTTCTATCGAATATTATGAAATGTTATAATATAATATGAGTTTTCAATCTTGTTTAAATGCATGTGAAGTTTTCCTAAATAGATGGAAACTTGAATTGGAGTGGTTGGTGTAAAACATCAATGTATTGTAATAGTAACTTAATCATAACTCAAACATCAAACAAACAATATAAGATAATGATTTCAAATAAACCATCTAACATGAATAATATTAGACATGCATGAATAAACAATCACATGACTATACTATGTACCTCAATCAATTAGGCCTTCTCGATCCTCTCGGTTTTTTATTGTCTCAAACAGCCTCTCATGCTCTGCATGAGGTAGTAAGTAGCGTACCTTGTTTGATGTCTCCGTTGACATTTTTTTTAGTTGGATGTTTGTACCAACGATAAAGTGCATAAAGTGATACACCCATGAACCTGGTATATAATCCATGTATGTGTATCCACTGCCCTTTGGTCCCTTTCCATCTACTGTAAGATAGTCCCCCTGAACAACCATCGAGCCAGTCGGAAAGGTAATTCCTTCACTATCGGTTAATGATGAGAGGAGGGTTTGCTTCCCCTGGATGCATCGTGCCAACCAATAATTCATTCCAATTGCACTATCTATTGGGGTGACAACTGTGTAGATGTGTCCGGCAAAAATGCATTTTACAGTCATATTCCAACAAGTAGTGGTTTGATAACTTGGATAATTACAAAAACAAGGAGGGAACCGGGATATGCATGCAGAAATGTTTACCTGGCTGTACAAGATCAGATATATGATCATATTCATTTGAAATAGAGGACTGGCCTTCCTCTAACTGGATTTTTTCAACAACTACATGTGGGTCCACTGCAAGTGATACATGATCCCATTCATCAACCCAATCCATTGATTCACACTCATCCCACTCACAACTACTGCAAGGCCCACAAAAGCAAGAAAGTTTTCGTGTCCATATTTCAAATAAGGGATTGTTTGAGGTTCGAACCGAATGGAATCCATGAGTACCTTGCACAATACTACAACTATAAGAATGCGATCGATCTATATCAACCACATGCCAGAAATTTCTGACAACATGTCCTCTACCTGTTGGTTTGTGTTGCTCCGTGGTTTGATCTGACATTTTTGCAGAGCACCATTGAACTATGGATTCTGCATCCCGAATATGAGGTTTTTTCATGCACCTCATCTCCTCCCTTCGTAGGGAATTTTTGAGACATGCTCCAGCCCCATCATGCTCTCCCTTTCCATGCTCGATCTCAGAAAAGTTCCATATATGCAGCACATCATAAGTCTTGTGAAAAATACTAAACCACTGGAATACATGTGCATTTTTGAACTGGCCTACACAACCATCTAACCATATGCAATGCTGATCCATTTGTATACCTCTCTCCTTCAGCTGATCATAGAAAATTCTGAAACAATGTTGCACATAATACAAGTCGTGGCACCTATCGTTACTGATGTAGAAGTTGCTCTCTTTCAATATTACCCTCACGTCATTGCTGCTCTCTGGCGCATGCCTATATGTGATATGGACCATTATGCCAACTTGGTTTGAATGGTAGTATTGAGTTTGAATCTCATTGTGTGGCTGCAGGGTGTAGTTTTCAGCAAAGTCCACAACCGACAATATTGTGCCATTGGGAAAGGTGTACCTGCACTGTTTGTACTATTCATCCTACCATCGTGCTACATGGACATGTTGTACATACTGCTCGGTCTTTTGATAGAATTCCTTCATGAAATCGCAAATTTGTACCTGGTGCCACAAAACCAAGGGCATTAATACAATGTGACATTTTCAATCTGAATATATATGTTCAAATTCAACATGTACACTATGAAGTATGCAAACTTAGACTACCTGTGACTTCACCAATGCAAATTTTTGCTTTCCTTCGCACTATCTACTTGATGTGTTATGTACTTGAAGTTCCGCATTTCTACTGGCATCTTCCCAAATTCGTGCTCCTCAGTTTCATGGATGTAGCAGCTCAATAATGAAAATCCACTGCACCTCGAACATGTCCCATTAAAACATGATCTTTTATAATATTTTTTTAATTCAGGTCTTGGACACATTATGTTATGTATAAATTCTTTGGATGCATTCGGTGGTTGTAACGATGGGAATTCCTGCACAATGTTAGTATGCAAATCACAAAATATATGTCTATATGTATCATAATAGTACTCAAATTCTAAATGGAATCTACAACAACATGTGTTGCAATCAATGCAAGTTCTAACATACCAGGGTTTGCATTTTTCAAAGGACCTTTGGCCCAATTTCAATTATGTGTGCTCATTCTTGAACCTCTCAGATAGTTTTGTTTGTGTCGTGTCAAGGAAGTGCTTGACATGGGTATCACACCCCTTAACACCTTTTCTCAACTTTAACACATCTCTTTGATTCGATGACGCTCTAGTGTTATCATGCCAAAAAATTTGTACTAGTTTTTTAACAGCATCAATAAGCTTCATGTCTGAATGAGGTAACCTACCAACAAAGGCCCAACAATCTTTTTGGCCTGGGGTCTCAATTTTTTTCTCTAATAACATAATACTTTTGAAGATTATTTCTATCTACTTTAAATATTTTACATGTGTGTGATAGCAGGTGACGTTGCCTTATGTATTTGTCTACAATCGATTCCAACAGTACACGACGGGCCACATTAAAATATTTTGTACGAGAAGTTTTTCCAATAAAATTAAATGCAGACTGTAGATTTCCAACAACATGATTGTTGGCCTCTGAAATTCTAACTACCTTTATGCCCAAAATTCTCTTAACATGATCTAGATAAAGAGATTTTAACAAAGCCAGAAACAATTGACATTTTGCTGCATCGGTTTTGGATTCAAAAAATTATTTGATTATCTCGTTACAATGGAAAACAATAGTGCATTTGGGAAACTTATCTTCAAGTCTTGAAAATGAAATTTCATCCACATGAATACGTCTGGAAGTTATTCATCGTCCGCTTAATAGTCGAGGCAAGGGAGTCAGAAAGGAAGTACGAGTCTTGTCACCAGTTTGTTGTAGCCCTTCGTTCATAATTTGGTCTTGCAAGGGAGTGTGTTCAACATGTGTGTGCTCTTCTTGAGGAGGTTTCCAATTAACAACTTGTTCAACATTCATCCCTTCATACTCGACATCAAGCAAGATTTGATTGACTTCAACCACTTCGTCATTGCTTGTTGATGGATCTAAGGCAATAACATTTTGATGTCTACGGTTTTCCATGTACAACCTAGCCTTTTCTCTTATCCCATGGGCCTTTTCAGGGGGCGGCTCCTTATTCCTTCTAGACTTTCTTTTATTATTACATTTATCGCCCATATTCAATACATTTTTTCACAAAAAAAAAATATCACCCCTGCAAGAATGAACAACAAAAACAACAAATAAGATGTTAAAACTCGATGTAGCAATTGATTATGTAAAACAACATCTAGTGAGAATGTTTTCATATAATCTTAAAAGCTATTGAGAATTCCCTAGACATAACAACAACATCACCTCAAGGAACTCAATTGGATGGTATTGGATGGTGGTATGGGATGTTAGTAGGAGCACATTCCCTACAAAAGGAGAAGCTCCTACTCACTTCATTTTCATCTTTTGGATGAATGAAAATAGCCCCAAAATACTAAGAGTTTTCAAATCTTTAGTTGTTTGTGTGAGTTGTTGTAGTGAAATCATGAGGAATTCAACAAATGTTTGTGTACTAGATGGAGTTATGTGATTATGAAAGGTTATTGGTGGTGATGCAAGCAAGTTTTTTTTGTTATCTTCATGAAAGGTTGAAAGCATTGCTTGGTGCATGTTGTAGGTTTCTTTGTGGTAAAATGTTTTTATTGTCTATGTTGAAGCTTAAGAAGACTAAAATACATCTATCATACAATTCATGAGGAAAAACTAAAATAGAGACAATTCAAACAAAGTGAATGAAGACTAAAATACATTTAACAAGAGGAAGAG